>JAHLJT010000631.1:42683255-43020755 GCA_031308135.1 Acheta domesticus | reverse complement strand
AACCCTATATTGATCTCAACATTATGTTTCATTCTTGTGCTACAGAAATGGCAAACGCATTGTCGTAATATTTTGGCAGGAACCTCGTGTTCACTGACTTTGCGGGACCTAATATGCACCATTCTACACGCGCTTCATGTTCTTACATCTTATTGTTGTGGAGTTGAGTAACGAAAACTTCTATTCTATATGGACTTTTTTTGTAGCTCACTGATGAACATATGGAAACGGAAGGGTACGCATGGAAAATTGATTTAGTCACCCAACTATCCATTGCAACGGGCGCGATAAAAATCTCTCCAGTGTTATATGCACCAAATCACTGCAGAGAACTAATACAAAGCACTGGTATAATTGACACGACTTTCCTGATCGTCCCGTTGGGGCGTCCGCTGCCCACGTGGTCGCTGCCGCTTCGCGTGTTCAGCGGCGCCATCTGGGTGGCGCTGCTGGGCGCCATCTTGGCGTACGTGCTGGCGTGGCGCGTGGTGGCGGGCGAGTCGCTCGCGGCGAGCGTGGCCGCCGCGCTGCGCGCCTTCTCGTCGTGCGGGGGCCCGCCGCAAGAGTGCGTCAGGGCAACACCGCAGCGCTTGCAGCTGGCCAGCGTGCTGCTCACCTCTGCAATCGTCGTGGTGAGCGCGTACCAGGTAATTAGTTCTACTGGATTTAGCCGACCCGAGATTGCTTGCTATGCTTTTGGGAGTCGGATTAAGTGGCTACATGTTCTAATCACGTTTCGGTATGGTCGTTTATTCTAGTTTTATGGCATGGCATACCCTCCATGCGTCGCCTTGTTAACTTCATCTCACATTTCCTGTTATTTTCCGAAAGGCATAGATCGGTGGTGCATCTGGACAGCGGGCATTTATTCTCTGACTCCCTACCGTTAAGTGTAAGGTTGCTGCCGCCATGTCGTGGTACTATAGACGTCCGTGCAAATGCTGGAGTTACCTATGACCTGGTGACCAATTATTTTAATAATTACGAACGAAATGAATGGGAAGCCGCGAGTTTAATTTCTAGGGTGTAGCAAGAACACCCCTATGATAAGGATTCGGAACCAGATCAGGTGATGGAACCTGGTAGGTCACCTGATCGTACCTTGAGGACGTGCTGGCCTTGAATGGTGCAGGTAATATTATGTCAAGACACGACTTCAAGTACACTATCTTCTAAACAATGATACTGGGTAGCGACAACTAGTTCACTGATAATCCGTAGTTTGAAAGGCTAAACATATACGCATAAACTTAATCGATTGCTGCGGCAACGGTAAATGTACCTTTACTGAGAGAAGACAAATCAGAAGTAAGATCTTGATATTCGTTTTCCATTGGTGGTTTGTTATTGTCATCCATTCTAATTGCGACTGAAGAATTGAATAAGAAGAGTAATGATAACACACATATGATTTGAAATAGTATGATGGTACGAAAGGTATTTGATGTTGTATAAAATAGCCATGCCATAACCACAATGTGAATATATCATTTCATATATGAGACACGAAATCCAAGCCCTAATTCTCAAAATTATTATTCTGAATCTTTTCCAAGCCCATACGTCATTCAGTCATGTATCCTGATATAATGCAGTTCATTAAGTAGTCTTTTAACGAATCATTTAAGAAGAATGCGTCAAATAATGTACACGTAGATGTATCAATAACAATACTTTAATGATTACTTCATTACAATTCTGCTTTATCCGCACTCGTTCCTAAATCTTGTCATCACATTGCCGAGTGAGACAATCGAAGTCCAGTTCCAAGTAGTCGTTATCCAGAAGAGGTCGCCACACGAAAGCGTATCCACGGAGCACAATCCACTAGGCGTTTCTTTGGCCGGCGTAACAATACAAGCTTCATTAGGCGCATGCGACTCACGAACAGTTCCAAATTTTAGACTGGTTGTGACGGCGCCTGCTGGCCCCTAACAATGCAGGCGCAGCTGTTCATAGAGACTTGCACTGACGCATCGGTGTTACGGGAGAGTCTCACTCTAGCGGCTCACGACGGAGCGCGCCCTATCCAAACCGCGCGCGCGAATTCAAATGCTCTCCAGGCACCTCTCACATTAAATACTCCTAATTTACAGAATTCAATTGTTTTTCCATTTGTGTTATTTTTTCTTCTTAAACAAATGTATCTCTTCGCAATCTAATCAAATTGTACATACTCCTGAAGTGTTTGTGTTTCTGAAATGTAAATTTTTAAATATAAATATTATTGAAACCAACATTTGAGGGCTTATTACACCTCAACCATTCGAAATCCGGCAAGAGACAAAAAGACGAAATATGCTTTAAATTGATTTAACAGCGTATTTTTTACGTTCTGTCCATTTTATTAATTTTAGTCGGTTTTTTAAAAAATGTTTTGTCACTTCTTTGTCGTCTTTTGTCGGAAGCATAAAATTCACTTAAAAAAACAAGTTATTTGTTTACATGGTGTTATTTAAGGTCACATCAACTACCAGGTCAGCGACTACTATCGGATTTACCGTTTTAACATGAGAATGAAATGATATGGTGATGATAGGGGGTGAAAGGACAAACACCCACAACCATGCCCGAGGCGGGACTCGAACCCGCGACCCCACAGTCCAAGATCACAACGGCACTACTGTCTTAGCGATGTCGTCCACAGGACCGAGACTGCGTGACCTTGTGTGGCGGACTGTTACGTTAAAAATATGCGCTAAACACGAGCCACAAAAAATCAAAATTACATTTGTGTGTGTGTGTGTGTGTTGTAAATATAAATGTAGATAAATCCTTCTAATGTAGATAAAGATTAATCAAATCAATTATTGATTTGAGGCAACCGTCTCTCAGACAATTTATTCATAAATTTAGGATCGTTATGTTCCCCAATGTGTTTCTTTTAGGGACGCCTGTTCTCTTTGGTGACGAATCCGGACACTTACCCAAATGCAAACACATTTGAGGATCTGCAAGATATGGAAATGCCAGTAGCCTGCTATTATTCGAAATGCGAAATGTTGTCTGGCCACGCCCGGGCAGTCAACTTAAAGACGAAACACATTACTATAATAGAAATGAAAGAACTGATAAAGGACACAGAGCCGTATGCTATCCCAATGCAAAAATTATCTTGGCATTCATGGAAGGAAAAACATATATTCTCCAGACAAGTTCATATTATGCAAGACAATATTGGATCAGATTTCGTATCCTGGTCTGCAACGAGGTAAGGAGAAGTATTTAGCAATACAAGACTTGCAAGCTAAATTGCAAGAAAAATAATTCAAATCAATACGATGAAAAAGTCATAACTCTCAATTTTTACAGAATTTGATAGAGATTTTACTCTAATTTCCATTTTTTTGTGAAGACAAATTCAGCAAATGCTTTGCATTACAATATTCACTTATAATGCACATAACTTAAAATAAATTCATCAATGATTGCTTGATGTAAAATGCTGTCCCATGCTGCCTTTTATTGTGTCTACTATAATGAATGTAAAATCTCTCTCCTGTGCATGAAGAATGTGATATTCATTTCTTTTTATGTACTCGGGCTCTTATTCGTTTTTTACTTTCCGGTATACGTACGTATACACGGAGTGATATATGTAGTATAGGGAAAGTTGCTGCGCGTAATGCTGCGCGAAAAAAATGGCCCGGCGGAAAAAAATTAATTGCCGGGCCGTGAAAACGAAGAAGTGGATAAAACCAGATGCGAAATTAAGAAAAAAAATCACCTAACACGTGGTCTCGCCAGAAACCCTCTTTTGTAGGTCCTTGATACCGAAAAAACCAATTGAAAGGAAAACGTCCGTCTGTCTGTCTGTCTGTCTGTCTGTCTGTCTGTCTGTCTGTCTGTCTGTCTGTCTGTCTGTCTGTCTGTCTGTCTGTCTGTCTGTCTGTCTGTCTGTCTGTCTGTCTGTCTGTCTGTCTGTCTGTCTGTCTGTCTGTCTGTCTGTCTGTCTGTCTGTCTGTCTGTCTGTCTGTCTGTCTGTCTGTCTGTCTGTCTGTCTGTCTGTCTGTCTGTCTGTCTGTCTGTCTGTCTGTCTGTCTGTCTGTCTGTCTGTCTGTCTGTCTGTCTGTCTGTCTGTCTGTCTGTCTGTCTGTCTGTCTGTCTGTCTGTCTGTCTGTCTGTCTGTCTGTCTGTCTGTCTGTCTGTCTGTCTGTCTGTCTGTCTGTCTGTCTGTCTGTCTGTCTGTCTGTCTGTCTGTCTGTCTGTCTGTCTGTCTGTCTGTCTGTCTGTCTGTCTGTCTGTCTGTCTGTCTGTCTGTCTGTCTGTCTGTCTGTCTGTCTGTCTGTCTGTCTGTCTGTCTGTCTGTCTGTCTGTCTGTCTGTCTGTCTGTCTGTCTGTCTGTCTGTCTGTCTGTCTGTCTGTCTGTCTGTCTGTCTGTCTGTCTGTCTGTCTGTCTGTCTGTCTGTCTGTCTGTCTGTCTGTCTGTCTGTCTGTCTGTCTGTCTGTCTGTCTGTCTGTCTGTCTGTCTGTCTGTCTGTCTGTCTGTCTGTCTGTCTGTCTGTCTGTCTGTCTGTCTGTCTGTCTGTCTGTCTGTCTGTCTGTCTGTCTGTCTGTCTGTCTGTCTGTCTGTCTGTCTGTCTGTCTGTCTGTCTGTCTGTCTGTCTGTCTGTCTGTCTGTCTGTCTGTCTGTCTGTCTGTCTGTCTGTCTGTCTGTCTGTCTGTCTGTCTGTCTGTCTGTCTGTCTGTCTGTCTGTGAACACTGCTAGCGCCTAAACCATACATACGATTTCTTCCAAAATGGATATTCCCCGGTTTATCTGATTCTAGCCGAAGCTTTGAGATTTTGAAAAAGATTCTTCAAAATTTGGGGGTACTTAATATGTCCCCCGGCGATTTTCAAAATTTTCTCAAAAACCGCTCCAAATTTTTTCTTTAAATTTCTTGTATGAATAGAGTAAAATACACTTATTAACATGGCATAGGTCCGATTTTCAGGAATAACTTTGAATTTTCGAAAATTGTAAAGGTTTGACTTTTTTTCGGCGTCTTTCTCCAACTACAAAATTGAAGATGGAGATTTTTTCTTCATATAAAACTTGTTCTGCATATTGAGTTCTTTAATAAAGGTCATGTAAATGTTTTTCAAAATTTTAGTAGTCTTCGTGCAATACTGCGTGCAATATGTGGAATTTTAAAAACTTACAAAAACAAGATTTTCTCAAAAACTGCTCCAAATTTTTTCTTTAAACTTTAGGTAGGGATAGTAGTAAATATACTCTATCAGATGACATCATAGCCATATTGCTCTATAGGTTGGTTTGTTCAAAAATTACAAAAATGTAAGTTTTCACATGTTTCTCACGTCGATAATATTTACATTACCGGCGATTTTTTCACATTATTATATTTACGAGTACATGTGCTTTAAATAATGTCAAGTAAAGTTTCTCGAAGAAAACAACCGTTTTCTGTGAAAAGTAGCTCAAAATTTCGTATTTTCAGAAACGCTCAAACCCATTTTCTCATGGCTGCAATTTTTTTCTTCAATCTTTTGTAACGGATATTGCTAATTACACTCTTTAGAATAGCGAAAAGTTTATTTTGAGTTATTTCTTTGTTTTTTTCAAAAATTACATAATTGTAATTTTTTTTAAAAATCTCTCGCATCTTTAATATGCACATTCCCAGCAATTTGTAAACATTATTATATTTGTGAGTGTAATTGCTTCAAATAACTTCAAATAAAGTATTTTGAAAACTCAAACATTTTCTGTGAAAATGAGCTTCAAATTTCGCATTTTTAGTACAGTAAAATCTGTCTAAACCGGAACCTGTACAAGCCGGAAACCTGCCTTAACCGGAAAATTTCTCTTGCCCGTGAAGTTAAATGGCATCTCTACACGACATAAAACGTAATCTGTCCAACGCGGGGAAAAAACCTTCATAAAACGGAATTTCTGTTAATTTAATGCAGTTCGTAGAGAGACGCGAGATACTCTTATTGGAATGAATGCATTAGCAAGTCTATTTTAATATCTCTGTCAATGTTATATGTTTCACAAGTGGCCGCACAGTGAAGGAAATGGGCTCCTGCTGTTATCGTAGAATTTGACCCTGAGGTCATCTGTCTCTCACAGCGTAGGCCGTCGGGGAATTCCCTCTCTCCCGACCCTCTGAGCGTGGGTAGGTGTAAGGGCATGGCTTCAATTTACGCGTCTCCCTGGCTCGCGTTGGCAATCGTAACCCCTTGACCAGAGCGGAATTGCTCAAGGCCATGTGAGGGTGTCAGATAGACCTATACAGCGATTTTTCGAACTTTGCCTCTCAAGGCCCGTCTCCACGATGAAATATGTCACGGTATTTCGCATCTTTCTCAGTCGTACCGCTAGATATCGCATGATCGCGACCGTATCAAGCAGCGTTTGCGGTCTTGCGACTTCTAGCGGCAGACCGGAAAAGACGCGAAATGCCGTGTGATACTCAATCGTGGCCATAGGGGCTTGAGAGGCAGTTAGAAAAATCGCAGTGTAGTACTCTGGGCTGTGACGCATTGTGCGCTAAAAGAGTCTGCGAGAAGTTCGGGTGCAGCTACTAACCAGTAAGGTGATGTGTTTTTATGAGTTTAACAACCGTTTGACGATGATTGAAAAACAACATAAAACCCTACATATTAAAATTTTTCAACTTAAGAAAACGACTGAAAAGGTGATAGAAAGAGAGAAAACCAAAACGCAAAAACTAGATTAATGTTGAAAAAAGTAACATTATTTAAATGAACGAGTCGTGAAATATTTATTTTTACCTAATTGTCAGAAATAATTGTTTCATATTCATCACTAACCAGTAAAGTGATGTGTTTTTATGAGTTTAACAACCATTTGACGATGATTGAAAAACAACATAAAACCCTACATATTAAAATTTTTCAACTTAAGAAAACGACTGAAAAGGTGATAGAAAGAGAGAAAACCAAAACGCAAAAACTAGATTAATGTTGAAAAAAGTAACATTATTTAAATGAACGAGTCGTGAAATATTTATTTTTACCTAATTGTCAGAAATAATTGTTTCATATTCATTTATTGGTGATCCATAAATGTGTTTTACGTTATAATAAATTATGTTTTATAATTATAATAAAGTCATGTTACTAGTTTCAGGACTGAAATATCAACATAAAGTGTCATAAACGGACAATCCTGCCTAAAACCGGAACCTCCCTAAACCGGAAATTTTTTTGTCCCAATCGTTTCCGGTTTAGACAGGTTTTACTGTATAAATACCTCGAGAATCGTTTTTGAATTTTCTTCAATTTCGTTGCTTAGTGATGTGCAATGAGGAGACCAAGTAACTGAAGCGTAGTCCAATCTGACGCTCACAACACAGTTAAAGAGGAGAATTAAACTTGAGGTGTCATTGAAATTCTTCGAATTTCGAATAATAAAGCCAAGAATTTTTAATGCATCATTAGTTATATTAAATATGTGTTTATCGTAAGTCAGATTATGTTGAATAATATTTTAACGGATATACACGTTTTGGGGTAACCCCATACCGAAAATATGTTTTTTAAACATTCGTCCCTTTGGCTGCCTGCTTGTATGACTGTGTATGCCTGTCTGTCTGTCTGTCTGTCTGCCTGCCTGCCTGTCTGTCTGCCTGCCTGTCTGTCTGCCTGCCTGTCTGTCTGCCTGCCTGTCTGTCTGCCTGCCTGCCTGTCTGTCTGCCTGTCTGTCTGCCTGTCTGTCTGCCTGTCTGTCTGTCTGCCTGTCTGCCTGTCTGTCTGTCTGCCTGCCTGCCTGTCTGTCTGTCTGCCTGTCTGTCTGTCTGCCTGTCTGTCTGCCTGTCTGTCTGTCTGCCTGTCTGTCTGCCTGCCTGGCTGTCTGCCTGGCTGTCTGCCTGGCTGTCTGCCTGGCTGTCTGCCTGGCTGTCTGCCTGGCTGTCTGCCTGGCTGTCTGCCTGGCTGTCTGCCTGGCTGTCTGCCTGGCTGTCTGCCTGGCTGTCTGCCTGGCTGTCTGCCTGGCTGTCTGCCTGGCTGTCTGCCTGGCTGTCTGCCTGGCTGTCTGCCTGGCTGTCTGCCTGGCTGTCTGCCTGGCTGTCTGCCTGGCTGTCTGCCTGGCTGTCTGCCTGGCTGTCTGCCTGGCTGTCTGCCTGGCTGTCTGCCTGGCTGTCTGCCTGGCTGTCTGCCTGCTTGCCTGGCTGTCTGCCTGGCTGTCTGCCTGGCTGTCTGCCTGGCTGTCTGCCTGGCTGTCTGCCTGGCTGTCTGCCTGGCTGTCTGCCTGGCTGTCTGCCTGGCTGTCTGCCTGGCTGTCTGCCTGGCTGTCTGCCTGGCTGTCTGCCTGGCTGTCTGCCTGACTGTCTGCCTGGCTGTCTGCCTGGCTGTCTGCCTGGCTGTCTGCCTGGCTGTCTGCCTGGCTGTCTGCCTGGCTGTCTGCCTGGCTGTCTGCCTGGATGCCTGTCTTTTTTTAATCATAATAACTTTATTTCACAGCATGCTCCATTACATATAACACTACATGCTTTCAAATACACGTATGGCCTAGTTTTACAGCAGTAAAATTAATATCGAATTTTTAACAACATGGAAATTCATCTAACATCAACTTGAAAGCACTCTTTGTTTAATGTCCTGGAGGAAATAGTAAAATGCACTTAAAAGTTTTGTCACTAATTTTTCAGGTGTTGCGGGCCAGGATCCGAACTTCATTTTAGTGTTCTGAATTATTTTTTTCTTCTATTATCAGTGAACATTGATAAATAATATGATAGACTGAATGTAAACACGTCACCACGTGCTGCTCGTTGCCACCATGTTCCAACATTGACGAAATCTACATTACACGTCGCGCTCCGTCCGCGGCGAATCGAGTTTTATTAATTAAATATTTAAAAAAAACATCAAAGTTCTATTCGCACTCAGCAGTTCATGAATACACTTCCACGAAATGTTAGTTTCTGACTCGCAAACAATTATTCAAAACTATTCCGGCCCGAAAAATACAATCTCCACGCATTTGCCTATTCAAAACACTTCACAAAATATAAAATGCAAAAAACTTTGCGTACTGCGAAACTTTCAAAAATCCAAGTCACTACAATGAAATCTCACTATTTTCAATACTTAAACTTTTTTTAAATACAAACGCGCTATTTTTTAACAGCTTTAACAGCTTCCGCGTGCGCTCTACGCCCAAGATTCAACTCCTCTGCCATTCTTGCCTTTGGTAGCTTATATAATATCAGACCAAAACAAAACCCGTCCGCTGGCATTATTGCTATTTCCACATCAATGAAAAAAATATTATTTTCCGTTATATTAAATATTATTTTCCGTATATTAACTTTCTGGTTACATGACACTACTTAAAAATTGACATGTAACCCCAATGTTCCAATTCTGTCCTTGAAATGCGTGTTTTCGTCCCCGTTACGCCAAAAACGCTTATTTCCTTACCATGGATTCGTGCACTCAAATGTTTCTGTTCTTAATTGTCAATTTGTAGATCGAAAATTCAAAATAATACTCTTTTCCGGTATCTTAAAATTCTGGTACTACTTTCATAAATTTCCTGCAATTCGAATACACCGTCTCACAATTCCCATTACGGCACAATATACCGGTTTCAATTAAAATCTTGAAGAATGTTAATTTTCTACCTACATGACGTCATATTTCATTTGTGCATTTTATTAAAATTATCATAACATAACCCGTGGTTCGATTTCAATAAAACAAACACTGAAATTCTTCTTAATTTCGTATCTGACTAATTCTGACACTCAATCATGTTTTTATTTGGGCATTTTAATAAACACAAAGTATTATCTTTACGCAATACGGCTATCATTTGTTTATTCTATTTTCCGTTTGAAAACCATAGTCCTTGTTTTGGTAAAGTCTATTTCACTGAAGTTAATCTTTCTTTTTTAATTAATTTTAAAATTGCCGTAAACAATCAGGAATGATCCTGGATCATTACAATATATTATTGGTAATTTCGTGTCACCAGCAGCATGATTTGCTATCAAATCTGCTAGTTCATTACCTTGAATTCCCACATGGGCTTTGACCCATCCAAAATATATTATCCAATTAGACCCTTCCAAGATTTTTATTTCAGTTAATGTGGATTCTATTATTGTATTGTGGGTAGAATTATTTTTTAAAAGTCCCAATGCGATCTTACTGTCTGTATTAACTGCAACTATTTTCTTATTGGTTGTTATATTGCGAAACATTTGTAGAGATTTGAGTATTGCAATTTTTTCAGCCTGATTATTCGAACATTTTTCATCGAGTCTGTACTTTAATTCAATTATTTCCGTGTCTTCTTCAAATATCACTCCTGCTGCTCCCATTTTATTGCCTTTTTTACTACCATATGCATATATTTGTATATCATATGTCATGCTGTTACTTCTTTAATAGAAATGGTAGCTGCCGGATGTCTCCATTGGTTTGGTCTCATTGGCTTTTCATAGGATGTAATATCTCCACGTGTTGCTTTGTACTTGTAACATGACTTAGCATGTAAACAAAATTCATTAACGCAACACAGAATTGAAACTTCGCATCATGTTGACTTCAAAGAAATAAAAATTTTAGCTCGTGAATATTTGTCTTGTCCTAGATTAATATTAGAAACACTATTTATCAAAACTTCTCCTAGCTTAAATACACACGTAGAATCAAATAAATTTACAAAAGTATATGATGGTTTATTGAACTTGTTTTCTAAACATTAAGATATTTCACTTATTGTAATTTTTTTTTTAAATTCTGTCTGTTTTTACAATATTTTCTCTCTTTCTCTAACTTCTTTCATACTGTTTGTAATATGTCTTTAAATTTTCTCAAGATTTTAACAAGGTGCATCCTGTTGACTCGTGTATATTATTATTTTTGTAATTCCTCTGTTTGGCACTTTTCCTTTGCTTTTATATATTATAATTATTTGTCACCTGATGATGGAAACCAAATGCTTCCGAAACGTTGTGGAAAATTTGTATATAAAGCTTTTATTTAAAAGATTTCTGTCTTATCAATGATGGACCTACTTATGATATATATATATCTTAAGTTTCAAAGACAGGCACAGAATAATATATATATATATATATATATATATATTTGTATTTAATATTTTTCGTTTCTGTCTATATCATATATATTATATATAATGTAGATAGAAACGAAAAATATTAAATACAAAAATGAAGTTTTCTTTCATTAGCTGTTCTTAATTTTTTATTAAATATACTAAAATTGTATATATTGTTGTGTATTAAACCACAATAGAAACTTTACCAGTTGGTGAATAACAGTTTGGAAACTGCTATGAAAAATCCATACAACTACAATATTTACTACTTCAGAACTAACTTCAAAATCCTCTTTTTCAAATACACACTTCATTTAAACTGAAATTTTAGATGGTATTGCCAGAAATGCATGAATAAATGGAATTAAAACAATATTTTAACCCTCCTTTGCGACAATTTGAAGCGATCATTTCGCGTTTGTCTACTTCACCTCTTTCACAGTTCGAATTAAAAACTGGCTGGCATAACAGTAGGAGCATCTTAGCGGGTTTTCAGTCACTTGTTCCACAAGTTAACGTCCACTGCAAAAATGCCGTGGAAATGTTCATTAGTATAAATTTCCACTTCATTTTAGGTCCAATACTGTTTCGTCCAATTTGTTTATATGACCAATGCTGAAATGTCTAGAACCTAAATGACAGTTGCATCCAATGTCCACTGTAATTAACGCTCAGACGAATGATACGGATAGAAACGTTTTAAACGTTGGGGGAAAAAAAACGATTCGGAACATCTCCAATACATTTAATTTCCATTTTTAATTCAGAAATGAAAGTCTCTCAAGAATTGTATTAAAAAAAGATTTCCCATGCGAATTACCTCAAAATTGATTTTAATTTCTACACCAACATATTCTACATGTGTTATTAATGAAGAAAATACATTTCGATAGAACAGAACTTAACAATATTCAATTTCGTTCATTACTGCTGGTTTTATGGAAATTATCCAGCGGACTGTATTGTAGACATATTTGCTGTGGACATTCCGTTTATTGGACATATGCAGTGGACATCATGCTGTAGTCATTTTTTATTTTTTTGTGTTAATTTGGCATTATCCTATGGAACGATTGTCCTAGAACCTTGCAGGGTGGTGGCGTTCGTTGGAAAGAAGTACACATTAGTACCAACATACTTTTTTGCATCACGCATTAATAATTAAGTATTTTGCGAAGACGTAGTGTGCAATGGAATAAGAATTTGGAGTTATGAAGCCTAAACACCTCCAGAAGATCTTTCGTATGAAACCAAGATCTTGAATTCAGTTCAGAAGTTTTCTCGAAGGAGGGAACGAGAAAATCTTCTTTACAGTACTTCATACGCATTTTTTTATTTCATTTTAATTGCAACAAGACCATTTTATTGGTTTCTAATCGAACCTAAATATTTATTTGCGTGTGAAAGCAAATACTGTTTATGTTTATGATATAAATTATGCTGATGACAACTTGAAATGTATCAACATAAAAATTTAAGAAATAGACACTAACATAGGTGGTAACGGTTTAGAAATTTTGATAATTTTAACTCCTAAATTTTTAAGCAATGAAGGAAGTAATTTATTATCAAAATATCTTGTTCTCAGTACTCACGTTCTAGTACTAAAAAAACAGATTTTTGGATATCAAAGTACTGTGAGTAACCTCAAATATATTTTATTCATTTCAGAAATTGGCCATGGGCAGACGTCATTAGCATGTTGACACTTTATCTAGATGCCGGAGGAATCAGAGAACACTGGTTCACCAATTTCACAATTGAGCATGACACGTTTCTTCTCTCCGTGAGCAACTCGACACGAAGAGCGGAGAACATGCTGCCCCCCGACAAGGGCCCTCGAGTGCTGCGGGTGGGGGACATGGTGCCACCCTTCACCGTCCTAGCAGTGGGATTGCTTGCAGCGGCTGTGGTCATCGCCTTCGAACTGAAGAATAACATCCCAAGGCTATTGATTCCCTGTACAAAGGGAAGGGACTCTTTGAAGGGCATTAAGAAGGGCATTATGAAGGGCATTAAGAAGAAGGCTACCTAATTAGGGATGCGATATTCACAATAGGTTCATTGATGTTCAAAATTAAAAGATCCATGTTAATGAAACACAATAATACAAACACCAATGGTTTTGAAAGTGGTTTAGTAACCTCTATAATTTACGTTTGCATGGAGGATGGCCGTAATAAATTTCATTGGCCGTAATAAAGCAGATATTACTGACAAAACAAATTTTAAAAAATAATAAAAAAAGAAAATTGAGACTGAAGCTTCTTTTCCCACCAACCCTTTTGCTATTACACCATACGCAACCCTCATAATAATCCATCGAAATTTCCTCTCAGTCCACAACCAGTTTCTGTCTCCAAAACTAACATATTACTCCTTAATCTCACACTACTTCGTCCTTATCTCCCTTGTAGCATGCTAGTTTGTATTTATTTAATTGGAACTGGAAAACAATAAATGTATTACTTGTTCACTTTACATTTGCAGACGGAGCGCTGCGATCTGTTTACATGAGGTCACCGCCGACTGAATGAGAAACGCGCGGTCTGCAGTAGATACTGACGGTTTAAAATGATATAGATGGCGGTGAGCAGCACACAAAACCCCGGCGGGGTAAGAACATAACCATTAAGCAGCAGATAAGTGCAAAGAAGAAATGAAAATATTGTACGTGAATGTTGTGAATAGCGTGTGGTGTGATCTATTTTATTGTATATTATCTTAATTATTTAAGAGCGCGACTCCATCTCACTGTCAGAAAGGCATAATTCGTCAGCTGTGTCCGTAGCGCTTGTGCTGCCTTCGGAGACAGCTGATTGACGTCGCGACCATTCGTGTATTCTCGGTTGTGTTCGGGCAAGGCCGTCTAGAATAGAAGGCCTGCTCCTCCGCCGAATGACGTCACAAAGGGTGGCTGGCAGGAAATACATGCTGTCCACGTTATAAACAGAGATCTAGTTCTTAAAATCGCACGGAAACCCATAATTGTTTAAAATAACACGAGGAAACATTAAGCCTTCTTGACGCTCTAGGAATTTATTTTAGAGTGTTATTTGTATTAAGGCATTCCGATATTGTACAGTTTTCGTACACGTAAATTAACATATCAGGAAGGCTTAAAATTTTTGTTCATACTACCTTATTTATAATATAAAATTTGGTATAATTCATAAAACAATTTAGCTGCCATAATTGATACTCATAAGAAACTAAGTACCTTCATGATAATTCTATTTATATTTTTCCTGCTCTATTTCTTTCAAGTTGTCTACTTTAATTTAATAATAATATAATAGTAATGCATTTATCAGATATTTCTCTGATGGTCGTATTAGTAATTATTAATAATATCTGTTAATATTGTAAGGAACAGTAAAATATTCGCAGGTAGGTTAATAAAATCCAAGCTGCTCGAAAAAAGGAAGAGGAAGGATGGAAAGCAATATTTTATTCAGAAGGTACTCCAGCAGATTATGTAAGACTTTATGAGATTATTCAAAAGACACAAATCACATTGGAAATACATTAAAATTGTTTCGGGCGCTTTAAATTGACTTTAATGTCTTCCTATTTTGCACTCACTTTTGTGTCTTGCGTCTTGCATTCTTGAAACCATTATATTTATTATTGAACATTCCTAATGTATAGAGTTTATTGAATAAAATGTTTGACATACACAAAGTACTATGTTCCATTAATGTGAGCAGAATTTGACCACAACTCAAAACTTTGTTTTTTATTAATCGGATCTGTCTCTCATAAAAAACCCTTCAATAAAGTTCTTTGATTTTCATGCTCCAGGAACTTAATTTCAAAATTTTCAGATATCTGTATCTGAAACTCTTGGTGAGTATTCGTCAAGAAGTGAGGCTATTCACTGAGGTAGAAGGATATGCATCTTTCACCATGGTCAGATACGTTCCTTTAGTAAATATTTCGACACCATCTCTTCTTACTGCCTAGTTCTGGTAGAGAATAAATTTTGAGTCGAAGTGTTTTACATATACACCCAAGTTCTTTGAGGGGACAAAATCTTTCCTATTTATGTTTTCATCCACTTCTGTCACAGAGCAGGATTGTTTGGAAATTTCAAAGTTGAAACACGTTCCGTCGATCCATCAAAATTCGATCAACAGCACAGCACACTTCACTTGCTTGACAATTTGTCACGTATCTCTTCTGCCTAATTTTCAAAATGCCTTCCTTTAAGGATAGTTTTCAAGGATTCACTGAAAAAAAATGCAGGGTATAATTGTATTACCAAGCATCCAAGTGCAAGCAACAAACATATTACAACATGTATTACATAAAATAATTGATAATTGCACCACATACTTATATTTCTCAATATTAGAAGTAGACATACCTTGCTTACTTGAAGACAATGGACGAAGGAATTCTTTTTTTGCAGAAAACCGAGCATGTAATTATTACTGAATTATTAAAACATCCATTCGCATGGAAACTTATCCTACATGGAATAATTAGCTAGAATATTCTAGCTCGTTGACAAGGGCGTATGCAAAATGTTCAGCCACCGATTGTGACGTCAGATCACGTGACATTCACATTGGCTCAGGCCTTCTAATATACTCTTCTAGACGGCCTTGGTTCGGGCCTTCACTTTCAAAACAACATTAGTTCCTAATTCTGCCGTCTGCAAATATAAAGTGAACGATTAATACTAAAGAGTTAAAAGCAACAGTTGCAATTGGGCGCCCAAGTGACAATATATTTGATAATAATTGAATCATTACCCAAGCAGAGAGATATGAAATAATAAATACAATTTATCAGCAATATATATTTGTTTTGTTTATTATTGATATATTTTTCTCTAATTTTTCTTGTGTGTGAGTTGTTTTTTGGCTATGCGAATGGAATAAATGTATGTGGCTAATGTAATTGAAGCGTCAGCTGGAACAACGTTGTTAGCGACACATTTTTCAATTTGCTATTATATCTGGGACAGTGTTGTGTATGAATCTGTTCTCATATTGACATTTTATTAGAATGGTTAAGTTTCTTTTTGCATGAAAAATCTGGCTTCAAATATTAGCTAACTGGAACAACGTTGAAAGTGCTGGCAAGATGGCACGAAACGAACGTATAAGTATTTCACCCGTCCACTGTAAAAGACAGAAATAGAGGCAAGAATAGAGAAAGGGATGTCGAAATGTGGAAGTGCAATGTAAGAATAATGTGTAAACATTCCGGTGAAGAGTATATAAGCTCTAGAAATGTAAGAAAACCAGCGTTGGAGCGTCCAAAGGAGGTGGGTGAAACAATGTTGTATCAACTATAGCTTATGCATACTCAGTTATAATTCGTTTTTGCTGAAGATAATTTCATCGATGTAATTAAATTGGTGCATAAACTTCCTGTAAGTGAATGTATCCTGTAAGTGCAGAGTAGAATTCAATGCCGAAAAATATTGTGGTCTGAAAGGGCAGCTCTTCGAGAAGTTCCGTGTCCTATGTTATGATGGACATTTCTAGGACATCAGTGTGTGACGATCTCAGAGTCGAAATGAAAAACTTCGAAATGCGTCTCTTAGACATTGTACCACTATATTATTATTATTATTATTATTATTATTATTATTATTATTATTATTATTATTTATTATTTATTATTATTTATTATTGTTGTTATTATTATTATTACTTCACAACTAAGATGCCAAGAGGCCTAATAGCATTTTGCAGGGAATATTGAATGAAGTGGTGATTAGGGGTGGAAGCGTTAGGGCAAAGTTTGCGGTTTGGGATGGTGTAGCGGTTAGCGTAACGGACTGCTGTACCCAAGTTCGCGGGTTCAAATCCGATCGAAGCCGTGGATTTTTAAGGGCTGAAAAATCCTTCGTACTCCTTCGGAGGGGAAATAAAGCCTAGCAAGGGAAAATTTACTAGCATGTAAAAGATCCTCAAGGCTAAATTCAAATCGCCTGTTTCGACGCCCGAGATAATACCTTCTTTCTCCGCTAGTTGGGGAAAGAAGTGTAGTGAAATTTGCGTGACGGAAGAGCAGGCCTCATGGTCCGAGTCTCGCCACGCCATCAATTCAATTCAATACAGAGTGAACAAGGAATGCTTATCTGCAAATCTGAATATCCCAATCTGTACTCAGAAAGGGGAATCAATAAGTTCTCAAGCATTTTAAAGCTTTCCTGCCAATTTATAATTTCCAGAAGTACTGTTTTAGAATAACAACGTTCTTTGTGGAATGGAACATGTAACGTTCTTTCATGGAATGAAATTATATCATTTGTAAGTCTAGAGCATCCTTTTTACAGCATTTTCCTTTCTAAAACAAACTTCTTAAAACCCCTACAAGTGACAGAAGATCCGATAGCAGTAAAAGTCTAAGAGGTAATCGATTTTGTCCTCTCCTGCAAAATTTAGAATATGTCGCTTACAACGTTGTTCTAGCCGACGCTTCAATTGTTTGAAGGTAACAGAAAGTGTAATGATGTAGCTGGCAACATTAATTGAAAATTATACATTTAGTGTATCGAGTGTTGTCCATGATGCCAGACATGACATACACGACTTTCGAGGAGCGTGACGATTATGTGAGACTACATCGAAGATATTATGTGGTGTGCGCTCACGAGAAGTGCGATTGGTTCCGGAAGGAAATTATTTAGTTTAAAGTGGTGTCAGTTGACAGTACATTATAGAATATTGCTAAGTGTAAGTTGTCGCTAGAACTTCAAATTGTGGCAGAGAAAATGATGAAGAATGATGAAATGATGAATAAAAGCTGAAACGTTCGCTTTGATGTCTTTAATTTGACCTGCAGTCAATATACATTCTATTAACAGTACACATTGTGCGATATGCTTTTCAGTTTGGGGGAGTAGCGTAAACCTTTGAAACGTATCTACAAAGCAATTTTTTTCAATTTCGGAATTCAAAATTCGGGATTATGAATATCTTAGGTTTAACCTATTTTTTTCAAAATTGAAAGTTTACCAGATTATTAATGTGTTATTAATGAAATTGTTCGTTTTATGCATTGGAAAAAACACATGTGTGCATCTGAGCATGTGCAGATCGAGTTTACAGTCGATTGCTGGCCGCCAAGGCATGCAAAAACTTCCTATTTTTTCCTAGGATATGGTCAGAAAATTAAGGTAATAAATTGGGTAATACATTTTAATTTTTAAATGTTCATAAAAATATCAAAAAAGATACGTCTACATGGACAAGATCATATCCAATGAGTTGTGCTATATTTTTATGTTAATTATATTAATGAAATAGAAACTAGTGGTGCTACAGAATGGCACAGACTTTCCCGTATTAGTTTTCTATTTCCTTGAGTCTTCGCTAGCTATTCGGAATTGCCACAAACTCTTGCCAGCTGTCATCTACCACCGCTAAAAGTACATTTTTTTGGTCATTTTCTTAATTTTTCGGTTTCTTACTGGTAGAACGGAAACATTAATTTTAGAATATTAAAGACCACAAAAACCTAGTCATAAATCGCAATTTCTTTTACAAATTATGTGCCGTTTAAGAAAAAATGACGTTTAAGCGCTATTAAAAGCGCGAAATTTGAAGCTCATTTTCACAGAAATGTTTGAGTTTTCAAAATATTTTATTTCAAGTTATTTGAAGCACGTACACTCACAAATATAATAACGTTTACAAATTGCTGGTAATCTGCATATTAAAGATGTGAAAGATCTTAAAAAAAAATTACAATTATGTAATTTTTGAAATAACCAACCAATAGATCAATATGGCTTTTATGTCATCTGATAGAGTACATTTACCACTATCCCTACCTAAAGTTTAAAGAAAAAATTTGTAGCCGTTTTTGAGAAAATCTTGTTTTTTATTTTTTTTAAATTCCACATATTGCACGCAATATTACACGAAAACTACTAAAATTTGAAAAACATTTACATGACCTTTATGAAAGAACTCAATATGCAGAACACATTTCATTTGAAGAAAAAATCTCTATCTTCAATTTTGTAGTTGGAGAAAGACGCCGAAACAAATTCAAACATTCACAATTTTCGAAAATTCAGAGTTATCCGTGAAAATCGGACCTATGCCATGTTAATAAGTGTATTTTACTCTATTCACACAAGAAATTTAAAGAAAAAATTTGGAGCCGTTTTTGAGAAAATGTTGAAAATCCTCGGAGGGCTTGATATAAAGTACCCCGAAATTTTGAAGATTATTTTTCCAAATCTCAAAGCTTTGACTAGAATCAGATCGACTGGGGAATATTCATTTTAGAAGAAATCGTACGTATGGTTTAGGCGCTAGCAGTGTTCACAGACGGACAGACGGACGTTTTCCTTTCAATTGGGCTTTCGGTATCAAAGACCTAGAAAACAGGGTTTCTGGCTACACCATGTGTTAGGGGAATTTTTTTCTTAATTTAGCAACTGGTTTTACCTACTTCTTCGTTTTCACGGCCCGGCAATTAATTTTTTTTCCGCCGAAAATTGGCCATTTTTTCGCGCAGCATTACATAACTTTCCCTATACTACGCATATCACTCCGTGTATACGTACGTATACGGGAAAGTAAAAATAAATGGAATAGAATTATATTGATGACGTTCGTAGAGTAAATGGAAAATTAGATATTAGATATGGACGTAAAAACGATAAATAAACTTAGTATTTGCCCGTTTTGTTATGCATTATTCGTATTATGGACCCCACGTCACAAAAAATCACATCTCGTCAGTGTTTTCCTTTTCAAAGTGTCTTATCTATAGTTGTAATTTCAAATACGAACAAAACAATCCTGTTTAGGCCTTGTTAAAGATAATTAGAAGACTTACATACATTATTGTTTTAACTCTTTGGTTTAAAGTCTTCTTTGCCCTCACCTGTCTAGGTTTACACAGGATTCGTAAGAAGATAAAGTGTTTGTAACAATGGGCCGGAAAACGAAGAGTTTTATACAGAAAATTCTCATTGCCGGGTCCTGGTAACGAAAAAGTGGATGAATATTTCTTTCCAGTTTTTATGTAGCCTCCAGGAGTGAAGTGCCCCCAACCAGGGTTGCCCAACTTGCGGCGGCGAACTGTGGCCCGAGATTCGTTATTGGACAAAAGTGAAAGCCTTGCGTCCATGGCGGGAGAGAACATTGGGTGCCAGTGTACGCGCCTGACGGGGTCAACACCATCTTTAATGATTAGATTTAAAGAATTTTTCTAGTAAATTCACAAACTTCAATTCAAAAAATCATCCCAATGTGTTTCACTGCGTTATTCATGGTAGGGCCTGATATCACGGATGGTCACATTCCCCCCTACAAGGTTTCAGAGTAGCCAGGCGAAGTGCCGAGATCAACAATTCAGGAAAGTCAGACATGGATCGCCTGAGAAATGAAGATATAGCCCGCAACCATATTAAAGGTTTTCGTTGCGACCAGTGGCGTTGCCTGAGTTTTGGCTTAGGGTATGTAACTCGAGAAATGAGTTACTCCTTAAAACTCCTAAATATTTCTCATACACCAATACCATTTCTGTCACTTTCATCAATTAGAGCACACAAATAATTTGAATATTTAAAATAAAAAACTGATCCAATAAAAGTAATAATGGCTCACGTACTTCATGTAGTTTACTGATTGAAAGTTAGAAAAAAGTGACAATTTCACGACCTAGCAAAATATAAATGTGTGTCCTCCTACTTTAATAATAAGAGCACTTTCAAACCCAATGATTTTCAAAGTTGTCCAATTCAAATCATTTCGAACCCGGTAGAATTGGCATAATTTATAAAATGGAAAGCAATGATCTATAATAAATATATAATAGGAAAAAGATAATCAATCAATTTACAGATACGTAATGAAAAACAGTTGTCCTTTGCTGTTTACATCAAGGGTTTCATCCAGTATGACGGAGACAAAATAGGCTTGAGACATTTCATTTTTAATTTCATGGGACATTACCGTGCTCACACTTGAAATCCAATGAATCTGAATTTCTGACGAGATTGCACAAAACACTAGAATTTTCATATCATCCTTGTCAGTTTTAAGATATTTCTTTATTTCACTTCTATGCTCCATGAAATTTTCTCTATTTCATGATCCTCTATTTTCCTTATGGCTAGAAGATACAAGCCCTTGTCTCCCAAAAAAGCATACAACTCGAATGAAGGGTGCAGAAGTTCCGTATTTTCCCATATATTACTGTTGTATTGCTCAACAAAGCCTGTGTTGGCTGTTTAAATAAAATTCTATCCTCTCATATTTTTTTCAAATATTTTTAACTGTTCCTCACGTGATATAATTTGTCCACGGCACAAAAATTCGACTCCATAATTATGTAGGCACTTTGGATCGCGTGGTGCTCTCCATTCCAGGGCACATATGTGGATTGCACAGTCACATATCCTTGTGAAATCAACCAGCACAATCCCTACTCTAAATTGGATACACATATATAGTTGCTAAATGCATTAAAATGAGGTAACAAAACGACAATGTTCATTAATTAACCTCGTTCTCTTACAAACACCGAAGAGCAAAATGAAGTTTCGTAAAACGACAGCTTTTTCGTAGGCACCACGGTAGGCACTTGGATCTCATCCGGTTGAAAATATAATGAATGAAGAATAATTATGAGCTCAAGAGTGTGACACCAATTATTTGCACGAAATCAACAAAAATGTAAGAATGTGGCACTGAGTGCCGCTACGCGCCCGCCGGAGGGTTCATTGTGTTGAGTACCGGAAAAATATGTAGCATGCAAGGTGAAAATATGTACATAAATATGTGATAAAAATAATAATAATATGTAATAAGTATGTAAAATCTGATAAAATACGTCATATTAAAATACACTATTATAAAACGAAAATTTACATAATAGAAATTATATTTATAATAATATTCCTAAAGCAATTTTAAATGTAATACATACGTTTGAAAATTCAGGTTAAAGATCACAAAACGTGGCAGCGGTGATACTTTTCACACGTAATGTGGAACTGATATCAGCCACTGACGCACACTTCCCGCCAGACTGGGTTTAGCTGAAGCAGGCGCGCCGGAATGTGAGGACACTCGATCGCGTCATCATGTCGATTAAACACCATGCAGAAATAATGCAGGAAAAATCGATGACCGTTTTGAAAATATTTCTTTCATAAAAAATGCGTGATAAAATTGAAGACAATTGATATAATAAAAAGAATATTTCGTGAAAATGGCAAAAAAACGGGAAATATATAATGAAGTGTTAAATATGTAAAAATATGTAACGAAAAATTTTGATATTGTGTTAGAAAAGCAACGATTCGCCAAGATGACAGTTTTTGAAGTGGTAAGTAGAAAGACAAAATGTATGTAATTACATACAAATTCGGTCTCTATAGTGCGATTTTTCTATCTTTGCCCCTCAAGCCCCTATGGCCACAATGGAATATCACACGGCATTTCGTGACTTTCTCCGTTCTGCCACTAGAAGTCGCATGGTCGCAAGTGCTGCTTAATACGGTCGTGATCATGCGATACTTGGCGGCACGACTGAGAACGTCGCGCAATACCGTGACATATTCCATCCTGAAGACAGGCCTTCAGGGGCATAGTTAGAAAAATCGCAGTATAGTGTTGAGATTCCACACCCCCAAGGGGAGACTGAGTAGAACACTGGTCTGTCATCGGCTGCGTATGTTGACGAGGCCGTGGGTCGAAGCGGGATGGGGGTGGGGGGAAGGCGAGGACTTGGCCCTTGACGCGAGCCGAGAGCGGCAAGCAGCTAATGGACCCCGAGTGTTGACAGAAATCAACGTCACTTCCGCCGCCACAGCAACATAATAGTATCGGGCAAACAGGGCCCAGGCGGCGCAGTCGGCGCTGTTTGCGGGCGGGGGGCGGGGAGGGGCGGGGCGGGGCGGGGCGGGGAGACGTGCGGACGCCTGGCGAGAGCTAGACGACGCGTGGCCGGCTGAGCTGGCTCAGAGACAGCATTAACGTTGTCTCCGCGGCGACTTCGCGAATCCTAGGGTTCGAGACTCGTGGGCGGATATTCGATTGTAGAAATATATTGTTTTGTCTTAAGTGTTTATTTTTCCACAGGGCTTTTTCGGTCGCATTCCGGACATCTTCAATGCGATTCTGAGGCGACTTGGGGCTCCGATAGACACGAAACAGACCAGAAATCAACAAGATATTCCATAGTAGCTAGACAGCTAGATAAATTAGGTACTGATTGCAGGAGAATTCTAGTAGTCGGCTGCTGTCATCGGTAGTTTCTCTGTTTTCTCCGATCAACACCAGGCGAATGCCGGAGCAGTGGCCTAACAAAGGGGCGACGGAACAAGCGTGATCTTTCCTTCCTCTTCCTTGTCCTAACCTCTCCTTTCCCGCACACTCATACTACGTACGCGCATTACCACACATATAGGGATACCTGTCAGGTGCTTCTAGATTATCCCGGATGAGGCGATGACCCATCAGAGAGATACCTGGAGAGAGAAATACAGCTCAAGTCGAAGTGTAGGCCGGTGCCGGATCCATCATTCAACGGAAGTGGAATATTGCCACCTTCCGCGATAACATTCACTCCACTAACGGGACAAATGACCATAGCCTTTGTCGTATCTGGAAACAACAATCAATTAAATGACGCTGTGCACAGCGATGGAATATCCCAGTTCGAGTGGGCAGCGATCGGTGAGTGAGTGGGCAGCGATTGGTTCGGTGACCGAATAAGACGAGCAGCATCGAACATGACGCACCCGAACGTTTCTGAATGAGATCCGGGGATCATATCTGATTTATTCTGTATTTTATTGTACAAGTCACTCATACTAATACGTGTTCCTAAGTATTATCGTATCTTCAGAGGCATTACTTTAAAATTCACTTGAGAGAAAATGGATTGTTGGAACACATTTCCTTTACGCTATCAAAAATTACTGTACAGTATTTTTTATCAAATTTAATTTTATTAGGAAAATATTCATACAGTTAATGCCATTTTAAGAATGTACGTAACAAAATAAGGGTCTTTTTAAATAATAATACCTTTGTTTTATTAGATTAAAATAAAAAATTGTAAGTCTATGAAAAAATACTGAGTACAATACGTGGTACAAGTGCTTTTATTTCTCTT
Source organism: Acheta domesticus (assembly GCA_031308135.1). NCBI lineage: Eukaryota > Metazoa > Arthropoda > Insecta > Orthoptera > Gryllidae > Acheta > Acheta domesticus. Next base: position 42,996,600 of record JAHLJT010000631.1, on the reverse strand, counting down.
GTAGAGTTTAATCACTCCTACCCGCAAAATAAAATGTATCTTTTATCACTAATATCATAAATAACCACTTTCGCTCTCGTGCATCGAAACTAATTTCACTATTACGAATTGGAAAGGCTCACTTTCGGAACGTGTAACGCAAAGTAGTAATGACAGTATAAAGCAACTGAGTATTGGAAAGTAAACAAAATACTGAGGCATAATGAATCAACACGGCCGCCTTGTGTATTCAGAATGGTTTCAAGAGTATACATGCAATTTAAAGTTTCTATGAATTCGCACAAAAAATAATGTACCCAATTTGTAGGAAACTTGCTTCCTCGCATCATTTTCATCATCAACATTTCATTCGAACGCCAAAGACTATGTTTCTGTATTAGTATCGTAAATAACTATTTATATGTTTACTAACATATATTGCCTTATGTAGTCTTTACGTAGAAACGAGGAAGTATTACAGTGCTGTAAAGGAAATCGGCGATGTTTCAAAGGAAAATCCATTGTCGGAGCCTGGTAACGAAAAAGTGAAAAATTATGATTCCTACTTGTGGTAAAGTACTTTTTCCAACAGGTTCTGTACTCAGAGTCCATACTCTGTGGGTTCTCGAAATCGAAAAATCGATTGACGCACGAAACGTCTGCCTGTCTACATGTGCTTCCGTCCGAAACATAGTAAACTCTAACTCTTAAACCTTCAGGAGGACTTTCTCCACAATTGATGTTCCCCAATCCATTTAAGGTAACTTAAGGCACTGAGAGTTAGAAATGGATATTTTGATTTTAGTGGGTACTTTATTTGAAATCTCAAAAACATTTTTAAAATTTTCTCAAAAATAGCTTTAAATTTATGATTGAACACTGAGCTCGACTTGCGTAAAGGACGTTTAAAAGTGGCGTAGGTTTCATTCTCGGTAAAATCTCTGAACTTTTCAAAATTGTTAAAGTAAAAAAATTTCTTTCTTCATCTTCCTGCAACTACAATATTGAAGATGATTTACCTCAATAAAATTAGATCAAAGATAGATCTTTAAGTAAGGTCATGTACAATTTTTTTAAAATATGAGTATTTTTGCTTCATTTTGCATGAAATATAGACATTTTTTAAACAATTATTTCTCAAAAATCTACTTTTTCTGCAGCAATTCTGAAGAGAAGGTCCTAGGATTCGAGTCGCGATAGTGGTGGATTTTCGAAGTTAAGTATAATTCACTTGCTGAAGACAAGTGAATTCTATCTAACTTCACTTGCTGAAGGCACTATCTGAAGGTTGCTCTGATCGGTGGTTTCAATGTAATTTCTTTTATGAATATTATGTGAAAGTCGAAGCAGCGCCCTCACAAACAGGTCGCGGAGAGCGCGCGATCTTTCTTTCCTCATTCTTGTTCCTTCATGTTCTCTTCTACTCTAGTACACTTATAGTACACTACTCCGCGATTCGAGATAGACAGTATCAGGTGGCTCAGTGCATCTATTGAGTAGAGTGAGAAGCAGGTTTACAGATCCAACATCGTTGAAAGCAATAGGCGAACGTTTTGGTACAAAAATTAGAAAACGTTCGGTTGGAAACTATGCAGGCACTCGACAAATCTATTCCGCGACAAATTGAAAATGTTATAAAAGCAAATGGTGGCCCAATATATTAATAAGTACTTTGTAAACGTCAGGTGTGTTATTATTTTGTGCAACCCCTGTACCTCGCTTTGGTCCTAAGCAATTATGAATTACCCATTAGGCTGAAAAGTAAACATCAATCTCCTCCACGAGTTGCAGGGCATCGTCGGTATTCTTGAGACTTAGCAGGGTGGTACGTTCAACGGAAGCATCATAGAAGTGGTAGCGTGATCGAAGGAGGGAAAGGAAAGAAAGAAGATGCATGTGGGATGAAAGTTAAGTCATATTAACGGAGAATAATCGAGTGGAGACACGGATTAAGGTAGTCCAGGACGACATGAGACGGGGTGGTGCGAAACGCAACGAGGCGTTGCAGGTGGGGGACATTTCGGGTGGCTAGACGGAACAAATGAGACGGACTGAGGTGGAACGGGATGGGTCAAGAAGGGACGGGACAGTTTATGTTAATAATTGAGTAGAATGCGCGTCAACGGTTAAGATTATTAGTCCTGTAAATGTAGTGCATGTTTTTCATCGCGAAATGTGGCGGTAATATTCCCCCGCTGGATGGCGAGATCCTGCTCCGACCTACGTCGGCTTGTAGGGCCGACAACTTGTTGCTTGGGAGATTCTCCAACCAGCTATTTCACACCAGCGGGGCACCGCGTTAGCTGGGAGAAGCTGCGTAGTGCATGTGATTGTACCTAAGAGGTGAGAATATGACAAGGAAGTGGAAGGAAAGATTGCGCGCGGTCCGTGACCCGTTTAGTAGGGTACTACTCCGGCATGGTGTTGATCGGAGAAACCATAGCAAACTCTTGATCCAAGTAACCGACTACCAGAATTCTCCTGCAGGCAGCGGCTGAATTCGACCAACTGTCTAGCTAGTGTCGAAAATCCTTTCTCAGACGGGACTCGAACCTGCCTCCTTTTCTCCTCCGAGGTAAGGCACTGGGAGAAGCGGCGAGAGCGAATGGGGGAGGGAAGGAGGGGCAGACGGCGGTCGCCGGTACCGCCGGCTTGGCAGTGGGCCTTTGCCAATGTTTCAGGAAACATGAGAGGGAAACCATGCACCCGTCAATTTTCTTTCTGTTAGGGAAGAAGGTATCCTTTTGTAGATGCTGGAACAATGGCGAAGTGCTTAGTGTGTTCGAAGGAACTGCAGTATGTTAATAAGCCCAACCTACAGGTGCATTACGTAGCTTTGCGACCTAGAGATATCTGGGAGATTAAAATAAATTCTGGGATTTGACATAGCTCGCAATCATATAATAAGTAAAGAAATTTGCATATTAAAGATTATGGAAAAGACTCTGAAAATCACGAGGATTTACAACATTCTCAAACAAATCCGTCGTTCGGTCGGGCGGTCGGGCGGTCGGTCGGGCGGTCGGTTCGGAGCAAGAGAGCAGACGTCTGTGACGTCACAGAGCATTGAGTCTGCAACCCCTGCTCTAGACCACCTTTCCCGGTGAGATGGGATGGAGCGTTGGGAGTACAGGCGAAGTGGACGGGGCTTCTAAGCGGGGTTGAGTGTGGACGGAACGCCAGGGGTCGGAAAGATTCAAGAAAGAAGAAGGCCTAGGTGGAGGTCGGTGTGGCAAAACGGAGCATGACCCCAGAACAAGGCATGGGAAGATGTCACGTGAGTACCAAGGGCAGAACCAGACGAAGAAATGACAGGCCTAGAAATGCACGGTTAAAAAGAAGGAAGAGGGGAAACGGCAAAAACGGTTCCTTCTACAGAACCGCCCTAGCTGCTCGAGCGAGGCGGGAATTATAGTGCGACTTGTACAACTCTGCCTCTCAAGCCCTTATGGCCACGATGGAATATCACATGGCAGTTCGCGTCTTTCTCGGTCCTGCCACTACATGTCGCATGATCGCAAGCACTGCTTGATAAGGTCGCGATCATTCTGTATCCAGCGGCACAGCTCAGAGAGACGCGAAATACCGTGACATATTCCATCGTTACGACGGGCTTTGAGGGACATAGAAAAATCGCAGTATAAGGCATAGATATAGGGAGGGGCGAGGGGCAGGACGAGGGACAGCTAGTAGTGGCTGTGGCGGGGAAGGAACCTGAGTACGAAGGACATGGAAGGCGAGCGAAGGAACAGGACGAGGGAGAACAGAAGGAGGAGAACAGGGCGAGGGACAGAGAGGTGTAGTGGCTGTGGCGAGGGAGAAGTTTGATATGGCGAGGGAGGATCTTGATATGGAGCTAGCCCGCCACCCCCTGTTTTGGGGTGAAGATTAGTGGTAAAAAAATAGTTATGCGGTAATAAATTAGTAATAAAATAATTAAAAATTATGGCACTAGTTTGGTTTGATTCTGCTATAGTGGGCGGCCGAGCTTGATGGACCTAGTCTGAAGGGCAGTGAGGACAAGCGGTGAATCAGGGGCGGGGCGGGGCGGGGCGGGGCGGGGGGAGAGTTCGTTATTAGCCCTGGCGACCGCGCGGGTGAGGCAGACTAGGCGGTGGAGAGGACTCGCCGTTCGAGAGGGCGGCCGATAATGGACGCGCGCGCGAGGGCCTGTGGGCCCAGGGAAGGGCGAGGGCAAGGGCGGAGACTCTCCCCCTTCTTCCGGCGCCGAGAGCCCGCGAAGGGCTCGCAGCGAGCCAGGAGCCAGCGCCCGGTAATGCACGGCCGAAGGGCTTCCGACACGGAGGACAGGCGTCGGGAGGAGAATCTGCCGCAGCCGCCCTCCCCTCCTAGCTTGTGCTAGGCAGAGGCGATATGGTTCATTGATTGCTTTGCGATTGCGCAATTTTGATTCATTGATTGACGTTTCGGTCCGTGTCAACCGCTATGGTATCTGGTCACCAAACATGTCGGCTTGCGGAAGATGTCCCCTTCCAGGTATGTCTGTCAGTGGGGCCACCACCCCAGTCGAGACAAGCTTCGAATTCCCGACTCGTCTAGGAATTTGTAGTAGTGTAGTGCATGTAATTGCAACTAGATGTAAGGGCAGATTTTAGGACAAGGAAACAAAGACCGCAAAACCGTCCGTGGCCCGTTTGTTAGGGTACTGCTCCGGCATTCGCCTGGTGTTCATCGAAGAAACCACAGAAAACTACCGATCAGAGCAGTCAGCCGCTAGAATTCTCCCCGGGACAGTGGATGAATCCCCCCTACTCCGGCGCCCAGTCGCTCAGCAAGGAAGTCATCACTAGTGACCGGAAAAATATGTAGTATGAAACGTCAAACTATGTACACAAATATGTAATGAAAATGGTAATAATACGTAATAAGCATGTAAAATCGGATAAAATATGTAATATTAAATTACTCTAATTATAAAACTTATTTACATAATACGAACTTCCATTTGTAAAAACATTCCTACAGACATTTTTTTTAATTTATTTATTTTAGGTCGCTTTTAAACTGCTCGGGTCATAAGCGACCACAGTAATACACAAGTAAACTAGTCACATATTTAGATACATAAATTACATAGAAGCAATACATGCAATACATTACATACTTGACACAATAATGCAACCTCATATGAAACAGTTGTTAACTGTTTGAATCAATGTAAACATCCATTGTATCCCTAGGAAATTAATACTCAATTTCAGAATCCATATTAGCTTATTAATTCAGTTTATGTTACTGGAAAGTACAATAAAATTTAAAGGAAAAATTTAAATTTAGATTACATAACTTTCATGTTTTTAAATAGATCCCTAAGTTACTATTAATTCCCAGTACAATGCTCTAATTTGTACTTCTGTGGGTTTAAGTGGTCATTTCATCTATCAATTTGCCCGTTGGACAGAATTATACATAGAGGTATTTAAATTCAGTACACAGAATAGCAAATGTCATTTACAATATGTCAAAGTACATATACATAGACTTACATATACATATATACACATGATGTAATGATTTCATTATTCTTAGGAATACTCCAAAACAATTGTGGACAAAAGAATAAATATTTAGGATCTATAGTCTATGAAGTAAACAACTTGGATTAGAAATCGATGAACAAGACAAAAGAACAGCGCGCCGCGGAAGGTGTATTTCGATCATTCTGGAGAATTTTAAGGGGTTCAAGAAATTCGGAAAGAAATTTTGATTATCCAGTTAGTTGAAGAAGAATTAAATGAACGCTGTATTTTTTGTTTGAACGAGATCGGACGACGGGTTCTCTTAAAATTGTAATTTGAAAATGTATAGGAAAAGCCCAGTCGAACATGTTAAATCGACATGATTTTGACTTCACTTCGGTCTAGTCAGCGGGTGAGAGAACATGGTTTCCACGTTTGCCGTATTCGTGATTTTTAAACTTTTCCGGACTTAGACATTTTTTGGGCGGCGGAGAGAAAGTAAATGGTGAACATCTGGCTGTGCAGACATTGTCGATGCAGTAACACTTTGAAGACAGAAGAAGTACTATTTTTTTGTAGTGAATTTGTGACGCAAGGTGTTTGGACAATTTTTTTGGAATTCCTGGGGAGAAATACTTGAAGAGAACCGGCCCGTGCACGAGTGGAGCGTGCGTGGACATTCGATGCGTGCGAGTGGGCGCGCATAGGACCATCGAACCGGCAACGGCGCTGTTTTCGACGAGGCAGAAAAAGGGAAGTGATGCATTCGCGAAATAATCAAAAAAATCAGATCTGAACTTGCGCATATTAAAGACGTAACAAACATTCATGAGACTCTTGAAATTTTACGAAATTTTTTAAGCGGAATTAGTGTAATACAATAATTTGTAAGCTAGGATTTAGTAATTGTTAGTTTTCATTTTCATTGTTGCCTTGAAGTACGTATGTACATAATTTGGTAATAATATTGAGTTGTCTTAAAGAAAGGAATTCCTAAATATCAGTAAACTGCTAACGACTAATTAATGGCATTTGAATTGTAATTAATTGTAATTCGTGTAACTGGATAATGTCATTTTTAAAGAAACCCATAACAATATTGCCAAGCGGACGTAGATGTTCACGCGCCGTGTATTGTTGACGGAAGATGTAGAAAAAAAAAGGAATTAAAATTCTTGCTTTCTTGTTTGAAAATATATGTTTTTATTTCAATATTTAGTAGCCCTGTGCACGCTGCTGTGTTAAACGTTGTTTACAGGTAATTCCCGTACGGGGCCGTCCACGACCTACGACCCAAATCAATTTTTATGCAACACCATTAAAGAATAATATTGATAAATTGAATAGTGGTAAGAGAGGTATAGTTGCATCGGCTCCAGAGTAAAGAGCAATTAGGAGAAAGGGGAAATAAATAAACTAGAGAAGTAGAGGAGAGACCTCGTTGCAATACATATATAATAAACATATACATACATATACATTCACATTCAACACATACACATATATATATATATATTCATATCCACAATTTAGTAAATAAGCCCCTTACTTGGTATCCCATTCATTTCACTATGCGGTTCTATATTAGTTTGTCAAATTCCGTTACTTTTAAATATTTGATAATTTGATCACACTTCTCTATGGTATTAAGAAGGTCTAATAAATTGCCATTGATTTTCATTGCTGTTCTTTGACTGTTGGTTTCTGGGCATTCAAATAGCAAATGTGGGGAAGAAATTCTAGCTCCACACTTAGGACATTGTTCTGGATCGGATTTTTTTATAAGATGTCCATGACTGGCTTTGAAATGACCTATTCTGAGTCTGGTGATAGTAACCTGATTATTCCTGTTAACCAACTTATGTGGAAATGGAGATTCATTTATTGATCTCCTAACGAGATGCAGTTTAGAGGTTATGTTCTTCCATTGTGTGTCCCAGTATTTAACTATTTGAGATTTAAAAAGCTTTTTAATATCTTCATATGAACCATAAGCATTATTGTCAATATTTGGTAATTTTGTTGCTCTTTTTGCGGCTTCATCTGCTTTTTCATTACCTATAATGCCTTTGTGGGAAGGAATCCAGGTAAGAACTATTTGATTTCCTGCCACATGGTGATCATACAGAATTTTTTGTATTTAGATATTCTTTGTATATCTATTATTTATGGCTCTCAATGAGGACAGGGAATCAGAGAAGATAAGTATGTTTGGATTTACTTTATTTGCAGAAATGGTTTCAATACTTTTTAGGATTGCCCAAGCTTCACAGGAATAAATTGAATAGAAATCAGGTAGTCGAAATACTTCTTCAGTACCCTCTGTGGTTGAAATTATAGCACAACCGCATTTACCATTACATTTTGACCCATCTGTGTAGATCATTAAGTGATTATTGAATTTTGCTTCATATTCAGCAATAAATGGGAGAAGAAGGGTCTCAGATTGTGAGAAAGGGTGTGGAAGTTGATTAATCTCAAGATTTATGGTGGGATTGAATAAGTGCCATGGGGGATGGGGTGATAGCTTCTTGGGAATATGAGGGGTTTATTTATATTTAGAGCGTTAAGGTATAAGGGAAGTCTTTCTCTCAGAGGCTTTGGAAAATTTGGATGTACATTATACATTTCTGTTTTAGGGGAGTTGAAGATATATGCGTTTGTTTGGTTTGGAGGTATGCTGAATGTTGCATATGCATACTTTAAACATTGTAGCTTTCTTCGCAATTCCAGTGGCATGAGACCTGCCTCTGCTAGAAGGCTGGTACACGGGCTAGTTCTGAAGGCTCCTAAGCTTATGCGACATGCACTGTGGATAATGGGATCCAAAGTGTTCAGTAGTGTTTTGGCTGCTGCGCTATACACCACTGACCCATAATCGAGTTTAGATTGTATTAGGGCTTTATAAATTTTTATTACAGAATCAGACTGGGCTCCCCATTTTTTACATGCTAGCATTTTTATGATATTCAGTCTGTTTTTGCAATCTGTTTTTAGAGCTGCAACATGATGTTTCCATGTATGTTTGGCATCAAACACTAATCCAAGGATTTTACAGGTATTTGATCTTCTTATTTCTTTATTCCCAATTTCCAACGTAATTTTTGCATTCTGTTCATGGGATCTTCTAGTAAATACTATGAATTCAGATTTAGTTTTGGAAATAATAAATCCTGTAGAACTGGCCCAATTGTCAATTTTATTTAATATTTCTTGGATTATTTTAGCAGTTAACTGAATATTTTTTTCCAGTGCACAGAAGGGTGATATCATCTGCAAATAAAAATATTTTAGTTGGGCCTTTTACTAATGTACTGACTTCGTTGACAGTTATGAGAAAAAGGAGAACATTAAGTACTGACCCTTGCGGAAGTCCATTGATCATTTCTACAGCTTTCGATGTTTTTTCTTGTAATCTTACTTTGAGATATCTGTGACTTAAGAAATTATTTATGAAAGCTAGTGTATTACCTTTTATTTCCATATCAGAAAGGATATTTAGGAGTCTTTTTTTATATACCATCTCGTATGCTTTTTCAATGTCTAAAGAGATTATAATAGCATGATTTGTAGCTAAGGCGTCACATATTTCTGTGTCTATACTGACTAAATGATCATTTGTTGACCGGAGTGATCTGAAGCCACTTTGATACTGTGATATCAGATTTTTCTCTTCCAGGGTCCATCTCAATCGATTGTTAACCATTTTTTCTAGTACCTTGCATATATTACAGGTTAACGAAATGGGACGAAAGTTCACTGGGTTTGAATGGTCTTTAAGAGGTTTAGGGAAAGGAATTACGATGGCTTCTCTCCATTGGTTAGGAAGGGTATGGGTTGTCCAAATACTATTGTATATTTGTAAAAGATATTTTAATCCATTCTCTGGGAGATTCTTAAGAAAACTGTTTGGTATGTCGTTCGGCCCTGGTGCTGAATTTTTGCTCTTGTTTAGTACATAGCTAAGCTCATGCATGTGGAATGGTTGGTTATACTGATCCTCATTGTTTTCTAATAGTTCTTTTTTGAGTTCCAAGTAGGGGGTAGAAGACGATGCAATTTGTGCTAAAAATGTTGGTTCGTAATTTGAGTTGCTAGAGTTTTTAGCAAAGGAATCAGCAAGTAAATTACTCATGCCTTCTGGACAGAATTGTTTTTCTCCATTCTTGTCAATTAGCATTCTAGGTAGGTGATATGTGTTTGATCCGCTAATTATCTTGACTTTGTGCCACACTTCAGAAATTGCTGTCTTATTCGTGATGGATGACGTAAATTGTTGCCATGATTGGACCATTGTGGTCTTAAGTGTTAAGCGGGCCTTAGCTCTTGCTTTCTTGTAGGAAATACAATTTTCTATTGTTTTGCTTTTCTTAAATTTCCTGAACGCTCTTTTGTTTTCTTTTATAGCGTTTGTACACTCTTCATTCCACCATGGTACTTGACGTTTCATTACTTTTCCTGTAGTTTGGGGGATTGCCTGCTTGCCTGCTGCCTGCTTGCTTCTGTAATCAAAGTGATAAACTCACCAACTATCGTATTGATTTCATATTGTTGAGGTGAATCAAGCACTTTAAGATTGTTAATATTATTAATAATATATTGAAAAAGAGGCCAATTAGCTCTGTATATTATCCATTTAGGGCCTAAACTGGATTGACCAGTTTATGGATAAAGGATAGTGATCGCTGTCATATAGATCTTGCATTGAGGCCCATGAAAGTTTTGTTGCAATATCTGTGGACGCGAAGCTTAAGTCTATGACACTTTCTGTACCGTTACTAACGTTGAAATGGGTCGGCGTTCCCGTATTGAGTATGACCAAATCATTGATTGTCTAACCATTCTTCGATTAATTTTCCTCTTCTGTCTGCAGTTGTGGAACCCCACAGGTAGTTATGACTGTTGAAGTCTCCTAATATTATAAACGGTTTTGGCAGTTGTGCGAGAATGTTATCTAGTTCAGTAATATTTAATGATATACTATTTGGTAGATAAATATTGCAGATAGTTATAGTACAATTTATTCTGACTTTGATTGCTACTGCTTCTAACGTCGTTTGAAGAGGAATATCTTGAATGAATACTTCGTTTTTTGTAAAAATTGCTACCCCTCCACTAGCGATTTGTGCTTGCCTTCTATTGTAGAAGGATGTTCTATATCCTCGTATTTTTGCATTGGAATTGTTTTTGAAATTGGTTTCCTGTATACATAAAATTTGTGGATTAAGGTTATTAATTAAGAGTTTTAGATGTGGAAGTCTTGCATAGAAACCATTACAATTCCATTGAACAATGTCCATGATGTGTTTGGTTAAGCTTGGTTTCAAGTTACGGTTCATCCGACGATGAATGATCAATTAATTCATGGGAAGTATCTTTCGAGGCCTCCAGTTTTTTAATAATTCTTGAACATCTATTTTTTAGACCTTTACCACGTAAGGTGGGATAAATTTCTCTTAGCATTGCTATTAGGGGGGAAAGCTCATTTGTGAAATCTTTCGCGATGTCTACTGTGAATTTAGTTCCTTTTGTTTTATCGAAAAAGTTTATTAATTGGTTGAATGACAGTGGATAATTTGTAACATTTTTCTCTACTAGTGCTTTTGTGTCTGTCCATAAATTATCTTGACTATTATCTGGTTTGATTTTTAATTTCTTTGGATTCTTTCCCGCATTAGGTTTTCGTGATGTACTAAATTCTTCTGGGTTTTGTATTTCTGAATCTGATCCAGAGTTGTAGTCTGTAGACTCAATATCGCTTTCAGATAACTGGTTTACTGACGTAATGATTGAGTCGGTAGTAGATAAAGGTCTTTTCATTCTTGCTGGGGTACTTTTGTCGACCTGTCCTTCTGTGAGCTTATCGGTGGTAGCGGCCTTCGTCGAGGTTACAGGAACTGAGACTGATTTTGGACTTTGAATATGAGGTCCTTTGCAAACGGTTATAGTTTCAACTTTTGCAGGGGCGGATGTAGTAGAATGAAAGGCAACGTGTTGGGGTGTGATGATGGGAGTTTGTGATATGGTATTGGATGTTGGATTTATCTCCACAAAATCTGGATTGATTTGTGGGCAATTTTTAGCTAAATGACCCTGTTGTTTACATTGAAAACACGTAGGGATATTCGATGTGATGTAAATCCAGTGTGGTACTTCTTCAAAAATTACTTGAAAACATTCAGGTAGTTTGCTTTCATCTTCTGGGCTAATAAATGTTTGTCGACAAAAGCTTAGAATATGACTTAGATTTGGACTAGAAAAACCTGCTCTAAGAAATGACATTGGTGTTACTGTTTTAATGCCATACGAATATAGCTTATTTTCAATAAGCGCATGCGGTATACTAGGGCTCACATTTGAAAGTATTATTCTTTTATTTCTGGATATTAAGGGTCTTATAGGGAATTCTTGCCTACACACTGTTATACTTTTGTGTTTTTCAACAAGTTCGTCAGCAACTTCTTTAGTGGCGAGATATACACACAGCCTATTATTTGAAATTTTTGACACAATTTTTGACACAAAAACATTTTTACACAAGCACTTGTATGAAATCTAAGGTTGGAGCTTGGTTGACAGAGTCTACAACAATTGCGTTTTCTTTTTTGGGGAAAGGGTTCGCTGCGGTTACTGTAGCATAATTCTTACTTGAGCCATCGGTAGGTTGTTGGTTTCCTGAGGTTGATGCCATGGTGGAGCTTGTGCCCGGTGCCGAGCACCGAACAAGGGGAGATTTTTTACACTCACTCACAATTCACGAAGCACTCGTCACCAATGGTAAAATCACACGATAAATTAGCAAAATCGGTATAGATCTCCTTTGCGCACTCTCAAACCATTCACTTAAACTGTAGGTTTGTCCTCAACAGTCCACGATAAGAGCTGCCTCGGTTACGATGCTCACACCTCAGCGGCTAGAGCGAGACTGAGAAATTTTAAAATCAATGCAAACGTTGTAAAAATCATTTGGAAAGCACAGACTGATATACACTTGCACCATACAACTTTCCCAACAGTAGTAAAACCTTCTCAAATTGTTATCCAGGAATGTAGTTTAGCAGACTAGACACAATAGAAGCCATCGTACAAACGGGCGAATTTTACGACCAGCTTACAATCGCTGCAGCATGGAATATTCTCATCAAAGTGTTACACGACGGCGATCGCCAAAGTTTCTTGGAAAATAAGGTTAAAGGTCGTCAAACACGGCGGCAATGATACTTCTCACACCAAAAGTGAGAATGATTGGTCACTGACGCGCACTTCCCGCCACTAAGATAACTGAGGCAGGCGCGTCGGACTGTGAGTGTGTCCGACCGCGTCTTCACGAAACGTACTTCGAGTAGAGTACGCAATAGCATGAAGTAATAATGTAGGAAAAGATGCTAAATTTAAAAAAAAATACTTTTTTTCATAATAATATGTACGAAAGTTGATAACATTAAAAAGACATGTTGAGAATATAGCGAAATATGTAAAATATGTAATATAGTTCCAAATATGTAAAAATATGTAATGGATATTGTGTTAGGACGGCGACAATTTGCCAAGATTAAAATTTTGAGAACGGTAAGTAGAAAAACAAAAAATATGTAATTACATAAAAATCCGGTCTCTAGACTCATCACACTACACAGCAGTAAGGCCTTCCATCGGGTCACCGCCAGCTCCTTTTCCCAGCTACGATATGCGGTTAAGACTTTAAACAAAGGGAGCTGGCTAATAAGGTAGATGCCAGCAAGATGGCATGTTATTCGTTGCGGCATATAATTGCTTTTACTTTCTCGTATACGTACGTACATACGGAGTAATATACGAAGTATAGAGATGTAATGCTGCGGAAAATCGATTTCGATATTTCAACGGAAATACACATTTTGAGGTCCCCTGATACGAAAAAGATTTTTTTTCAAAACGTCCGACCGTCTCTTTGTTCATCTGTCCATTTGGCCGTTCGTCTGTGAATACTGCTAGCACCTAAACCATACGTACGATTTTTCCTAAAATGGATATTCCCCGGTCGATCTGACTTGACTCAAGGCGCTGCGATTTTGAAAAACCTTCTTTAAAATTCGGTGCCACTGCAATATTGTGTTAAAGAGTGAGATACAGCTATTGCAGTGGGAAATTTGATGATTTCTAAAACGCCAGATTTCTTTGTCTAAACGGATTTGAATTACTAACTTTTGTGTCTTTTAACCTATTTTGATATTAACAAAAATTGATGTTTCGGATCAGAAAATATTTCAAATATTCATTTTTTCTGAAGCATACTTCTCCAAAAACGTTCCTGTTTACTATTTAACTACTAAAAACCTATATAATATATTTTATTTTCCTTAAATGGAAAATGAAGAGCAATTCTGTAGTTACCAATTGAAACAGGATTTTCACTTGATTAGGAAATTCAGACATTTTGATTGTACATTATTTATTAGACTCAAAATTACTGATTTTTTAATAATAAAATGTCATTAATAAGAAACCAATGTAGCTCATCCATTTCATTTGGTTCACGTTTATATATTGCCTCCTACATTATATCCTGAAGAATAGAAACAATTCCATGCATTACTTCAAAAATTATGTTTAAAATCAGTATGTACGATTTGAGAAAGTAAGGTTTAAAGGGAACGTGACGAATGAGAACGTAATGGATTTTACCGGTGCGGAAGAAAAGGTTTTACTTCGTAATTTGAAAACAAATCCAATTATAGGCGTGAAACTTTCACATATATGAAAATAACTGCATATGATTTTTCTATTTGTGTTTTGCAAAAATTAATTTTTGATTACAGATATCAGTATCTATTCAAAGATGGGAAGACATGGGTGAGCTATTGTGCATCGCATCCGACTTCAGCCAATGAGCGTCAGGCACCAGTTGGAGTCACAATATTAGCCTGCATTTTATATGCATCCAGATACCAAAATTATTACAAGACATTGAAACAGATATAGGAAGAGCTTTTTTAAATATTGCATCTTTTATTTCAATTAAACCTTCAAATTGTTACTTTTCGTTGAAAATTGTCACTTTATGCCACATTCAAAATGTTTCTCAACTCTTATCGCTCCCCATGCAACATGGTGGCCAGCATTTGGTCTGGCTTTTCAAATGAAGTGCCCGTGTTGTAATCACGTAGTTCATGATGTGCATTGGTGCTGCGGAGAACGATAAAAAATCAGAGCACCTGACTACCTCTCCCATATAGTATTTCCATATTGATCTACCCTCTTATCTTTCATAGCCTTGAGCGTAATCGACATGGAGACGGTCACGACGATGGCTATTTAATAGTCTCGAGGGTGTATTTCCAAATCAGGGAAGAGTTTCATGATTTTCATTGAGAACACAATCAACAATGAAAAATATAGGATCTTTTCACTTGCCGTAACGAGTTAACTCCGACGTCGCGAAATCGATGAACGAAAACGAATGGTGGAATGAAGGGCATTTTATTGACATAGTTCGAATCACAATCATAGTTCGAATTACGCGTTTTACGTCAATAATACTTTCTATTGTTCATATAGACCGAAGACTCGTCATCCAACGCGCGAAGCAAAGTGTGAACATTAGATGTTCAATTTCTCAGAAGAGTATTTTGACATAAAATGCGTGGGAAATCACGCGTTTGAAAGGCTCAACAATGTTTTAATGAATCGATTACGTTGGAGGTCGGAGTCTGGCCTTGTTGGTCATGCGTAGTGAAGTGTCTCTGCGCCCTTAAAATTTGAAATTATGAATACGACGCCATTCCGCTCGCGTTGGAACCGCGCAGTGGTTCTGTCGTTCGCCATGTTCTTGTGGAAGTGAGCCCTTTCTGTCTCGTTCATTGTGATAGGGGATAAGAGCCACAATATCGTACTATACTACCCAGCTTGTGCAGAAACGCTGAGACACTGGAATTCGCTACTCTATTGATGAACTCGAAGTCCAATTGTCCAAAACTGCTGTTGATATTTCTCAGTAGCCGGGCTTGCATTCTATAATGCATTTGTGGAACTAAATCAATATCAGAATCTAACAAACACTCATTACTTCAAAGAAATCATTTAAAAGGAGATTGTTACACGAATGGAAAAAATGAATTAGAAATACACCAATAAAATACCTCTGATCATCCCAAAAAAAAGATAACCCAATAAAATACTGAGGTCAAATAGTTGTTTTCGTTTTATTTTAATTGATTAGGTGACCGAATATTAACCCTTAGCTGCCGACATGAGAATTTAGTCACACTGGTACCGACGTGGAGTTCCTTGGACTCAAAACATGTTGTTTCAAATATTACAGTATTGACCTTTGAACGTGTCATGTAAATATATTAAACGTTTTGTTAGTTTTAGGTTTTTTGTAATTAATGTGTTATTGGGTTTTTGTAATTTTTCTGTTTTTGACCAACTGTACTGATCTGAATATTTCGTTGATTAATGATTTGCATAATTGTATACTGGCGTTTAATTAAGGTTAAAGCCAATAAAATAAATATTCAATCTAAAAAAATTCATTCAATATTACAGTATTAATTTGTATTTCGAGTGAAGAATATTGAAACTTACGATAAATGATGACTAAAGGAAACATTAATTAAGGTATACTATTTGTTAATACGTTATCTAATGAGAGAATATTATGTGATTAGGAATGGTTGAATAATATCATGCAGACCTTTCATTTAATGAATTTATCTTTGTAACAAAAATTTATTAAATATTAAAAAATGTATTAATGAAAAGTACTATAACTTTAGAACTGAAAATTAAGTACAAAAATGTTACTACCGCAAACAATCAAATTCTGAGACATGTTTCTTTAGTCTCTTTTTCTGCACACTTGTTTGTTCTTTCCGTAATACTATTTTGGATTCTGAGTTATTTCTTATTCGGGTTTTTTATTCTCAAGAAATTCTTATTCATTATCGTCTTCTTCCCCAGATTCTAAACAAAATTTTCCGTATGATGAGTACTGGTCATTTTCAATTTGATGATTTGAAGATACTCTCAAAACTACAGTACATTTGCTCCATCCATTGCGCAATACTTTTTTCCTAATCATGGTCACTAATATTTACACACTCACTTAACAGACTAGACATGTTTTTTTGTACATTGCACTTTCTTCAGAGGCGCAACAGAACAAAATGTAGTAACTGGCAAAGTGCGACGGGCACTCAGTGAAAGTTACATGTTACTGACGTGGAGTCCCTAGGTTTCCTGCGCGCCAAAAAAGGCTGATAATTTCTCTGAAAAGCATTCTACAACAATAAGCTCACGAACCATCACTTAAATCTGTAGAATCAATGTTATAAAAAAACGTACATGCACGTATTCGACGTTTCGTGAAGCCGGAGGAGTCCCAGGGACTCCAAATCGGAGTAATTTGACTCAGAAGAAAGTTTTTATTGATTGTACTTGTACATTATGGTTATTTTTGAAAATATTATTTATTTCAATAGACCTGCTGTCCATTGAACTTAACCTTACAAAAAGCAATTTGTAATTCAGATGGTGCTTAACTTAATTAATTTGAAAAATGGTGTTTCAGAATATTAAACTGTGAATCTACAGTGAAAAGACAAGTTTTGCAAAATTATATTTATCTCTGATGGATAATTATTAGCAAATAGACATCCGGCATTGCGGAATGTGCTAGGGAGGTCGCTCTGTGGCGCGAACTTTTCCACCGCACCTATCGTCGCTTCATGTTCCGACCTTCAAAACGACGACGACGACATCGCGGCACACTCTGATAAAAGAAGCAGTCTGTAAATCGCAGGTTTTGTGGTACGAAGAACGCATCCGAAACTATTATTCAAAGATATGGAAAGGAGTGGAGGAACCAGAAGGAGACTGCCACAAACGATTCTGTGGTAATACTGTAATCGCAGGCGCGGATCCACGGGGATGGAAATGAGGGAAATTCCCTCCCCCCTAAAATTTTACACTAACTATTAATTTGAACTTGTCACGAAACTTCCAAAACATATTTTCACGTAATCGATAAAACGAATAAAATCTTATTGCAGCATGAGCTGAGTGTAGCCTGCGACAGTTTACAAAACCTGTTCGAACACATTCGACCACAATATTTTTAATTTCCCCTAACAAAATTTGTCTCTGGACCCGCCCCTGCTGTGATGAATGATGTTGCAAGTAGTTTTTGTGTTGGCACGCAACACGATTACGAGTTACTCGAGTGTTCGTTGGAGAATGTCATTTGTCACATTTTTGAAGATTAAGTTTTACCCGTCAGTAAACCATAAAGGCTACATTATTGTATCGATATGTTAAGGCAAATTTATTAGGCAAAATATGTACGGTGTATTAAGATAAAATTGAATTTTAATAGCGTAATTAATTTCATTACATAATTTAAGTTACAGCTGAATTGAATACAATTCAACCCGGTAATAACGCGTTTTACCCAGTGAAGTCGAGAAACTTCTTTTGCTCTTAAGACGTACTGCAAAGAGGAACCGAACAGGAATCAACGTGTGATACACCGCGCAACGACTCCTAGCTGCAGCAATGAAATGTTTAGTGTCAAGAACATTTCTCAATACGTATTATATTACATTCAGAAAAATATGATCTTTGCTGAATCTAAGATGTATGACTCAGCCTAAGGAATGATACTTCCAACAAGAACATGATTGTGCTATCCTTGCCACTTAATCTGGGAATCTCGGTATCTTGAATTGCAGCAAACGGGGCCTTATGAAGACTGTCGAGGTAAATGTGGAGCCATGCATCTTGCGATATCACTATTTTTTTTTTAAATTTATGATTAAAAGTGGCATTTCGTAGTGAACTTGTGGTGCTAAAATAGTATGCACTTTCTCGTAAGTTCTTTCACGCAAAATTACGCGAAAGTACTTAAATTTTCAAAAAATTGTGCATGACCTTATTTCAAAATTTATCTTTAAGGAACAGATTCCATTATGAGAAAAAATCTCTACCTTTATTATTCTAGTTGTAGGTCAATGCCGAAAAAATTTTGAACTTTTGCAAGAATCGAAGTTTTTAACGAACATGATACCTGCACCATTCTATTAAACGTCCTTTACATTGAGTACCGCGTACTCAACGGGTGCGAATTGGAACAAATTTCTCATCGAGGGCAGAGGTAACGTCCGGAGTGCCACAGGGAAGTGTGCTAGGTCCGTTGTTATTTATAGCGTATATTAATGATATTTGGCAGGGAATTGAATCAAAAATACGTCTTTTTGCAAATGATTGTATAATTTATCGGGAAATTAATAACAAATGATACAGAAATATTGCAGGCTGATTTAGATAAGCTAAAATCATGGGCAACCACAAATGAAATGATATTAAATCCCTGTAAGTGCAAGTTTATCAGATTCGCGCGTTCTAGAAAGACAGACGACGTGAAATATAAATTAGGAAATCAGGATATTCCGAGAACTAAATGCTGTAAATATTTGGGAATTGTACTAAATGAGGATCTGGGATGGGCAGAACACGTAAATTATGTAGTGAAAAAGGCGTGGAAGGCATTGCATTTTGTGATTAGAGTACTTAGGAAAGGAAGTGGAAAATCAAGGGAATTAGGGTACACATCTTTAGTACGTCCGATATTGGAATATAGCTCGATATGTTGGGACCCATATCGTCTAGGGCAAATAAAATCTCTCGAAAAAGTGCAAAAATATGCCGCAAAATTTGTTAGAAGGGGACGTTTAAATTCTGAATTTATATCGTGGGAACCCTTGGAAAAACGCAGAGAGAAATCGCGTCTTTGTGCGTTATTCAAAGCAATAAGGGGTGATCGGCCGTGGGGTGAAGTTCGGGCAAGACTATCAAAACCAACATACGTCGCGCGGAAAGATCATGGCTTCAAAATTCGGCAAAGAAAACAGAACAGATGTAGGTAAATTCTCATTTATTAATAGAACCATACAAAATTGGAACAAATTACCTGCAGCAGTGCTGGAGACTTTCCCTCAGAATGTCAAAAATTTTAAAATTAGATTAAATAAGTTGTAAGTTTTTTTTAGAATATGTTAACAATAAAATTTTTATTTTTTGTATTATTCTTGTTATTTTATATTAAGGTTAGCTTTAGCCTAGGGTTAATATATTAATTTTATGAAATTGTATTCAGTAATGTTGTTTGGTGTTCATTTTGTATATTTGTTGTATACATGTAGTGGTTTGATGTTTGTTTTATGTAAATTAATTGATTGGAAAACGCTACCACCGGAATTATTTCATGTATCCTAAGTAGCGAAATAAATATTCTATTCTATTCTATATTCATTACACAACAACAAAATTTAATCAAAAACGATGAAGCATTTTTTATTAATTTCCCATGGGCTTTATATAAAGTACCTCCCATAGTTAAAATATCTGTTTCAAATTGAAGGGGCCGTGACATCAGCCAGATTAATTGGGGTTTTAACAATTTTGGAGAAAATCGGCTGAACGGTTTAGCCGTTAGCTTTGTTCACAGAAGGGCAGTCGGACAGACAGACAGATTTTTGACGTCATTCGATATTTCGGTGTCAAAGACCCACAAAACGAGGATTCTGACTACACCACACGTAAAAGGATTTTTTCTAAATTTAGCAACTAGATTTATCCACTTATTCAATACCAGGGCTATGTAATAAGAGGGTTTTTTTGCCGAAAATTCACCGTTTATCCGTGCAGCATTTCATAACTATCTCAGCTCCGTAGCGAAAACGTAAATGGGTTTTTACATGACTTATTTTTATTTGAGAGAAACGTCAGAAAAATTACTCAATTTTCTGGATTCAATTTTCTGGATTCAGTAATAATAAGTGACTAAAATTTGAATATTAACAATTTTTAATAACTTGGTTCAATAACTAGGTCCATAATTTAAAATTCATTTTGAAGAGCTATCCGTAGTAGAGGGAAAAAAGGTTTGTCAAAATTGATATTGCACTAAATTTCTTCACAAAAAGTCCCTTTGAAATATTTCGTGTTAAACGCAAGCTTTCTTGACATTTTACATTTACTAACCTTCATATTTTCGAAAGAGAAACTGTTTGAAACGTTAAGAAACTCAGACAAAATATTTGTTATTCATCAAATACAGAGTGTTAGAATGGTAAAATGTGTTCTAAAATCAATCCTTTTACTTTCATTATTTCATTAAACGATCAATGACGTCCTTATCAGTTAGAAGTTATGTTTTTATCTTCTAACGCAATATTGCGCTTTTAAAATGGATCAATGATTGGTTTTGTTTTAGACGCTTTATAACCAATATATTGACTACAAAAAAATGTATCGTAAAAATGTTCAACAGTAAAAGATTACACCTGAAAAACACTTAAATTAGTGAAACATCGAACATCTAATGTTGACGTAAAGACCCTGGCATTGGTGCAGAGTTTCAAAAGTTCCGTGCTTTAAAACTGATTTCGCAACTAATTTAAAAACCTTTAATCATTGGAGTAACTATTCTCAGATCTCGTTCTTCTTTCAACACTAATTTATCCATACCTATTACAATTAAAACCAAACTCAAACATTTTAACTAGAAATAAAGAATGAAGTTTTCTCTGATTAGAGAACATAAGCTATACAAACTTTTCTGTTAAATTAAGTTAAAATAAACGGTGATAAGTCTAATGTAAATTATGACAGCGGTATTTTACTTTCAACATAGAAGATGGGGTAATTCAATTCCGAGTGAAAAAACGCATGATTTACCTGAAAAAATTGATGTTCAGTAATTTAGTTAAAAATTCTTACTAATTTATTGAGAAATATACGTCCTTCTAATCTACACAAGACGTTCTGAAATAGAATACCATGTCTCGTTAAATTCGTTTAATAGATATCATTCGAACGTTATTTGAGTTGATCATCGCTGCAACCAAGTTTCTTTCTGATGTATTTTCTTCGAGATTTTTGTTGGTTGAGAAATAAAAGTCTCTTGGAGCTCAGAGTAAAATTTCCGCAATTATTTTCAGAAAAAAACTAAAAGATTTTATCTAGAAATATGACGATATTCTTCAATTATTTATTTTTGTTTATCCTGCACTTGCTTTTTCACTCACTTTTTCAGATTGAGTGCATATAATATAAACCTCACTATATGTATAATTTGGATTCAAAGTAAAGAAGAATATTTCCTTTTCAATCACTTCCCGAAAATCATTAAATTGCACCTTTACACCGAATGAAAAATTAATAAGACGTCTTAAACATTGTTATTAACTTGCGATGAAACTTTCAAATATTTAAAATTATCGCCAATGACATGACTTGTTTGCCATTTGCACAAATTTTCCGTAATGATAACACTAAAATAATAAATATGAATGGAACTTACTTACAAAAAGCTAACATTAATGTTGCTGGTGAGTTGATATCTTGTAATAAATTGGAGAAACAGATTTGGTAGAGGTATCATTATTTTCAATACTCGAAATCTTTTTGTATTTGAATTCGTATAGCACTCCTTATCAGAACTAATCTGAAAAAAATGTATTACAAGAAATTATTTCACTGAGGAGAAAACGCTGCAAAGTTTGGACGATCCAGTTTTTCCATGCATCTGCCGAAGTACTTTCAAATTACCACCGATGATCGCTACGCGATCACAAAGATATTAAGTATTAAAAATATTGATATCTCGATATATTTTTCTGTAGCCATAAATACTTTATAATTACCCATAAATATAGATGTTTTTTTTCAAAATACACGAGATTGAAATATGTGGTTGCCCGAACTTTTGCTAAAGCTCTATCTTATAAACCCCCAAACGATTAAGTTAACTGTAACATGTTCCCCTGACGGTCACTGCGGAACTGCGAGAAATTCTCCTCCTCCCCTCCCCCCTCCAACTCCCCCCTCCCACCATGTTCCTCTCAGACGTCAGGCGGCATTTCTTTAGAATATTTTTTTCAGAACTGGTAACCTGGAAAATCAAGGAACGTTTAAAAAAAATTGACAACATTATTACAGGGATCCACTATGGATTACTAAGTTACTTTTATGATTATAGAAATCACGATTAACTGTGTGCTTTTTTTGCGGGCATAACCACTTGACTAACAGCCAATAGGATATCAGGAAAGGGAATGCTGCGCGTTCAAGGGGAAATAAATCGCATACAAAGCCAGGCTCTCCCGTACTTCCCGAGCTGCGTGCTGAGGCGAGTGGTGGGGACCGTGGTGTTCTGATGACTGGTCTGGCTGGCCCGGAGGCCCGCCGGGGGAGCGCTGAATGGCTACGCCCAAGTGTGATGTCCTCGCCTCAGTCTGCGGTTCGGGGCGCAACAGACGGTCGGTGTTCGGCACTGGGCAGGGCCATCGCCACGCGGTGGGCTCTCGTAGTTGCAGCGATCACCTGCAGGGGGTGACTCCGCGGCTGTGTTGGGTTCTAACCTCCTCCTCCCCCTTCGGCTGTGCGTAGGGAGCGCGCGTAGGTTTGTAAAGGAGTAATCGGGCGGAGCTTATTAAAGAGTTCAGATTAAATGAGAAGATTCCACTTTCTTAACAAGAAAACTTTACCAGAATGTTGATTTCAAGTATTTCTTTAGGCAGCTTTACTTAAATATTTAAGTGAAATAAATACTTAAGTAAATACCAATTTTAACAGAGCAGTTAATATTAAATTAAATATTCAGACAGAAGTTCAATTTAAGTTTTTTACAATTAAGGTAATTCGTCCGCTTTTAACTCACTCGATTTCTCCTTTAGCTCCAAATTTCATGGGTCTTCGGGAGGATGTACAGCCATGGCCCTGCCTAGTTAAATATAAGGGGAACCTCTTGTGCTATATTAGATACGCATGCAATATGCTTACGCATGCAGATACGCATACACATGCAGATACGCTTGCATGTAATCTATGAATGTCTTCATCGTTGAGTAGCAACGCGGAAAGCGAATTCCCTTCTTAGTTTGGGCACCGTCTGACAGTTGGGGATCATAGGCATAGTTTCGTAGGTTCGCCCCCCCACTGTCAGAATAGCGAAAGTGCATCGTTGATCTCTTCAAAGGAGGCGGTTCCCCGAAACTTTCATTCGAGGAAAGAATCGAACAAAAATTCTTTCTCAGAGTGTTAATTTTGGGTCTGTCTCCCGACGCGGGATTTGTAGGGTTCTTTTTCTCGAGAAACCGTCAGAAAAAGGAAAGTAAAAATTTATGTAGAAGATGTGGCACAAGGGTTGGTTGGGATTTTTGTATTCATCCATGTATAAATCTTCGGTTATTTAACAAGTCGTCAAGAACCTTCGTAGAACATGGTGAGTAAAAGTTGAACTTTCAAATTGATGAAGATGAATAATAAAACTTCTATGTAACATTTTTTTTGTTTCAGAAATGTTCTTCATACACAGTACCTGAATTTTTTTTCGAAGTTTAAAACTTAAAAATTTTGGAAATGGAATAAGAGTTTGGATCTACCTTGAAGACACGACGACTTGGAAAAAGTGAAAAACTTGTGGGGATTAAGTGGGCGGGTTTAAAGGGATGAGTTGTAATTTTTTTTCAGAGGAGGTGGGTGGGATGTAGAAGGGCTATTGTTGGGGTTTTCTCTTGATTTCAGGTTCTCTGCTAGACGTCCCATTCGGAGGATGCGTTTTCTTCCACGGAACCTCTTCCTCTTCGTGCCCATTGCAGCGTTCAGATCAGCGCAGTGCGCTTCTGGTTACGGGAAGGACTAAAGGGAGAAATGCCCTTTTTTTTCAGAAGGGGGTGGGATTGGTAAGCGCTACTAATGGGTTTTGCTCTTAATTTCAGGCTTGTTTACCTTTTACAGAAATCTCTGCTGTGGAGTTTGGTAATGACCATTCAGTAAAGATCTCGGGCATACACCTGACATTATACCACTAGTCTCTGTAGTGTCTACGAATTAATTTACTTACACTTCAACCCCAAGCTCTTATAGAGGCTCCTAAACAAAAAATGAATGCAAATGAAATTTACAAGGAGTTATTTGTGCGTATACGTGAGAATGTATGTTTTACTTACTAGATTCATTTCAGGTTTTGCTACGTCCAAAATAATCAGTTCTAAGATGGAACAAATGGCTGGGTTGCCCTTATTTTCAATTGGGTAACGGATGGAACTTCATGAAGCTCAAAAAATAGTTGCCCCCTCGCCCCATGTGCTTCTGGTTCGTATTACCATTTGACATCCTAAATCTCCATAATTCGAAACGCCATAACACTAAAGTCGTCTTAATACTTTCAGGTTCATAATCATTCATCTTCTAAGAGTTCAGCATGGCGGTGGTTGGGTCCTTCTCATCCTACGGGATCTTCGCTGTACAACGCTAATCTGGCCGAACCAACTCCTGAAGAAGAAACTTGTAATACTCGATTTCCATATTCGAATGTAAAAACTTAACAGGAAAGGAATTAAAATCGTAAATTTGAAATTTTCATTTCAAATATTCTTTTACATGTTAAATTTCCATACCTTCTCTTCACATCCTGTTAAGTCCTCTAAATTCCATTTTCAGTCCTCTATTCCTAATTAACTTCTTGTGCCACATTTCCACTTCCTTGCTGGCAATTCCTTCACATATCATTATAAAACAGATGCCGCAAGTAACAGATTAATTCACAATGATTCTAGGAGAATTCAAATTAAAGCTGCCAAGGAAAAGCAATTTAAATATTCTAAACATTATTTTCTACATAAAACAAAATATTGGAATTAATAAAATGAATGTTCATTTTACAAAGCGTAATAGATTTATTCTTCAGGATCATAAGTCATAATTTAAACATCTAAAATGAATTTAAAACTTCATAATGATTGGAAATATCTTTACAATGTAAATGTTTACCCAAATTTGTTTAAAGCTAACTCGCGTTTAATAAAGTTTAAAATCTACAAAGAAGCGAGAAATTTGTACATTACATGCTCTTGTTCAATTTCTAACATTTACTCTTAATTTTCAAACGTTTCTCAAATATTTAAATTTTCGTCGAATTTTCGTTTTTTTTCACAAATTCTTACAGCATAAAACTTTTTATTTAGGTTTTATTGTAAGATAAGTTTGTAAACTGAAAAATGCACAATGGCCATAATTTGACTTATTTAAACACGCACAAAAACTCTGAACGATATGACATTCCGACATTTCCGTATCTTCAGTTATACTTTCAAGAACGGCTACTACCTTCTATAATGTTTTCAATCTGTAGTTCGGGCTTCATTCCCGTTGAAATTTTTGTCAATATTTTTCGTTCTGCCCTTGCGCAGTTTCCCAATTACTACGCACCTTTGTTTAAATTCCAACTGCTTGGGTGAGTGGAAAATAATTTTCTTCCAATTGGTTTATTGCTTTCAGAACGATGAAAAAGTAACATCTAATGTAAGCCAAATCAGCTTGTACATTTGAAGAGCTTAATGCAAGAAGGTGTGAACTCAGAAAATGCCCAAAAGAAATTTTTGAAGTTGAGTAAATTGCCTGGAACGTTTTCCAACATTATTGAAAATGATTTTTTTGTATTCTTTCTTTCCTTGGTCTAAACTATTTGATGTACCATCTGTGCTCTTTCCTCTAATATAACTACAGAATGTTCACAACTTTTTTGAAAGAAGGTGTCAACTCAGAGTTGACACCTTCTGTCAGTAAGGAGACGTAAAGAAACACCCTGCAGAAATGTGTTAACTCTACTCTGGGAATATTTTCTGATGGAAAGTAATCTGAAAACGGTGCTTATTTTAAAAATACAGAGCTTAGTGCATGAAGATGTTAACTCAATTTTTATTTTTGCCACCAAAACTACTTTTTGAAGAGTTTCTATTAGTTGCTTTGCTACTTTTGAAGAAAATCACAATATGTCATAAAAAAGAAGTAATTTCCAGTAATGTAAAAAAGTTCCATCCAATTTTACCAAATCAAATATCCCCTTTGGTCATTTTTTGTTTACACCTTCTTGCACTAAGCCCTTCAAATATTACAATATGTTTAACTCATTTGAGTGAACAAGAAAATTTATTTTCTAATGAAATTAGCACTAATGTTAAATATCATACAACAATATTATGCTTAGTTTTTCTCACTAATATTACAACTCCTCTCGCTTGAATTAATCGGTAGAAATAAAAGAACACATACTATTCAAAACTTTATTCAAACTACTAATTAACATAAAAATTAATCTCCCCTCTCCAGGGACTGGTATAATCCTCGGAAAACAGAAGGGACGAATTTAATTTGTTGAAGATTTTTTTTGCGATTGCAAGCAAGAAGATGCCAACAGTTGAGTTAACATCTTCTTGCATACACCGTTTCCTACGTGCGATGAGTTTGACACCTTCTTCACATCAAATATTTTGAAAAATATTGTGATTTTTATCAAAACTAGTACAGCAACTAATAGGAAACTCCCAGAAAAGTTGTTTTGACGATAAAAGTAAAAATCACAAAATGAGTTAATACCTTCATGTTCTAAGCCTATCATTTGTATTTTTAACGAAGTATGTGCTTCTGAGTTACACCTCGAATCACCTGCATTTCATGGTCTTACTGACACGTCGTGTGGAAAACTTCCGAAATTATGAAATAGTCTCTAATTCGTTTTTGAGATCGTAAATAGAATATCATACAAAATAGGTACTTTTTCCGCAATCAACAAGTTTGCGAGAATAGAAATATATGTTGCCATGATGAAAATAAATGTTTCTTCAAATTACTTTCTTATCATAGAAACAAAATAGATATTTAATGCAACAGCTACTCTCTAATAATGCAATACTTCCATTAAAAGTAAAATCCATTAAGAGCTCATATTCAGCAATTCTCGAATAGAGTATTTGGCAGTTTAAAGTGTCTTAATGAAGTCGAATGTTTAGTTTTGTAACATTATAATCCTAATGTACACATGTTTACTTTCTCGCATACTACATATGTAATATAGAGATGGCTGTAAAGCTGCGGTGAAAAACCTTTTACAACTGGTAGCTGAAATGTGTGAACATGGACAGAAATTGTGGTATTATAATTTTACAAAACCGTTACTTATGAAAAAACACCACTAGATTTTAGAAATGTAATTCTATCTTAGAACCCATTCAAGAAATTATTCTGAAATTAATACATTACTGTGATATAGAGACAATTAAAATATTTTAATAGATTTATTAATGTAAGTTTATGAATCGTAAATAGGAAAAAGCGGTAAGTGTATGAATTGTGAAGTTGAGCAAGAAGAAGAAGAAATTGTTGTATTAAACGTTTGAAATTTATTCTATTTGTTAAAAAAATATTTATTATGAATGCGAATTTTATAAATATGAAACAATATATCTAAAAGGTATAAGCTATAACTAGTATTAAATTTCAAAACTATGTATTGAATACGTTGTGAATATGTTAAGAAAATAAAAAAACAACATTCAATTTAACATTGGCAGTACAGGACTCGTCGACTCCTGGGCGGCTGCCACTGACACACGAAGTCCCGAGACTACCATCTGTCGCGCCTCCACTCGGCCGCCATTTGAACTAGCTCCTCAGGTGGGCGCCGCTGATCGCTGCTGGCAGTTCGAAAAAAGGACACTGCGGCAGCACCTCCTTTGCTTAGGTGCCGCGGCTCACGAAGAGTGCCGCGGCTCACTTGCCTAATGCTTGAATTTTGCATCGTTCTGAGGAATGTTTTCTCTCTCTTCCCCGTTGTTGTTGTTGCTGTGGTAGTTGACGTATCTTAGCTCCTTATTCTGAATATTTATGTCTGTTGATTGAATAAGAAAATATTACCGAATTTCTTTATTAGCAACCAATATCGAATTTCAAAGTGGTAATAATATTCATGGTGTAAAATATAATGCTTTACCAATATATATTAAGTTATTCTGATATTTTTCAAATTCTGTAGTATCATTTTAGTGTGATTGAGATATTGTTAATTCTTACAAACTGTGTCTGATTTTCGACGTGACTGGCAAAAAACTGGGATCTTGTTTACATTGTTTATTTTTGTTTTGTTCCCTTTGTTACTACGAACTTCGAAGACGATTTTTCATTAACTTATTTTTTTCATTGAAATCTTCAGAATTATTACTTTCTGTGTATCAACTAAAAATATAATTGTTTCTATAATATTTGCTTAAACAAATAATAGCTGAACATGTAGAATATAATGGAATACGTATTCACAATGGAAATATTCTCATTTCGTTAAATGTTAGGTCTAAGAGTGCTTTTGTTTTGAACGTGAATTTTTGTATCAGATTATTTATCTCGATCTTCTTTCCATTTTTGAGTAATTGTTATTAAGAGCAACGCAATCTGACTGAGCACGTAAAGTGTGGGCTCAACAAAAACTGGCTGCGACAAAAAATCGATGTATACATTCTTCAAATTAAAAAATTAAAGGAAATGCATTGGCGGAAAATTGGCTTATTTGTTTGTAGTTGAACTAATGAAAGAACAGAGAGAAAACGAGAGAGCAACATTTTACAACTTTCTGTATTAGGTCGCCTCCAAGTATGAACTACTTTCGTTATCATAGTATGCATTCGTCACAGGAAGTTAAAACGATATGTATCACGTGAATGAGTATTTAAATCTAAGTTGTAGTACAAAGCAATTACGATTATAATCTCCCATTTGCCTTTCATTTCGAAATAATGCGATACTGCAAAACGACAACGGACACTGTAAAACGACATGTCATGATTAAATTTCAGAAGCAGCAGCACCAGCAGCAGCGTCATCGGTTGTCAATACATTACCACATGAATGCAAATCGTCGGCAGAGTGAAAACATATTTTCCGCTTAATGAGCCCCGATGAAGCTCATTGCCCCGAAAAGCAACTGGCGGGTTTCCCGGAGCCATTGGACCTATCGGAGCCCAGCAAATCGCGATCATAATTGGGATGTCACAAATTATTTCAACCAAGAGAGAACTTAATCAACAGAACGCAGCTATTTGGACCGAGATGGCGACTTCCATCCAAAGTGCTGGAAGCAGCCATGTGAGAATATCACATGCAAACGAACGCATAACCCGACCCCGTTTTTTCTAAATAACCCCACTCCCGGATCCACAGTACGAACGGTTGAGCGGCCTTTGTTATTTAGCCCGTTCAGAGCTATTGTTGCGCAATGCCACTCACATAGCCCTAAGGGAAGGGCAATTACGATTACAGACTTCAATAACTCCCTAAACAAGAGCGGACCCCTTCTCCGATTCGCGGTTCGCGACCCCTGCTCTTCGTACCCCTCCTAAAAACTCCATGCGGCCGCGGGGCTAATTTCTGGAATTAACCCCCTCCCTTTCCCCTGCGCGCTTTCCGCCGGCGCGGCGGACCCCTTGTGCTGACTATAGTATTTCATATAATTAGCTTTCCCTGTAACGATGACGTCGTTTCCGCAACACAAGTACATCGCACTTCGCCTCCTGGGCGAATGTTTATTCAGAGAAATAGCCTCGTCCGTTGCTGGAATAATGTGATTTTTTTTCTCTAAAAGGTTAACATTCCACTGCAAGCGTATTGCTCGTCTCTCGTATTTTCAAATTAAAAACAAATATTATATTACAAAGGCCAATTTTGTAAAAGCACATACACATGCACGAGGTCGCGCTATGTTTTAAATGGTGTTCGTCTCTGTCATCGCACTCCCAGGTTTCGTCCTGCTGCCAGTGGGGTCCAATGGATTTTTCGAATGAGACGCAGGGGAAATATTCAAGATCTGAAGCTGGGTGCGCTTACGTTATGGCACAAAATGTAGGGAGTATCCCAATTTGGCAGTTTCATGGCCTTTCACTATCTCTGTAACTGACACTTTCATAGTCATTGTGGCGTCATTTTTTCCGGAATAGTGTTGCGATGCAAAATCTTCGTATGTTTAAAAGAGCGTAATTTAATATTCCCATAAGTGGTTTGCTTTTTATTAATCGAGGATCAGTAATATCGCCGTGCTAATTATATCAAAAGAGTACTGATTTCTCTTGTTTTTTCTTTAAAAGGAATTTTTCAAACTCTCAATTTATGGTGTATCTTGGAAAGTATTAAAACTTCTTGAGTGGCATCAGTATTTTACAAACAATCCCAGTAATGTGGGTGCAAGAATATAGTCATTTCAGGAACACAGTTTGAAATATTTAAGTCGTTTCAGTCCTTTGAAACAATATTCACAAATGTAACGCTAAAATACTCATAAAAATCACAGGAAAAAATTGCGACTTGTCTCTGCTGCGGTTTACTGATTACTTTGCAGTTGTAACATTAATTCACATATAATGTCATTTTTTAGAGAATTTCGCCTGAAAATCCTCATTTTAACTTGTTTTGGGTCATAACAGCGTCAGAAAATAGATAATATGTAGGTGATAAGTAGGTATTCTTGATGAGTAGCAATGCAAAGACTTTATAGCAAGGATGCCTTATTGGGTGGAATTTCGCCTGTTTGGTCGAAAAATGTCTTCAGGTCGCTGGAAGAAAATGTTTGAACGCAATTTAGGCTGCTTCTTTCATATTACTTCCATAAAGAGGAGAATATTTCAGCCCCTTCTAGCAGCCACGAGTCGTGTCTTATCGGGCAGAGGATCAGTATATCGCTATCAGTGAAACTACAAGGCTTCCCGCCTATTCCTCGCAAGCAACAAGCAAAGAAAGGGAGTGGCGAATCAATATCCTCTCTGCTAGACAAAACTGTTAATCTCTCGGCCGGACACACAGCCGATAGTTGCACTGCTTTTGACGTAATGCGCAACTAACGCTAACCATGAAGATCCCTTCCGAGTCTGTTGACTTTGATTCTTATCATCTTGCCCATTGTGCTGAATTGGACCCAATTTTTGTCTTTTGGTTGCAGATTTTCTCATGATGAATCTGACAACCGCGTTTAAACAGAGGTGGATCCAACCAATCATTTTGAAGGGTCCAACCATCATCAATTTTTTATTATTATTATTATTATTATTATTATTATTATTATTATTATTATTATTATTATTATTATTATTATTATTTTTATTTTCCCACTATATCACGACTAAGGATGTTATGAGTCGGCTGAATAAAAAATTTACTCCAGGTTGCAACCAGCTACCTAAGGAGCAGATCCGGTGACTATCATTGCCTCTAAAATACTTTGCGCAAAATGTGGGCTGTTCCAAATAAAGCAATTTCTTGCACTTCCCAGTCTTTTGAATTACCTGGGAGTTTAGACAAGTTCTTACTCAAATTTTGCGGAACAAATCCCAGAGCTCCGATAACTATCGGCATGACCTGTGCTTTTACGCCCCACATTCGGCTGATCTCGATTTCCAAACTCTAGTATTTAAGACGTTTCTCTGCCTCCTTGGTAACGACGTTTTGATCGCAAGGTACAGCAACATCGACAAGTAAACACGATTTTTTCTCCAAATCCCAGATAACTATATCCGGTTTGTTTGCCGCTATCGTGCGATCAGTTTGAATTTTTGTTGGTCGTACAATATAGTACACAATCCAACAGACGTCGCCGGTTTTAGTGAGTATTCGTACCACTTGGGGCATGTGTTTGGAACTTCGAGGGCGGTACAGATCTGCCAGTGGAGGTACCTAGACACCCTGTCATGTCTTTTCAGCTATTCGGTCTTTGCTAGTATTGGACAAGCTGAGACAATATGATCAATGGCTTCTACTTGCTCCTGGCAAATGCGGCATTTGTCATCTTGGGAAATTTTGAGAACCGCTTTATCATAATATCGTGTTCTCAACGCCTGATCTTGAGCAGCTACAAGAACTGCTTCCGATTCTGGCTTCATTCTTTTCCTTTTAAGCCGCATAAATGATTGATCTTTATTAACCTGCACCTTGTCCATTCTTTTTGTATATTGTCCGTGGAGTGATTTGTCTCTCCACGATTTCTTTAACATTTTTTGTGTCTCACATTTCATGTTTAGTAGCTTCAGAAGTTCAGTGTCTGAGTTATTCGACATGTCTTGCCTAGGTGTCTTCGCAATGCTTCTTGCTACACTAACAATGCCTCTGTTTCCCATTCTTCGGTCAGATTTCATGACCTGCCTCATTAGAGGGTCATCTTGATGGCTGACTACATACTTTCCCATCCCGACTATTGCGTTGTGCTCAATTTGTCTGAGGCCTCTTCCTCCTTCCTTACGTGACACATAAAGTCTATGTAGATCAGCTGGAGTGTGGGAGACATTATGCATTGTTAGCAGTTTTCTTTTTTTTCGATCCATGATGCGAATTTCTTGCTCAATCCAACCCACTAGTCCGAAACTGTATTCGGCTACAGGCACCGCCAAACTACCTATTGCTGATATTTTATTCTTGGAATTCAGAGCGGACTGCAGGATCAGTCTCACTCTTCTGTAATACTCCCTGCGAATTCTCTCTTTCATTGTGTCGTTCGAGATGGTTTCACATTCATCAATTCCCAGATATTTGTAAGTTTTACCTGGCTCAAGATCTTGAATCGCAGTGTGCGTATCAATTTCAATGTTTTCAGATGTTTATTATTATTATTATTATTATTATTATTATTATTATTATTATTATTATTATTATTATCATCATTATTGTAGTGTATATACAACACTATACAATATTTTTTGAATAATTATATAATTCTAACATAAATATTTAAATTAATTTTGCCAAACAAAAGAAGGTAACAAACGGAAAACTAAGACTTTTGAGGGGGTCATGGCCACCGTGGTCCCCCCTGTATCCTCCACTGGCTTTAAAAAGCCTTATTTCGAAAGATGATTGAACGAGTCTTGATTGAATGAGTTCCCATAGAAATGAAGACTTACTTTGGTGGTATTTATTGTTGATGTCGGCTGAGGTGAGGTAATCTCTTTTGTTATCGCCTGGGCGAAACATTCTTGTTGCGACTTGTTTGCAAAAGTATCAGTTTTTATTAAAATTTTTCAAAATAGAGGTGCGATAAAATGAAAACCTCAGAAATTGTTTGAGATGACCAATCGAATGAAAACATCAGAATGATCAAGGATACGTCACCTGTCACTATTATTACCCATCAGCATTTTCCACCAAACCGAATAATTTGGTAGACTGTAATATATTTAAATGTTTAATATCTCCTTTTCAAACGAATAATTAAGAAATGAAAATATATTTATATTTTCTTTTTCAATTTTCTATTCGAAATCTTTCTAAAGTACTTGCTCTCCTTTTTGAAATGTCAGATCAGGGGTGAATTGGATACTCAAAGACTGAGAAACATGATAGGATTAAGTGTCAAAGCTCGGTCTCAAACTCCTTTAAACCTAAAGTCTTAGATACCGTCCCTCACGAAAGTCAACTGGTAAAACAGATCTTGTACATACTTATCTGGTGATGATTTTCCTAATTTATGACCCGTACTAATTCATAGGTCATCAACGCATTATCCACATCGCTTTTCTGCTTTATTACGCTTAAAAATGTAGTTATCAAGCGTGTTCGTTCAACTTCAAGTGCAATAATATTATTTATTCTATGTAAACGTCCACTCCCTCTTTGCTTAATACTCCCACCGTTATCATTCATTCTCGAATCTCATTCATTTTTCTTCTTCTTCTTCTAGTAATACAACTCAATGCGCGTTTTGGCCTTCCTAACAACAGATTTCTATTGATCTCGATCTTGGGCAGTGACTTTTCAAAGCTGAATAATCATCATTGGTAAGTCAGTTTACATTACAATGTTTCATGTACTTTTTGGTTTGCTACGGCTCCGTTTTCCTTCCATTTCTATCATTTTATATGTTCGTTTGTTTTTTCTTTCTGTGTGGTCAATCCAATGTATTCTTTGATATTTTATGTACCAAACAATATTTTCATTTCTTAAGGTATCATCCATTTTTCTATTTATCTTATCCTCCATTTCCACTATCCCTTACAGCGCACTAAGATTTTATTACAATACTTCTCTTAAATATTGTCAGTTTATTGCAATCATTAACTGTCATGCTCCATGTCTCTACGCTGTTACATACATGGCTAATACAAGTTCTATCAGCGTCTTATATAAGTTTCTATTGCCTCCTTTATTGGTGTTTGGAACTCCGATCATACGACTCTGGCCACTATTATTCGCGGACCAGTTTATTCTGGTCAATACCAATATGTCCGCCAACTTTTCTCTCTTGAGCAGAAGCAAAACAAAATTTCCTGTCCATTGTTCCTGCTCCTGTTCACATTTTTGTTTGCTGTCTTCATTTGCAATTGGTCAACAACTATACGATACCTCTTGATACTTAACTACATTCTTCAACACGGCATGTCCCTTTTTTTCATTTGTTCATGTGTCAAGTTCAATCCACATGATGACAGTTTTCACTGTAATTCTTTTCATATCATATTTTTATTTTCTTTTGTTTTTATTAAAAATGTATCCAATTCTGTGTACATTTAAAGTAATTACTATAAATGTGTGTATTAAGTACTTTATTCGAATAGTCTTAGGCCACTGTTAAAATTCTACTCAAGGCCAACACACGCCTCGTTGTTCGTGAGAGTTTCTGCCTGCACCGCTGTGTGTGCATTGTTCCACCCTCCTTGCATCACGGCTGAAGGCCCTTTCAAATGAGACGCCCACTGGGGGAAGTTTCCAGATCTGCCACTGGGGTGCGCTTCCCCTGGCCGTGTCTTGGCTCTGTAACTGCCACGACGGCGCAGCTGGCCCGCTAAAAGAGGTAATACGCGTTCTCCCTGTGTGTCGTAATGTGCACAAAAATTAGTTTTTTAGAAGACTTTATTAGATAATTAGGTTTGCCTGCATTTTGTTTGGGTACACATTATGCGGAGGGTAGATTTTCTATTAGGGTTATGATAATAGAGAACGCAAATTTTGTTGGGGTAGCTTCCAAATGTGTGTCTTAGTGGAAGGACAATAAGGGTTCAAATAGCCCCAATAACCATATATTTTTTATTGCGCCAATTTTCTCAACACTACAGTGTAATTCAACATTTATATTTTGCTGTGATATTTTGCTTTGTTCATCTTAAGTAATCTATCAAGAATAGCACTCAAATATTGGTTAGAAAAATGACATCAGGAACAATTTAGTATGCGGATACTTCGCGACTACGTATGGTGAAACCCCTTTCACAAGACTTGTAATAAAAAATAAAATTCCTTTGTATCTTCCTTACAAACTTTTCCGAAATGTGACTCCCTTGAGGTCTCTCCGAAAAGGATCCCTCTCCAAAAAATGTAATCTTTAAAATTAAGTTATTAGGATTAAGTTTCTTTTAAGCCAACAATGCAAATGCAGAGTGTGAACAGAACTTAGTAAATTCTGAAAATGTTTATAATAGTAATATTAATTTAATAATAATAATAAAAGTAACTCTAAAAAATAAAAACATGGTGAATGATAAAAGATTGATTAAACAAGAGGATGGGTAGAGACATATACATCTTTTGAAGTGTATGCAATTGATTGCTAGCAAGAGTTATTTTGTTTTTACGTTATTCGAAAACTCGCTGACAAACACATTTTTTCAAATTAAAAAAATTGATGATATTTTTGTAAAAGACCAATGAAGCAAATAATGTAGTAGTTTTGGCAATTAAGAGATGATACTAGTGCTTTCGGTAGAAGTATGTTGTAAACATATTATAACGCTTTTGTTAAAAAGCAGTAGTTAAAAACAATTTTCAATAAATTGTTGAAAACATTTCGAGTAAAATAGGTAATATCGACGCAGATCCAGCGCTAATATGAATCTATTTATTAACCAAATTCAAAATTATACATCGTACTTCTATTTACTAATCTGTAAGTCCTAAGGCTACAAAATATAATATATGAAATTATTTATAACAAAACATAATACGAATACAAGACAAGAGTCAGAAAGAAAATACGAAAGTACGAGTGTATGTGTCCAACAGAATATAAGGAGAAAATCTTAAGCAGGCCTCCTGCACCCCTTCACAGAACTGTGCATCGTCTCTCGTGTTTTTTATTAAAAGCTAACGAAGGGGGAAATATGACAGCAAAACCGACGGCGAGCGCGTCGACAGCTGCTGAAAGTGGAGCCGGTGCCGCCCCCTGCTGGGAATGGGCGTCGCCAGCGCGCGGGGGCGACGGGGGCGGTGTGGCGGTGGGGGCGGAGGGTGGTGAGAGTGTAGAACGGGGGCGGTGGGGGCGGGAGCGACGCGACGCGGAGGCAGGTTGAGGCGTGGTTGTTGGAACGAAGTCGGAGGCGAGAAGTGGGCTGCAGGCAGGCAAGACACGGACAATGCGGGGGCAGCAGGGCTGGTGAGAGGCAGGGTGAGGGCAGGGTGGACTAGGGTGTAGACGTGAGAGGCGGACCGGTGGGGAATATGCGGTTTACGCGAGTAGAGGTGTTGGTGACGTTGCGAGCTACTGTGAGGGCGGGCTACGTGGGCAGGCGGCGAGGGCGGCGAGGGCGGCGAGGGCGGCGGATTGGTGAGAGGTGGCGGAACGCGAAAACAGACTGCAATGAGCCACACGAAACGGGTGTCAGTGGGCAGTGGCGAACACTAGCTGTGGTTGAGGGGGTATCTGCAGCGGCGTTCATCTTGTCATTGGTAGCGGGGAGGGGGAGGCGTTGGCGAAGGCGGCTGGGAGGTGGCGCGAGGAGAGCGGCCTGTTGACTGCCGTCGCGAGTGTTAGCGCTGAAGGGTGAAGCGAATTCGCAGAACTCGCGTCGATTTGCAGCGCTGAGCGCACGTCGCCATGTTGACTCACGCGACAAACGCGCGGGTATAGTGCGGTGTTTGTAACTTTTCCCCTCAAGGCCCGTCTTCACAATGGAATATGTCACGGTATTTCGCTTCTTTCTCAGTCGTGCGGCTAGATATCGCATGATCTCGTCCGTATCAAGAAGTGCTTGCGACCATGCGACATCTAGCGGCACGACCGAGAAAGACGCGGACTGCAGTGTGATATTCCATCGCGGACATGGGGGCTTGAGGGGCAGAGTTAGAAAAATCGCACTATAGATTGGAGCTGGTAAGGTGAGTGGCGGGGATCGCATGAACAGGCGGCGTGGTTGCGGAGTGACCTCCCGCGGAGTGGCTTCAAGTGAGTGGATTGTCTTGGGGGATGGGGAGCGCAGGAGCAGGGATTTGCGGGAAAGGGCGGAACTATATGAAATATGTATGTGGAGTGAGAACGGATGTAGATTAATGAAGGAATGTTTTTGTGTTTTCACTTGAGTTCTGGAGGCAATTGCAAAGATGACGTCACTGGCAGGAATGGAGAATGATGGACTGGCGAAGTACACTTCGACTCAGGGACTACGGACTTTTCGTCGGAACTTTGGCTGACGCCAAACGCTTACCCCAAACCAGAACGTTGACCTCCGCGTTCAGAGCCTCTCGGATGTCTTTCTTATGCTCTGCTACGACTCCGCCAATGCCGGACACACTGTATTACTTTCTCGCTTCCGTGTACGCAGTAGAGACAGTTACGCAGTAGATACAGAAGTTATGTAATTCTTCGTGAAAAAAGGGGGAGTTTTCGGCCGAAAAATCTCATATTAGAGGACCCTGGTAGCGAAAAAGTGGATGAACTCAGCTACTAAATTTAGAAATAAAAACAAACTCTAATTCGTGGTGTGGCCAGAATCCATGTTTTGTGGGTCCTTGGTACCGAAAAAACGAATGACAGCAAAATATCTGTCTGTCTGTCCGTCCGTCCGTCCGTCTGTGATTCTGTCGTCTCCTACCTGCCTGTGCGTCTGTCTGTAAACAACGCTAGAGGCTAAATCGGTAACCCGATTTTGAAATTCCCGTAACCCGAAATTGATATTCTTCAATCAATCCGGTTGCTGATAATCTAACTCTTGAATTTGAAAATGATATTTTAATTTTGTTGAGTACTCTACATGAAGCCAATGGGACATTTTCAATATTTTGAAAAAAATGACTCCATCGATTTTGATTAAATTTTGTTGTTGGACAGTGTTTACGTTGTACGTACGTACGTACTTTTGTTCTTGGATAGTGAAGGACGCTTAAGAGAATGGTGCAATCTAATTTTTTCGAAAATTGCAAAAAAAAACTTGTTTCGGCATCTTCCCACAAGTACAGTAATTAAGATCTAGATTTTTTCATCATGAAATCTGAAATAAGGTAATGTTGAATTTTTCGAAAATTTGAGTACTTTTCGCGTGAAAGCACGAGCAAGAAAGGACGCGCTGTTTCTGCACCACTAGTTTTCATTAGGTTGTGTGTTTAATAAATGTTTTTTTCTGCCATCTACTTTGGCTTATTTATCTTAATCAAACACAGTGTGTCACCTCAAGAATGTGCTCAGACATCCCACCATGCACAAAACCCTCCGTGACGACCCCACTGTGCAAAAAACAAATCACTATAAAACAAAAAAAGAAACAACAACGTATCCCTATAATGTGATAATTGATAAGTGCGCTCATATGGCTGCTGTAACGTCTGACTACTGCTTTCTAACAAATTTACTATAGCAGGCGATGCACTATTTATTTCATTTTATATAAAGTATTTTACATTATATTTGCAATAAATATCTCTCGTGCAACCAGTGGCCCACAGTGCAGCCCAGCCTTTCCTGACGGCGGCGCGGCGGCGTCCGCGGAGCGACCCTCCCGTCAAGTGGCGAGTGACGTCAGCGGATAATCGCGTCGCCCTGCGGTCCAGCGAGCACCCTCGCGGGCGACGGCGGCCCGTGCCGCCCTCCTCCCTCCGCCCCTCCCCTCCCCGTGTTTGTATGCATGATCGAGTTTCGCAATTCGGAAATAATTACGAGCGGCTTTCGGCCCTTCTCTTTCATCTCGCGGCGGGCGCCGCCTACGCCCGCGCCGTAGCTTTGCATTCGAATCACCCACCGCCGCCGCGCCATACCGCGCCCGTCACACGCGACTGTGAGTTCGGCCCCTCATCCCCCACCTCTGTCGACGGCTGAGGATGGCGACCACGGCGCCTGGAAAGGCTGGAGGTTTGGAAGCGGTTTTTTGTGGTTTTTGGAGGGAAGGAATTCTTGTGAACACAACGTATCGCGACAGGCCGACCTGGATGGCCAAAATGGCTAGAGCGTGCGCTTTCACAGCGTCTCGGTCCGAAGGGTCCGAGGTTTGAGTTCCGCCGCGGGTATGGTTGTTTGGTCCTTGTCTTCCATGTAAGTGTGTTGTCGCGGGAGGCCTGGTGAGTCGGCTGATCACATACTGAGGATCCCGCACATAAGACTGTTCTAAGGATTAAAATGTGTCCTCATGAGGGACATAGTGAGTACCCGGCACGGATAGCCAAAATCGGCAACCCCTGAAGCTGAAAAAAATAACTAGATGAAAAAAGGAAAAAAAACGTATCACCACAATGTGATGATACTGACTAATGCTTTCTAATAAATTTAATATAGCATTCGATTGACTATTTATTTCATTTGATATAAAGTATTTAATATTACTCGTGCAATAAATGAGTCTCGCGCAGAGTACGTACGAGTGAACAGTTTTGTCACACTTCATAACATATTCCCTTCATCAACAATTGAAGTTTACCATTCGCGTGTGACTTGTGACACACACACACACACACACACACACACACCTGGACTGTCAAAGGGTAAGAGTGTCACCTGTGGTGCCTTATAATTGCATGCACCATTTCCGTTAGCCAAAGAGGTCAGTGGACAAGTGGACAATTCTCCAACTCTTCGCAGGTACTATGGAACTTCTCAGTGCATTCAGAGCTATTCAGTTGAACGATCTTCAACTTCAGTAATCAGTACAACAGGTCAGTGTTTTTTGTCCTCTCAAATGGCATCATACGTCTCACTAGAGCAGTATATTTTGTTTGTCCTTATAGTCGATATTGTTGAATATTAGGCTTCTTTCGTTAAATATGCGTATTGAAAGTGAGCTTCCGAAGGCTCCAGCTGTGTCTAAGAAATGCATTATACACGCAACTTTCTTTCTCCTTTCAATACGCAGTCCGGACAACTGAAATACAATTATGAAGATGGTGTAGGTTCGATTTTCACTGTTACCCTTGAATTTTCGAAAAATGAAACAGTAACCCCCTTGTACAACTACGTTATTTAATGTACAATTCTTTCAAATCAATTTTTTTCATGAAAGTTTTGCAAAAATATTAGAATTTTCGGGCAATTTTCAGTAAACTCTAGGCAATATTAAACTATTAGAATCAAGATTGTCTCTAAAGCAGCTCCGATTTTTTCTCTTATTAAACGGAGTAAATGCACTGAATAACTTGACATAAATACTATTTTGATGTATTCATTTCTTTCCAAAAATTACATAATGTACTTTTTTAAATATTTCACACATCAAATTTTCCATTATAGATATATTGCATTGTTTGCTACGTTTGTTAAGACAGAAGCTAAAAGGTACCTATAACGATGGTTTTCGAAATTCCAAAAGTTTTTGAGTAAAATCCATAAGATTTTTCGAATTCCACTTGTAGTTTGAAACTTTTCAAATACGTCCGCTTGGCCTTGGTGTGATATGCTTTCGAGTTATGATGAGATATTGGCTTTACTTCTATTAATATACAATAGTATTAAAATTAACTGTACCTTAAATGTGTTTTTAATAAGCTGGGCCTATCTTCAGAACAAATTTTATTGAATTTTGAGTACCAGGGAAGTAGATATATGAAATTTGACAGAGACCAATACAGATAGAAAACTGGATACTTTGGTAAGTCATCTTGCTTTACTTGGTATCATCAGAGGTCCCTCACCGGAAGGTAAAAATTATTAAATAGATATAAATACTAATGAATTGTTTATTTCTGTGTGCATTTCGTAAGCATCTTATTTCCCGCATTAGTAACACGTGCGTAATAAAGTATAGAGATTGTTATGTAATGTCGCAAATAATCAAAGTCGAGCTTTTAATTTTAATGAACGTATTGAGGGCCAAAATAACGAAAAAATGATTTTTTCAAAACTTGTCTACCTTGCCGTTAGTGATCAACACAAACTACCATCTGAAGTATGCAAAAGATTTTTCCAAAAATTAAAGTCTCTCGATTGGTCTGGCTCAAATTCGCAAATTCGAAAATAATCATTTAATTTTGGATGTAATGTATTTTAAACCCCCCTAAAATTCAAAATGTTCATAAAAATGGCTCAAAAAATCTCAGTATTTTTTCTGTAAACATTTTGCTAGAATAGAGAAAAGTATGCTCTTAAAAATGTTGCAGGTTCTGTTAACATGTTGAATCTCCCAAATTTAGAAAATCCAAAAATTTTGTGAATAATTGTAGTGAGAAAAGAGGCATTTATTACACCATTGAACTATTGCTCTGTTCTTAAAATTGTACTTTATAAGGGGATGTCCTATCAGGAAAAACCTTTGGCATCACATCCTTAAATCCCGTAATGATATGAAAAAAAAATTTCTATAGAATATTAGACTTCCGATCCATGGTCAACAAGTATATTTGTTAATTAATAACTTCCATCTACTTTGAAAAATCTAGTACATTATCGAGTTTCAACTTAAATTACAAAAGAATTATAAGGAATGTTTCGACAGCTGCCCATACATTTTATAAGGTGTCGAAGTTTTCTTTCCATTCCTTTCAAAACAAATGATCG
Organism: Acheta domesticus; assembly: GCA_031308135.1. Lineage (NCBI taxonomy): Eukaryota > Metazoa > Arthropoda > Insecta > Orthoptera > Gryllidae > Acheta > Acheta domesticus. The sequence continues at coordinate 42,954,612 of JAHLJT010000631.1, read as the reverse complement.
TATGCGTCAGTTGCTCCGCATTGCTCTTGTGGGATAAGCATATGCTATCTGCTTCTCAGGCGAGTGTTTCTCTCTGACACCACCACCCTTGCCGCCCCCACCACGTAACATCCACGCCCCAACGCCCACAGAATAGTTCACCAATCCCACTGCTTCGCTCTGCCCGATGCGTCCCACTTCGCTTCGGCTCACTCCGATTCATCCCATCTATGCCACATTCCGACCCGCTCCGACACGTCACTCCAACTTGCCCCATCCTTAAAGGCTCCGCCCTCACACGTTCTGCCCCCACACCCACGTCCCCACACACACACCCCGCCCCACACCCCGCCCCACACCCCGCCCCCAATAACCCCGCCCCCAATAACCCCGCCCCAAATAACCCCGCCCCCACACACCCCACTCCCATTCACTCCACCCGAATCTCACCCCGCCCTACACACTCTACCTCTACACATCCCGCCGCCACGTACCACGCCCCAACACTGCTCGCCCCCAAACGCCACCGCCCCAACACTCACTGCTATCACAAGCTCCGCTCCCAAAGGCCCCGCCGTCCTAGGCCCCGTCTTTACTCACCCCGCTCTAATACGCCCAACTATCATATGTCCCACCACAAAACTCCACGCTCTCACACGCATACAACTCCACTCTCGTCTTGCCCACCCTCCACACAATCCTCTTCCACATTAAAACTGAACCCTGGTCCCCGCTCTCACCGCTATGCTCTTCCGTCCCTGCCGCCTCTCAGCCGCCCCCGCCGGCCACGCCCTCCGCCCCCCGCTCCCGCCCCGCCCCCCAAGCCCCCACGCCTCCCACGCCGTCCACGCCCCCCAAGCCCCCACGCTCCCCAGGTCCCCCGCTCCACCCTCCTCCTCTCCCACCCGCCCCCACGCCCACCCGCCCCCGGCGGCAGAGACACGCGTGGTCGCGTCTTCGAGTGCTGCGCAAACAAAGCGGCGCCGCGCGCCGCTCTTAAATAGACTGCGGAATTAAACCGACGCCTCTCCACCCGACGCAAGGCGGCGTCGCGGAGGGTCGCTCGTTCGACGCGCAGAGGGGGAGGCCGTGGAAACGGAGTGCTCCGAGCGGCTCTGTCACGGCCAAAGTCGTCAGTAAAGAGTGCAGTTCTATGCGTTTTCTATTGATTGACCGGTGTGTAATAACCGTGTTATTTTAATATCACATACAAACCAAACATTTAGATAATTTTTTGTCAAAAACAGAAGATAAACAAATGATGTAGGGTGGGGAGTATTATCTGCACATGTTTTCTTATGCTTCTAAATCTCATCTTTATCATTTTACCATAATAGTTGAATGATGAATAAAAATACTAACAAAGCCACATTTGAAAATTACAAATTTTTGCTCTCGAGTAATAGAAAACGTATTTGCATTGGTAAACAATTTACATATTTGATTTGATAGGAAAGATAGGTGTAACTAAAAAGAACACGCCCTGCTCCAATCCTACCAGAACGTGTAAAAGCAAAGCTCAACAAAACGTGCCAATGTTGCATACAACTTACTTCTGCATTATATATTATGTGCCGTGCAAGGACAAACTCAGCCGTGATTTGTACTTGTCTTACAGCCAATAGATTTCAAAGTTTACGCTTCCAAGAATTTTCTTTTATCGCTGCATGTTGGCAGCCCCTTCTCCGGTGTCAAATCACGGCCAAATCGTGACCTCTCACCAAATGGTTTATCTTGAGTGGCCTAGCATGCAATCGTTTGTAACCACCAGTAACTGCCCAACCTTTCATTTCCTCCTGGAACAAATTAAACGCTCGTCTCTATTAAGTTAAATTTTCTATCCCCACTAGCGGCTCATGCGCGGTGAATCTTCCGCGACGAGGTCATCCGTTGCAAACTTTAGTTCAGTTCCAAACGCCATGTAAGTTGCACGTGTGTGTTCTCACTCGAACCCCGTAAAAAGCATAGAACATTCTTCCTTACGCAAAATTCATTCTATGTCTCACAACAAGTATTGCAATTCATCTTAATGACTCACAGTAAGTGTTAGTTGTGCTAAGCGAGTATTACTTGAAAAGGTGAATAAATCCTAGAGCTAAATGTAGAAAAAAATTTCTCTAATATACGATGTAGCCCGAATCCATGTTTTGTGGGTCCTTGACACCGAAAAATCGATTGACGGCAAAATGACTGTCCGTCTGTGGTCAACGCTAGCGCCTAATCCATTCAACCCATTTTCTTCACAATCAATATTCTTCAATCGATCTGAATGAACTTGAGATTTTGGGAGATTCAAAATCTTTCTGAATTTTTTCTAAAAAACCGCTTTCTGAAAAACAATTTACAGAAATTTTTTTTCTTTAAATTGTTTTTACAGATAAAAAGGGATGCTTGAAACAATTGAAAAGGTCTTATTTTATTTGAACTCTGAATTTTCAAAAATTACAAATTAAGAAATAATGCGAAAAGAATATGCTTTTATATCTTCACTATTTTACAAATGAAATAAAATAATTAACAACATATTGGGGATGTATAGTGCCATTTACAACCAATTATACTGCGATTTTTCTAACTCTGCCTTTCGAGCCCCTATGACCGCGATGGAATATCACACGTCATTTCGCGTCTTGCCGCTAGCAGCCACATGATCGCAAGCACTGCTTGATACAGTTGCGATCATGCGATGTCTAGCGGCAAGACTGAGAAAGACGTGTAATACCGTGACATATTCCATTGTGAAGAGGGGTCTTGAAAAGCAAAGTTAGAAAAATCGCAGTATAATTGGTTCTCGGGATAAAGGGGTTTATTTCTAGCAAATTAATAAACTATTTTTCAAAAGCAAATGTATAAGTTTCTGATCATAAAGTAAGATTAGTTTTAGGGATTTTGAGTCTACTAGGAATTCGATCCAACATCTGCCAACTCTATTTTCCATCCGCTCTGAAAATCCACGAAGCCACTTCGCTCACAGACGCATCCCTTTAACCCCCGAGACAATCTTCTGCGCTTCCCTCCCCTGCCCCGCAACCTTCTGCCCCCAAGCGACGAACGCGCGCTCGCGTTGCCGATAGAGCGTAATTAACCGATTAACACAATGACCGGATCGCGTCTCATTACGAGCAGCGCTGGTGCCATCTACCGGAGGCGGCGCCAAACTCCGGGCGGAAACACGCACGGGTGATGGAGTCGGAAATGAGTGTGAGGGGTGGAGGCAAATCAGAGTCTCGGAGGTTGAGGTGGGAATGGCGACGGGGTGAGACAAAAGGGGAAGGTCAGAGGGCGTGGCCGACGGCACAGGTAGAGAGGAGATGGAAGCAGATCCAGATGGAAGCAGAATAGAACTCAAAGACGAGAAATAAACAGAAATACCATGTACACATATGTGGGAGAGAGAAGGATGATTGAATGAGTGGCATTTGGAACGGAAGTAAGAGCTGGGAGAAGATATGCTAAAATGATATAGAGAGGAGAAAAGATATGTTAACTTGGTAAGCTGGAATTAATTGATAAACGAACGCGAAGGTTCAGGGTGTGCAACGGAAACGAGGGTTCAAGGGAAGGAAAAGCAAGTAAAGGAAAGCGTAACGGAGGCTGGAGCGGAGAAGAAAGCTGAAAGGTTGTGAGTGACAGTCAAGGCAAAAACAGACGGTACAGTGTGCTCTAATGCAGCCCCAAGTAGAGATGTAGGAAAATTGGAGGGCGCGGAGCAGCAAAAAGACTGAAGAATTGGAAGTTGGAGAGGAGGAGAAAGGATAGGGAGTGGATTCCGAAGTGGCGGACAATGCGAAGTGGCGGAGTAAAGAGATTCTAGAACGAGACTCTAGGATCGAATGTGAGGGCGAAAAATAAGGAATTAAACTGGTCGATGGTGGAGACTGTGAGGGGCGAATTCCGAAATGGAGAAAGCGGTGGGGCACGTGAGGCTGATGAACAGTGCTGGTCGATTAAGTAGAAGGATGAAGACCGAATAGATATGAGAGAATACATCGGATTTGGAACGCCAGCATTCAGTTCCAGACACCCATAATAATCCCAGAATGAAATAAGTAAACAACGGCTGAAAGAGAGTGGAGAATTATAAAAGAACTGTAGACAGTTCAAAGGGAATGGGGTGTGAAGCTGGAGAAAAGGAACAGAAGCAGAAACGACGTCAGAAGATGGAGGTACCTACATTGACGAAGTTGTGGTCGTGACTTAGGTAGTCTTAGAATCGTATCGGTGATGGTTAGGCGATGGTATACCTCATCATCAATAGAAGCAGAGGTGGAAACAGTAAAAAAGCGCAGCCGGTGGGAGTTTGAGTAGGCATAGACACAGCGGTATATGGGTGGGTGAGGATGTGGGGGAAGTTGACGAGAGACAGGATGGAAATGGGGTTAGGGGCGAGATGGCGAAAGGAAGCAAGCCGAGTAGAGACATAAAGAGCTCTGGCGTGGATCTCAGTGTGTGCAGAGGAGAGCACGGGAACGAGAAGAGATGCTAAAGGAGAAATGTTTGGAATGTAGACCTTTGGTAGAAACCGTAAAAGAAGTGGAAGCGACGACTTTACCAAAACGGTAGACGTAAAGGAAGAGACGCTGGAGGAGGTGAAGTTTCGTGAGCGACTGGGTAGGTGTCAGTTGGAAGCAGCAGCAGAGGTCAACATGGAGAGGAGAGGAAGCATGATTGGGAGTAGACCCACAAGGGTCAAGCTGAGAGGCGACGGACGCAGAAGCCGGGTGGAAGGTAAAGGATTTGATTGATTAGTATTTCCGGGCTCGTCAACTGCTAAGGTCATCAGTCCCATACGTTTAGTGCATGTTTTAATAGTGTGATATGGTAGTGATCTTCCTCCGTTGGATGACAAGAACAGGCACAGACATACACGTCCCATAATAGCGTTTTCCCCCAATGAAGTAACTCTGGCCAGCGGAGCCCCGCCCCAGCCGCGGAAAGGTCTAAGTTCCCGACTGGGGCCTTGACATGAGTGGTATTGAAGTGCCTGTAAGTGAAGATGTGTGTAAGTAAAGGATGGAAATAGCATAAGGAAGGGGAACGAAAAAAAGCGCGGCCCATTGCCCTTTCGTAAGGGTACTGCTCCGGTATTCGCCTAGTGTTGTTAGGAGAAACCACGGCAAACTACCAATCAGAGCAGTTGGACGCCAGAATTCTCCTCCAAACAGACGCTGAATTCGATATAGCTACGTAGCTTGTGTATAAAATACTGCCACGGTAGGGACTCGAACTCTAACAACACCAATCAGAGACAACAATTGATGCCCTGAGCCATCTAAGCCGCTGGCGGTGAAGAAGGGACACTGGCGGAGGCGGAGTGCAGATGGGAAGGCTGGGAAGTCGACAGTGGGATCGGCGCGGCGGCGGCGGTGGCTGCGTGGGCGATGGCAGACCCAACGGCGCGGGGGCGGGGAAAGAGGAGAGGGCGTCGCCCCGTGCGGCGCTCTCCTTAACGCGCTCCCTCGATAGCATCGCGATCGCGATTGAGAGCGCGCCGCTCCCAGCGCGCCTGGCGGCGCCTCTGCGAATCATTTGAATGAGAATCGCTACGCGCGGAGCGGCGCGGCGGGGCGCCGGGCCATATGCGAAGGCGCTGGCGCTAGCTCTCGCGGAAGCGGAAACAGGCAGTGGCCGGAAGTGCTATTCTCAAAGGATGAGCCGAATCGTTCCGAAATATTTTGTAAAATTTATGTGACTTTTCAAAATTGTCATTCTATTAAAATCTTATTAATATAACTACCATTAAAATAATCGTTTTCGATACGTACCTTTAAGTTATGAATACCTAAACTTGCACGAACCGTTCAACAAGAAAATGCAATAAAAGATCAGTTTCGATCTTAACCCCAGAAAACCATACAAAAATCTCATCTGAATATATGGAAGTGGTGTCTGTTCGTTTACCTATTTCTTGTTGCTTTTTACGCTTATGCCATTTTTCTGCAGTAGTGTTAAAGTGATTACCGATCTCTAATCTTGGGCTGCTATTCAATAGCTGTTTCAGAATATCTTAGTGTGAGAGTAGAATATCTTAATTTCTTTGAATTATCTGTACAGGAAATTTGATTTAAAAAATTCAGTAAATAGCAATGTTAAGAAACGTGAGGAAAAAGAGCGAATATACCTGGACGGAAATTAGTTATTTAATCGATGTGATTAAAAGAGAAGCATTATACAAACTTGTATTGCACATTTTCTTTTCTAATTCTTGCACTAAAAATTGCACTCCTGATTTAACTACAAGAAAATAAATATAACATTGAATAATTTTAATTAAACAAAAATGTTACTTGACTACACAAGTTCACCAGTTATTAACAGAAATACTTTAATTTATCTCAAGAATGGAATAATTGTCTCTAAGTGTTAAAAGAATTTGCAAGGCGGGAGGAGAGGAGCATAAAACGAATTTTTGCGAACGTATTTGGAGAGCTTATATCCAAAGTGACGGGCCTTGTAACCGACTTTTTTTAGTTTCACTTATCAACACACTTTTAAGGCCCGTTTTCATAATCCTGGGATTACTCTATTAAAAAAGTCTGCTTTTTCTCTATTAGGTGTTATCCGAAAACAGTTGAGTCGTATCTTAAACTTCTAGACTGAATGTGAAAATTTTGGCTTCCGAACACAAAAAAAGTTTTGTGAATATTCACGAAATAAGGTCTTAATTTTTGAGGTGATCCCCAACTAAAGAAACGAAAGCATCCTTTTTCCTGTGGAGGTGAAATACCGCCCACTGTGGCGTGAGGGCAGCTGAGGCGCCGCTCCCGGGATTAAGACATGCACGACGGGCTCCACCGCCGCCCCCGCCGCCCTCGCCGCCGCCGGCTCAGGGCAAATGTTGACTCAGCAAATTGAACAAGAAAGACAATAGGCGTTTAATCGCACGGAGATAAGGGCCGGGCCCTTCTCCCGAACTTTATTCTTCTAATGAATTCGATTATGTGTTACGCTGCGAGACCGATCCGCCGTTATAGCATTACGCCGAGTAAACCGTCTTTGTCCCTCAACCCTCCCGCACGCGCGCGCTCATAAAAGAATAGGCAAAAGGCGCTCTACTTAGCGTGCGCTATTTGCACTGCTTGGGAGATGCGCCGAGACATTCACTGCCAAAGAATGCGCGCGATGCGTCATTAAGCGTGCGTGGCTATAAAGGCTTATTAGTTCCGACGGCGTTTTGTGTTTCTAAACGCATAGTCTTTGATGCAGAATCATATCCCGTTTGCGGAGTGCATACAGTGATGAACAATGGCACGAGGCACTCCATCGATGCAGCCCAAGCTCCGACTGCGGGGAGACTGCAGAAGGGGCGTGGTCGGGAGTAGTTGTTATGCATGTCGGCGGTTTGTTTGAGGCGATAAGTTGCAGAAGGGGAAGTACATTTGCAAGTACTCAACGCAATTGGATTACTTTGTTTGATCGATAGTGGTTGTTTCCATTGTGATGTCATGGCGCGTATGCAAACGAGACGAGCGCCATTGTGGATAGAAGGTGCGGTAGTGCGAGGCCTTGTCGCAAGAGTGCGCCTTTGTGCGCTGCGTAAAAGAATTAAACATTTGTCATCGGGTTCCGTTGGGTATTTCGATTACGAAAAGCGGCCGGGAGTTGCCTTTGATTTACGAGTCTATTGCGGTAGGCGCTATACACTTGATAGACGTAGTTCAATTTGAATATCAAATAAAGGAATGGAAACATGTCTTTGTGAAGCCTTAGATGGAGTTGCAAAACGACATTGTGCCTGGCTTCTGCATGCATGTACGAGATGATGACAGCGAGTTTATACTTATATTTATAGAGCCTAGGGCTAATGTTTCAAGTTTAAAAAAATCTTTATTGAAATGTGATTGTGTATAAAGTGCATTGCAGTACAGACATATATTGAAAGATATTCATGAATCAATTTGCAAAGAAATTGTAGAAACCAACCTCACCTGAAACGATTAGTACAACGACTTATTTAGGAATTTTCCACTTTTAATAAAATATTGCAAATATTTTGCAGTTCCATCGTAATGAAACTTCGTGTGTACGTACGTATATATGGAGTAATGGTGTAATGAAGGAAGAAAAGTAATGCTACGGCAAAAAATGTCGTTTTTTCAAGAGAAAAATTCATTTTGGGTTCATTGATACCGTAAAAGAGGATTTTTCGTGCTTCTGTATGTAGAGATTACGTTCTCTAATACGTAGCATACTCACAATCTACGATTTGTAGAAATATACTTTACGCGCCAATACGTGCTACCCGCTAAGAGGGCATGGCAAAACCGAAGAAATTGCCCAGATTGAAAAGATAAGGGAAGTGTTAATGTAACTGACACATTTGTATTTAAAAGATTCATTTTAACAAAATTTGTGTATATAAGATACCAATACATCTTACTACAACCTCGAAGTGTCGATCCGGGTGGCCGAGATTGTTAAGGAAATAGTGCAGTCGTGATCTCGGGCCGAAGGACCGCGGGTTCGAGTCCCGCCTTGGGCATAGATGTACAAGTGCCCCACCAACTATGGACCACCCCCATGACTTCTAAACGGTTCGGAATATCGAAATGCAGCTTTCGCTGAAAATGCGGAATTATTTGGCAGGTTTCATGCCGTAGAGAAATTTTCTGTAATACTTTTAGTTTTTGAGAAATTTAATCTTTGATTTTCAAATGAAACTGTGTATTTTTCACCAGCAATGGATAGATCATGTGAAACGGCTTTTTAAAACAAGCGGGATCTTATTTTTTCTTTGCTTACTTTACCCTATTAAAAATTCTCTAATAATTGCTCCTATAATTGATTATGTTTGGGCGCCAGGAAACGATTCGATGTATTTAAATTTAACTTATATTAGCCCGCTGTCTTGCCGGCTCAGTCGTTGGGTTCGGTTCAATCACAATTCGCTTACCTGCATTTGCCAATTGTCCGACCGGATCTGCCCTCCATACGGAGAAGCGCGAAATCTGAAAGTTTTTTTTCTGTTTTACTTTTGCACTGATAACGTGCTAGATTGCACAATCATTTTTTAATTCATTTGAAAAGAAAAGGACATCAACACTACTCGAGTTTATTGACTTTTGTCTAGATTTCTCATGAACAATCGTATTCAATTGAATTTTAACTTATTTTTACCGAAATCGTTTGGTCATGACCTATGAAATCTTAGATAGCTTTCGTCAGAGCAATATCCTAGAGCCCTCTTTTATAAGGGAGTACTTATATATTTTAAGGTAAAGCCTCATTTCCATCCTCCAAAACATCTACAATTCCCATTTTATATTATTAGTGCTTTCGAAGGCACTCTTCGGTTTCCAATTTTAATCGTTAGAAATGAAATTGAAACTCTTTCATAATATACGTAATACTCTCGGCTTTCTGACCGAAATCTGCTGTTGCAGTAGGCATTGTGCAGTTATTTGGTACATTGTTCAATGATCTTTTCTTACAAACTTCTTCCAGGACAACGAGAGTGAGTTTTTAATGTCATTATCATCAATATGTTCAATAATATTCCATCATTTGTTGTAATACTTTCACTTATGGGGAAACAATACCTTGGAGAGTGAAAAGTTTTTATAGGCCAAACATTTCTCCTTTCCGATGATTCGTCTCAGTCAATGATGCGAAAGCATTCGAAGAATATGCCTCTTGAGCCGAAACAATTATAAAACAGAAAATATTCAATTTTCTACGCTGAGTTTAAGACTTAACGAAAATCAACATAATCCTTTAGAACGCTCATTATTTTTCTCCAAGGCGACACCAAAAATTTTTGACAGTCGAACTACCCACATTCCTCTAACTACTGTATTAACTTATTTACCACTTAAAGGTATGAGTTTCTTGAAATTCTTTTGGGTTTTTTCTCTGTAAAATTATTCAAAATTGAAAACGACTGTTCTAATACCATGTAAATGAGTAAACCTGAATATTTTCTATTGTCTTAATTGACAAAAGAAAGACAAAAAACTGAACCCTTTACTCAAATATGCCAAATGACAAACAATTCACTGAAATGTATGACAACTATTCCTCTTCCTTTCCAATAAATTCGCATGAAGTGTTTATTAATTTATGTAAAATCTATCCCCATCTGCAGCCAATCGTCCGTAAACTTTCCTTTTCTTTTTTTAAATTTATTTTCTTCCTGTTCGGCATCATGTGCCTTTCAGGGGTTTTAATGTACAATCTCATAATACAACATAATTTTTGGCCCTTTTGCTAACAGTATTTGAGGAAGGCCACACGGCTACCTCAAAAAACAAAGTCTGCAGAGTAGTAATTCAGATGAGATTGTTTTACGTTTTATTAGCTTTTAAGTTAACATCTTAAGTTGTTTAACGTTTTGGCAGCAGGGGTGGTTAAGGGGGAGGATTCATTCTAATTTACGGTGGTTTAAGAGAATCTTTGGGGTATCGGGAGATAATGCGGTTTGGAATAGAAGCATTTTTGCCTAGATTAAATATTTGTGCACTTGTACAAGACGGAAGAAGGGTAAAAAATCTGTTGCTCACATGTTGAGTGTACTCATTGATAGGAGGAATATTTAGCTCTCTGTGTATTTGCTTATTTGGAATAAACCATGGGGCTTGTACGGCTTTTCGTAAGTACTTGTTTTGGATAATTTGAAGTTTCTTTAGATGTGTGTTTGCTATATTGTTCCAAATTTGACAGGCATAAGTTAATGAAGGACGTATTACACTTTTAAATACGGATAATGCGCATTCCAGACTAAGTGAAGACTTGTAATTTATTACGGGATAAAGTTTGTTAATTTTTGCATATGTTTTGTTTGAGATCTCTTGAATGTGGTTTTTCCATGTTAATTTTTGATCTAGTAATACACCTAGATACTTAACAGGTGTTTCATTACGCAGCCATGGAATTACAGTATTATTAATTTTAATTTGTCGTGGTTGGTTAAGTTTTCTTAATGTGAATATTTTAGGCTGTGATTTGATAGGATTGATGGCAATTCTCCATTTCATTGTCCATTTGACAAATTCGTTTAAATCCGACTGGAGATCTTTGCAAGCGTTGGTAATATCAGAATTTGCATTAAATAATACTGTGTCATCCGCGTAAAGTGCTATTTCTGAGTAGGTCATTTCTGGGTAGTCTGCAATGTATACATTAAACAATAAGGGAGATAGTGGAGAGCCTTGAGGCACGCCGGCTTTAATGATGTGTGCTCTTGATTTATTATTGTTAATATTAACTTTGAAATCTCTCTCTGCTAAGAAACTTTTAATGATATTTTGGAGATAATCTGGAGTTCCCAATGTTTGTAGTTTGTAAAGTAGTCCCAGATGCCATACTTTATCAAAGGCATGTGCAATGTCGAGAAAAATTGCAGCTGTGTACATGCGGTTGTGAAATCCTTCCGCGATGTATTTTGTTACTCTTAACAACTGATGGCTTGTGGAATGGTTTGGACGAAATCCGAACTGCGTATTGGGTAAGGCCTTGGTTTCGGTGAAAAATTTGAATAGACGAGATTTTATAAGTTTCTCAAATATTTTGGCAAAGGTCGGTAACAAGCTTATTGGTCTATAGCTACACGGATCTTGTGGATTTTTGTTCGGCTTACGTATTGGAGTTATAATAGCTGTTTTCCAAGTCTTTGGATAATATCCTAATCTTAAACATGCATTGAAGAGTGCTGTTAATGCTGCAACCGCATTGCGAGGTAATTCTTTCATCATTTTATTATTGATTAAGTCACGACCTGCTGATTTTCTCGGTTTTAATGTCTTAATGATTTGCTGCCTCTCGAACGGGGCTATAAATTTAGATTTTGTCGGAACGGAATATCGCGGGGCTGATAAGTTTTCTTCCACCTCTCGTTGGAAATCAATGTCGGTTACAGGGTTGGTTACAAATATTTTTTCAAAATTTTCCGCTAGAGTTTCTGCTTTTTCGAGATCCGTCGTTGCTAGTCCTGCGTTAGTTGATAACTGGGGGATAAAAGATTTTTCCTTTGTTATCATTTTAACTGTATTCCACATTGCCCTAGAGTTTGGAGGGATGCTGGCTAAATAGTTTTGAAAATGTGTACATCTAACTTTATGAAGCTCTTGTTTAATTTTTACAGAGATACTATTTAATTTTTGTTTCAAAGTTTTGTTACGTGAATATTGCCACATTCTGCGAAGGTTATGTTTTACTTTGATTAAATTTAGTAGTGGTTTTGGAAGAGGAGTATAATTTTTTGTGAAATTTCTGATTTTAATAGAAGATCTTTTAATAGCATTTTTAATTACGTTTTCGAGGGAGCGAATACAATTGTCTATTTCTGATGATGTTTTAAGATTTTTCGGATACTGACATTCATTAGTTAGAAAGTGTCTATACATGCCCCAATTTACTTTTCCATCAATTATTTTTTCGTTTTGATATGGCTGAGGCTCAGCTTTGAATGAGATTATTACTGGGTTGTGGTCCGAATCTAATTCTGGTTTCACATTTTGATAAATTGGTAGATTTAGATTTTGTGTAATCACTATATCTAGGATGTCAGGAACAACATTTGGGTTATAGGGGTAGTATGTTGGCTCTGAAGGAGCTAATATATTAAGATTTCTTTGCAGTGCAAATTTCTGAAGGAGTTTGCCATTATATGAAGTAGTATTACAGTTCCAAATTTGGTTTTTACAGTTTAGATCTCCAGCTAGTAATATTTGCGATCTACCATCAAATACTGCTTTCATGAAACTCGACGGAAACTTTTTGTTTGGAGGTTTATACGCTGCAATTACAATTATGTTGGAAGATACCAATTCGATCTTGATGATAATTGATTCTATTTCGTTTGAGGACGGGGATTGTATCAGCGTATGTTTAATTTTCCTGTTGATGAGAATTGCTACCCCACCTGATGCAATTAGCGAAATTCTATCACTGCGGTAGGATAAATAGTTGGGGATCGAAAATCTTTCTCCCTGCTTTAAATGTGTTTCTGAAATACACGCTACATCTATGTCATGGACTTTTAGAAAGTATCTTAATTCGTTCTCCTGGCGCTTTACGCCATTGGCATTCCAGTTGAGAAGTTTAAAGTTTTCTATTTTATTTTGTGCCATTAATATGCATGGAAATAAGTCTTTCAACCATTTGATGTAACTGAGGTATGATTGCAGAAAGAATATTGTTTATAATTGTTTGAATTAGGTTTTCGTTTATTACATTCATATTTTGGAGAACTGGCAGCGGGTTCCTATTATCTTGCCTAGGCGGTTGACTAGCGCGATAAGCGAAAGAATGCAAGGGCGTTGGGTTTGACTGCAGAGGAGGAAACTCTTGAGGGACATAGTGATAAGGTTGAGCGTTCTGATTCGGAAGGTGATTTATGTGCTGCCTATTTTGGTGATTTGAAAATTTAAGATTAGCCCGATTCCAGTTATATTTTTTAACTGCTTCTTTATAAGCTTTGCAGCCTTTGTAATTAGCCGTGTGCGCCTCACTGCAGTTTACACATTTCGGTACATTATTATATTTAGGTTTATCACATTGAGAGTAATGATGATTGTCTGAACATCTCACACATCTAGGTCGCCTTCCGCAATTTGCCTGTGAATGGCCGAAAGTCTGACAATTTTTGCACATGATTGGGGCTTTAGGCTTGTTGCGAATTTGCACTTTAATAATGTTATATATAAATTTTGTAAGTCTTAAAATTGCTTTGTTATTTTCATTATCAGTTAAATCTACAGCAACGGTAGTTAACGGTTTACGTTCTCTTCCGAACAGCCGAACTACTTTTAGAACTTGAAAGTTTTTCGAAAGTTCGTTAAATATTTCCGATTCTGAATAGGTAATTGGAAGATCTTTTATAACAACTGAAAAACATTTTTGAGTAGGGTCCCTGTATGTGTGGTGTTCAATTTTCTCTTTTTCACAAAATTTCCGGTATTCTCGATAGTCCTCTATTGAGCTAAATAGAATTTTTACAGTATCTTTTTCTAATTTAGTTGAAAATGTGTCTTTTGCAATAGATTCCAGTTCACTGATAAATAAGGTATAGTTGATAACTTTATGAACGTAAAAGGGTGGTATTTTAATGAATGTTTCGTCACTTTCTTCCCTTTCGTTTTGTGAATTTTCTTCGGTCATATTTTCTAAACCATCGTACCTATTCTGAATTGGCACATTGTACAATAATCTTTTAGAACCACAGTTTTCCTCTGGGAGATCTACATGCAAACGTTTTAGACCTTTATTTTGTTCATTACAATCACTAGTAAACTGTTGAGAAACTGAATGTTGCGGGGCAACTCCATACCTGTTAACATCAGCATCGCTAGTGCTTACTGACTGAAGGTTGGTCAATGTTCTGTCTGTTTCTCCATCCAGCTGCTGGGCGGGCGGTTGAGATATGTTAAATTGCCCCTGGGGTTGAATGTCTGCCATCTGAATTGGGAATGGGAGGACACCTCCATTCATTGCTGCGAACTGATCTGGCGTGTCACCATTGAGAACTTGTGCTGCTGACACCAGTTGACCCCCAAAACCGGGGGATTTGATGAGAACATACAGCTTTCGCTGCACCACTTAACTTTCACTTAGCAGAAAAAAAAATATTTCGTTGTGCACAATAAACAATACTGATACTCAATAAACAACACTGTTAGAAATAATAGGGGGCCGCTGGTAGCGGCACCCGTTTGAACGCGCAACTAAACACTAGTTGAGTGGAGCACCGAAGCACAGCGATAAGCGGAGCGATATGATGCTTACTCGACGATGTCTAGAGCCAGACTGGTGAAACTTTCCTTTTCGTAACTGATTATAAGGATCACTTACTGTTCAATCTATCTAAAAAAGTTAGAAGACGTAGTACTTACTTTTCAGTGAAAATATCTATGCGGCTTAATGAACAACGCAGAAACAAAACTCACTTTTAAAATGCGTATCAACTTTTGTTACAAATAGAGAAAATAGTAAAAATTAGGAAGAACCGACATACATTTCGATAAATAGATCTTAATATTATATGAGTTGTCCAATGAGTTTTACTACAGTATAATTCCGCCTTCAAAACAAGCATCAATATTTAACAGACTAAAGACCAAACCTCCCACAAAAGTTAAGACGACCGTTCCACTCACATTCGAACGAGTTCAGAGGAATTTTGAGTTAATTTCGGCAGATTCGCAGTGTTTCCTCTGCGAACTCCCCTCATCCGATGTTCGTTATCCCTTACCTCTGGAGCTTTAATCGAAGAAGTTCGAACAAATTATATAAATATTATCTACGATCTAGATTCTTTATCGAAGAAAATTGTCTAACTCGTTCACTAAAACAGAGTTACCCCTAATACGCCCATCAAGTTGCATCTGACGAAACAAAAATCCATTATTTTACGTCTTAGAATGATGTGAAAAGCGTTTCACTAAGAACGGACAACCATTAATCCACGCACTAATTTTTCTCGGAGATCACGCACCCAAAATACTCCGAAACTTAAGAGGACCGTTCCACTCCCACTCCAAGGAATAAAGAGGAATTTTGTATTAATTTTACCCAAATTTCGGAATAAAGCACTGCCATTAAATATTATCATGATCTAAATTCCAGATCCTAGATCCAAGAATGTTGTTCAAGGCGTTCTACTAAGAACGGACAAACTATAAACCACCCATCGATTTTTCTCCGAGATGACGCACCAAAACACCTCCGAAATTTAGAACGATGGTTCTACTCGCATTCCAATGAAAGCAGAGGAATTTTGTGTTAATTTCGGCAAGCTTTGCCTTCCTATCTTGAAGCAAAGCAACTGCAAGCTCTCCTCACCGATGATGTTCGTTAGCATCTCCTACCGGTGAACCTTTTTTCCAAGTAGTGCAAAAAAATAATATAAATGTAATCTACGATCTAGTTTGTAGATCCCAGAAAATTGTGCAATGTGTTCCACTAAAAGTGAATTACCTCTAAAACGCGCATCAATTTTTTGTGAGACTACGAAACAAAATCCGCACGAAATTAACGACGTCCGTTGCTCACCTATTCCAATGAAAGCAGAGGAATTTTGTGTTTATTTCAGACATTTTGAAAAAATGACGTAAATATTATCATTAAATATTATCACAGTCATGAAATATTATCGATGATCCAAATTCTTGATTCTAGAACGTTGTAAAAGGCTTTCCACTAAGAACGGACAAACTTTAAGCCACACATCGATTTTTCTCTAAGATGACGCACCAAAAATCCTCCGAAATTTAGAACGACAGTTCCACTCGCATTCCAATGAAAGCAGAGGAATTTTGTGTTAATTTCGGCAAGCCTCGCCATCCCCTTCCTCAAGCAAAGCATCTGCGGACTCCCCTCACCGATGATGTTCGTTAGCAACCCCTACCGGAGGAACTTTCTTCGAAGACGCAGGGCAAAGGGGGCGTCTGCGGTGGAACACTCCCCTTCTCGAGAGGGTTCTTCGTGGCCTCCGCGCGCCACGCGGAGCAATCTTGGTCGGACCTCTTGCAAATCACGGCCTTTGTTGGTCATTGCGGAGTCGTCGCGGCGTGCCCTTGCCCGGCTTCCGCGACCGCGACCGGGGCTCCCTCTCCGGCCGTAACGAGTCTTTTTCCGCGCCAAGACGCGGCGCCGAGGAAACGGGCAGGCAGTGGGTAGTGCGGTTGCCTGCGTGGACCTAAGTCAGCCTGTTATCGCTCTCTAATGCTAGGTCGAATTCAGTCGCTGTGTATGGGGTGAATTCTAGCGGACGGTTTCTCTGATCCGTAGTTATCCATCATCACGAGGCGAATGCCAGAGCATAACCCTAACAAACGGGCCACGGACCGCGCACGATCTTTCGTTTCTCTTCCTTGTCCTATCACCACCCTTCACTTACATACACTTACACTAACATGTACTACACTAACACATGCTGGGAGACCGGTCGGGAGCTTAGAGCTTGGCCCGGCTGAGGAGTTGATCAGTTGGTGGGAGGTACCTGTTCAGCTGGCCGATAGAAGGTCGGCGAGGGATTTCACCATCCAGATGGGGAAGATCACCGCAACCTCCTGAGGAAAACACGAGACCAATGACCTTAACAGTTGATGCGCCTGGAATCACTAAGAATCATTTGGCGTCTTCCTACAAATATTGAGCATTGAGATTTTTTCTTTATAAATCTGAAATCTGTTGCACAATAATAGAAATAATATCAGATACAAGTTTTCAAAGATACAAGTTTCGCATAATTTTATGTGACGTTTAGGCAATTTTAGAGAATTTTCAAAAATTCTATTACAAAAGTCTGGTCTTAAAGAACGGTCATACAATTTTTTGAAAACACCTAGTAGTTTTCACGTAATTTCTGTTTAAAATAATGCAGTTTTTAAAAACGAATAATCTCAAAAACTGCTACCAAATTTTCTTCGAAGTTTTTGCACGTATGGTACGAGGAACCCTTAAAATATTTGTGCAGGTACATTGTCGTTAAACTAACTGAATGTTCGAAAATTTCCTTTGCCTTCCCTTGCCAAATTGAAGAAAACATTAGGCTAAATCAATTCAATTCATTTGGCAATTGAAAACAGATATTTCCTTCCATGTGTTCCTATTGAATACTGTAACCTGTGAAATGGATTTGTGCCCATTTACTTAGCTCCACCTCTCACTGTCCGGCGTCTAAGCGTACACCACTCAAGAAGGGAGGAAACAGAACATTCCGGATCCAGGAGACAGGCTCGACCTTAAGTACCTAGGGGAGCACACAATTTAACATTCTTTTCACTTACCCGTCTTAGCATTCCTCGAGGGGAAGGCAGGAATCTTAAACCTTCTATTCGAAAACGCCTCTTCTTCCTTCACGTCTTAGGCACACGGAAAGATGCATGTTAAATAAAACCTCGAAGCCAGAATTCTTTTCAGAGAGGATAATGCGATGCAAAGGCCATTGAGATTTAATGTATTAGTATCGAGGTTAAATGCCTGATCTCTGAGCTCTTATCATTTAAATGGCGAGAAGTAGTTGATGACAAATTGCAGTCGTTCTCAGAGAATCTGAAGACATTCTTGAGTAGAATTCTCTCAATTTTTTACTGAAGGAAATGTCCGTTAATTAATGTTAAATTGAGGGAGAACGATGATAGATGAAGGTTGGGTCTATGTTTAGTGTTTGATATTAATGTTCGACGTAGGAATGCACAATTACACTGCAACCAATTAACGGGCGTAACGTTTCTACCAAGAATACACGTGATATAATAACAGTAAACGGTATTCGTGATATGTGAATATGCGTTTGTAAACTGCTGATCTTGCAGATATCGCCCACAATTTCCATTGCGTAGGAACACTTGATTTGTATGAATTGTTATTATAAACGAACTGAAGTGTACAAATTGCTTTAAGGGTTAACATATAGCACAATTCCCGGTATTCATTACCTTTAACACGGTAATGCATGTGAATACTACAAGATACTCATCTGAAACTTTCTGGCTGGTTTCTTTCAAATGCAATGAAATGAAGCGGCTAGGAAGTCTCCATGCATTTCGGATCAATCATTGGTATTTAATATCAATATTTAATTTCCATCACCGATATTTAATATCAATTAATGATTCAAAATGCACAAAGACCACCTTTCCGCGTCATCTCATTGCATCTGAAAGAAACCAGCCGGTCATTCATTTGCAATTGAACTCTTAAAGCACCCTCACAGACGAAAGAAAATGCACCCCGTAATTTAGATGATTCGATCTTGAGCGGAAGGAGAAATGGGGGCGGGGAAGGGTGGGATAAAAGTGTTGTGGAGGAAGAGAGGGGACAGGCTCGCCGACGAGGGGTGCGGTTGTAAATGAATAGACTTGTTTCGTTTCATGTCCAATACAGCTCACGCAACCTCCCCACTCATGCCTTTTCTCTGTCTCTCCTTCTTTCTCTCCCTCCAACTTTCGTTCTTTCTCGCACTGTGTCCACGCGTTTCTTGCTTCCCCCACCTTTTCTTCCGATTCCATCGCATTGCACTTGCACGTCCTTCAGACTCTCTTCAGGTAAGCAATCATCCTCAGCTCTCAGTCCTCCTCCTTCTCATCTCCCACAACTTCTTCACGGGTACGTCACCTCAGTCTTTTCCCATGTTCTTTCGAACCAATATTCCCCATTTGCCTGTTCTCCTACTTTTTGAAATCCTTCCCCGCTTTCTATAATGAAATTTCTAATCCATCAAACAAAGCCATTTCCACAGCGAAGTCCTGACACACACGCTGTTCTTTCGAGAACAGACGCCCTTCCTCTCCACATCCTTGCTCTGTTCATTTTCTCTTTCCACCTAGTCTGCTCTTTCCTTCTCTCGCACTCCTTTCACTTTTCTCCACACTGTACCCATATCCCCGCTCTAGGTCTCTGAGCTTATTACTGCTTTCTCCTCTCTCTCTTTCCCCTCTCCCCACTCAGATTTTCTCCTTTATCCGCGTTTTTTTTCCACTGTTTCCTTCTCTCCCCTATCCCGAAATTCTCATCCTAACTACCTTTCTCCACTTCGCTACCACCCATTCTTATCTTTCCCCTACCAAATAATTTCATACTACCCCACCCCCACTCTCTCCCATCGCCGCGACTTCCCACGTGACGCACTCTCCAACGGTTCTTACCCCCTCCTACGGGGGAGCGGCTTGCAAAAAAGACCGCGCATGGCCCGCCCTTTGTGATTCGTTTGCATAATTAATCGCCCGATTCGCCTCGCCACCGCCCTCTTTTCTCTTTCTCCCGCGCCACACAACAGTACAGTCGGTGCCGGTGATCAATGGAACGGCCAGTGCCGTTAATTCGTCACGCGGTCGATAGATGGCCGGACGAGCGTCTCCACAAATTGAGCTGCTTACTGTGCTAATTAACCCCTTTTTGCGCGTGCGGTCGCCCTTGTTCATTTGGCTGCCTGGAAATGCGGCAACGATACCGTTTATTACCGAACAAGCCACTTTCCTTTGAGCCCGATGCAATCACGATTGTGAGGTTTTTAATTGGGCAGCCCTTGTATTGGCTCCGGTCGTTGACGCGGTTGCCAGACCAGAGGCTGTGTCGGCGGTTGGACATCGAGTGATCATTGACTCACAAGGACGGTCGTTCTAATGACATTTAGTCAGCGGATGCGTTTGTAGTTCGGTTGTGCGCGCGCCAAGGATGAGGATATGTTGTGTGGTCGGCAAAACGTCATTTATTATTCAAATAGCTTCGAACGAGAGTAGCAAATGAAAGCGTGATCTGCTCGTATAGTACACCGATTTTTTTCAAAGGATAAATGAAACTTCTGAGGACAAATTAATACAGGGTTTTGGTTAATCAAGTGCTCTTTAAATGAAACGACCTCTGAATTTTGGTTCCACATTGAATAAAAATTAATTTTCCCTTTTGTTGATAATGAGAAATGAGTCCAATAAAAAATTGACTAACGTTTCAAAAGACGTTGTGAATAATTTCGTAGAAAACGTATAAATACGCTAATTAATCATGTATAATGTCTCTTCATTAATTTAATAAGCAGCATATTATATGAGAATTATATTCTATGCATACTCAAATTATATTGACAACGATCCTGGACGCAAAATCGAAGAGGGAACATGGATAGGCTATTTGAAGTTTTAAAAAACTGATGTGCCAATAAGGTATTACATGATTAGGGCGCGGATAATAATGTACTAAACATTAGCAAAATGTGTACAGATATGTGTTATAATGTATAGAAATATGTACTAAAATGTAAGAAATATGTAACCCACTAATTATTATATCAATTCGTTTTAATAAAATGCTTTTTGGTTAAAAATTGGTCTGTAGAATTAATATTTTCGTAAAGACCAAAATTAAACATAATACTTTTCATAATTCTGTTTCTTACAATTATCTCCATAACAACAAAAATTTGTTTCGAATTCTTAGAAATGGAACTTTTTCTACTGTCTGTTCGACGGCCTTGCATCGACTAAGGGTTCCACATCGCACGAACTTACTGGTGTATATTTAAACTTTGTCCCAACATGTCACTATTCAATGTTATTCACGGATTAGGGAATAAAACAATACTGGTAGGTATTTAATCAATTGACTCTGTGATAGCACAAATGCCGCTTTCTTTACTGATGTTCTTACCCAAGACGCTATTGCTAGACTTCCCTGAAAAGATACTCCAAACTTTGCCTGTGGCAAATTCCCAGACTGCGTTACCACATGATTGAAGCCAACCGCCGTGATTTTTTTGTCTTTTCGTCATCCACAAGTTGCAGTGCTACATTGTAATTCTACTTCGGATTTTCATCTCAAAGAGATACTTTACAAACAAGGGTTTTGCAACAAACGGGGAAAGAAAACTGTCAATGGTTTTTTTTTGAGTCGCGTTGGTGCTTGTAATTTTAGCGAAAGGTATTAGGTGAAAGGAGACCTCTGAAAAATGCGTTGTGGGAGCGCCTGCTAGACGTATCATTTTCATACGCCTGGTTTTCGCCTGCTAGACGTATCATTTTCATACACCAAATTCCTTTGCGAGCAGTATTTTTGGTTCTCTGCTCTACTCGCGCTGAAATCTACACTCTTGAAGCTTGGGAGTGCAACGACGCCTTGCCCTTTCTTAGGATATTGCGTTCTGCAATATCAACATTTTTATATCAACAGCGATTCAAGCGCGACAAGTTAGAGAAGAGGCTGCAGAAAAAACTGTTTGATAATGCTGAATTGTTGGTCTGGGATATTCCTTATCAAAAACATATAGGATAAATGAAGAATTTTACAAAAAGAATGCAGAAAAACGGATTTATTGAGAAATATTTAAAAATATGTAATTTTGAGTAAATTATGTAAATAATGTACTTTTGGGTAAAATATGTAAATATATGTTATGTGTGTTATGTTAAATATGTGTTAAAATGCATATTAAAAAGTCAATATTTTTAGGCACTAGCCGATATGAAACGTAAATATATCGTGGTTTTAACTTGATAGAGTTAACTTACGAAAATATGTAATTAAATAATTATCCGAGCCCTATACATGATAATTTTCAGACCTTTGCAAAGGAAATCTCAGAATTTTTGTACATTTTTGCAAAATAATATCAACTAGATTTAAATCAATGTTCACAAGAAAAGTAAGTAGATTATCAAGTAAATTTTAATCATTCCTATGTTAATCGGTTATATTCTTAATTTTTTATTTTAAGTAACGGGGATGGTGTCAAAAAATTAAAACTTTTCAGGATACAACCACGACTCACCGTTGACATCACTCAAACGTGCGCACAAGATCTAATGATTACTAGAATTTCATAACTTTTCATGAAACACCAACTGATTCCCATTTTACTAGGTTGTAATATTATTTGTCAATTCTCAGAGAAAATATCTGAGGAATATAGATCTCGTTTGTCAACATCCTCAGGGCTTCTGTAAGGGAGATTAGAAGTCTGGTATGTTAAAAAATCGTATTACGTTAGGCAAATCGTAAATCTCATTTGCATTAAGAAGCGCAA
Organism: Acheta domesticus; assembly: GCA_031308135.1. Classification (NCBI taxonomy): domain Eukaryota; kingdom Metazoa; phylum Arthropoda; class Insecta; order Orthoptera; family Gryllidae; genus Acheta; species Acheta domesticus. The sequence goes on along the minus strand of JAHLJT010000631.1, from coordinate 42,932,177 downwards.
AATAACTGTACCATCCAGCTACAGCAATAACAACAGTGTTATTAGGACAAATACTGTCACTGACATCGTTATCTCATTTTCTGTCAGAATGAGTTTTTCGTTTTCTTGTTACAGTATGTTTTGTATTCGCGGGTTTTTTTACTTTCTCGCCTTACAAAGTTCTTCGTAAGAAGAGAAAGCTATGTAATCGTTCGCTAGAAAACGGTGAATTTTAGGCCGAAAACTCTTATTACCGGGCCCTCGTGACGTAAAAGTAGATATCTTCTGCTGCTAAATTTAGAAAAATTCCTCTAACGCATGGTGTAGTCAGAATCCACGTTCTGTGGGTCCTTGATATCGAAAAATAGATTGAGAGGAAAAGTCTGCCTGCCTGTCGGTCCGTCCGTGGTCAACGCCAGTCCCTAAACCGTTCAGCCGATTTCCTTCAAAGTTGATATTCTCCAATTGATCTGAGTGAACTCGTGGCTTTGGGAGTTTTAAACCGATTTAACTAAATACTTCTTAATCTATCAAAATGAAATTTAAATATATTATAGACACTACCCATGGGACCAATTTATTTCTTCTTTGACCGTGTGTAACGTTTCAAACAATTCCAATGTTTATTTACATTTTCTTGCATTGTTATTTTATAAATATGAAACATATGATGTACCCAGGTTGTGAGAGAAAGAGGTTAGCAACGGATATATTGATGAGATACAGAGAAAGAATTGAAAAAAAAACGTGTTCTAGAGAAATATGTGAAATCTATTTGTACAAAGTGAGAAGATACAGTATTGAAGTACATTGTACAAAAAAAATGTAAATAAAAACTAAAATACAAAGAATTGAAGTGTTACTACAAAAAAAAAAGTAGTTACAGTAATTGTAACGGAAGATTCTACAAAAAAAAGTGTTGGCAGAGTCTGACGTTACAAAATTGGTGGCAGCGGTTGTGGATGGAAAACAGAAACTAGTGCGGCTACAAAATAGAATAATAATAATAATAATAATAATAATAATAATAATAATAAAAATGCCTTTATTAATGGCGAGGCTCAGGCCATAGGGCCTGCTCTTCCGCCTAACCACTCAATCTACATTAATACAGAGAAATAATATTTTAAGAGGGGGAGGGCCAGCTGTACATTTACATCTGGGAGAGCAAAACTAGGGACCACCCCGGCATACGCCTTAAGCGATTGAGTAAACCCAGACAACCTCAATCAGGATGGCGGCTAAAGGCCCAACATTTTAAGAACAAAGAGAGAAGTGAAAGAGAGTGGAAATGCAGATGGAAATGAAGAAGAAAGGTCGAAAGAGAAAGAAGAAAGGAGAGAGACTAAAAGGGGGGACAACTGTACATTTATGACTGGGAGTGCAATACAAGGGACCATCCCGGCGCACGCCTTAAGCGATTGAGTAAACCCAGAAAAATCTCAATCAGGATGGCGGCTTAGGGCCGAACATTAATAGAGCAGAATATATACACAGCAGAGAAAGAGAAGAGAAAGATGTTCGGAGGGGGGCGGGTCATAATGAAAAAATAGGGAAGTTTGTGAGCAAAGGGAAGGGAGAAGAAGCGAAGAAAAGGAGGAAGAAAAAAGTAGGCGGAAGACGTGAAGTTATTCCAGAGACGTTACATCAAGGTACATTCGGTTTACATGAGCACTTTACATAAGTATAAAATCATTTTTAACACCAGAGGAGTACAATACATTATAGGCTAATAGTAACAATAATTTAAAATACAATATTGACAGTATTCAGGAACAATATAAAAGTATAGTAGGATCTTAACATCAAATTGTATTTATACCAATATGTTGCAGTAAAGATTATGATGATAATACAAAAATAGCTAAGAGTATAAGTACGTTTATCTGGAATGTCGCTAGTCACTTTATGTATATTTTATTTAAACAATTCCATTAAGATACACTGAAAATTATATGATTGTATTAAATAATTTACAGGGGTTGATACAGAGTGGAAAGTGAAGAGAGTCATGAGGTATGGGATGGAATTTTGAATTTAGAGAGTGCGGAAAGTACAGCATTTAGAGGGTGCGGTGACCGGGTGCTTGGAGGTGGGAAAAGTCTGGAGATTGAAGGAGATGTTAACAGCCATTCTGCATGTCATTATTCCTTACCCATGTGGTTAATTCATTTTTGAATTTACGGAAGGTATTTGAATGTTTTAGGCTTGCTGGTAGTTTATTCCAGGCTCGGATAGCTGTAATGGTGAATGATCTACTGAACGAAGTAGTGTTGTGACGTGGTACACAAAGCAGTGCTGAATCACGAGCTCGATTTAATTTCAGAGGATTGAAGTTACTTATAAGGCGTGTTACATGTGTACCGTTTAAAATTTTATAAAGAAGAAGTAGAGAATGAAATAACCGCCTTTTGTCTAGAGTAAGTATTTGAAGTTTGTCGAAAAAATCTGATACATGGTCGTATTTCCTTAAATCAAAAATAAACCGTACGCATGCGTTCTGAGTTACTTGAAGTTTACGTTGTAATTTAAATGCCATTTTGGTCAGAAGAAAGTCACAATAGTCGAAATGTGGCATAATAAGAGATTTGATGAGTGTCTCACGTGTGCTAATTGGTAAAAGTGTTCGTAGGCGTTTCAGGGAATGCATTGAGGCAAAAACTTTACGGCAGGTTGAATCTACATGCGAGTTCCAGCTGAGGGTGTTGTCGATAAGCACACCTAAGTTTTTGACTTCTGAACACCAAGGTAGAGCGGTGTCATTAATATAAATTTTAGGCAGAGCAGCAGATGAGATTTTATTCATAGTGCTTTTCGAACTGATAATCATGCACTGTGACTTATTTGGGTTTAACTGTAAGCCTAGGGACGCTGCCCAGTTGCTCAGTGTTATCAAATCTTCATTAATTTTTTGTGCGAGTGAGAAGAGGTGAGATGGGTGACCGCTTAGGTATATCTGAAGATCATCCGCATACATTTGATGACTGCAATATTTAAGCGCATTACCTACGTCATTTACATAGATTAAGAAGGCTAGTGGCCCTAACACAGTACCTTGAGCAACTCCGCGGTTTAGTACCAAGTCACTTGAGCTGCGGCTACCGGATACCACTTTTTGGATTCTTGAAATAAGGTAATTGAGAAACCATGTATGTGTCTGCTGTGCAAATCCCATGATTTTTAGTTTTGCGAGCAAGATGTCATGATCTACGGAATCGAACGCTTTGCTGAAATCCAAAAGTATCAAAATAGTTATATTACTGTCATCTATTGCTTTTCTGGCGTCTTCAATAACGTTTAGTAGCGCGGTTCCAGTATTCCTGCCGGAACGGAAACCTGATTGCTGATCATTTAAAAGTGATTTTTTTTGGAGATACTGTTCAGTTTGCTTCCGGACGACTTTTTCGAGTACTTTAGAGATAGTTGGGAGTATGCTTATTGGGCGGTATTCAATAGTGTTTTTGTTTGATGCTGTTTTGGGAATAGGATGCACGAGCGTAGTCTTCCAAGATGAAGGGTATTGTCCGCTCATTAGTGAGAAATTTATTATTTCGGTAATGATTGGGTAAATCACATTTAGGCTATTTTTTAGCTGTTTGGCATTGATACCATCGGAACCTGAAGCATTTGATTTGAGACTTTGAACGATCTTGATTACATCCTCATGTTCAACGGACGAAAAGAAAAATTCGTCTTTGTATATTGTTTCTGAGTTTTGGAGAAACGTGAGAGATTGCTTTTTCAAATTACTGTCAAATGAAGGAACGTTATTTATAAAACTATGATTTAGTGATTCTAAGGAGATATACGTGTCAATTTGGGGATGAGATTTGTCTATTCCTAGACATTTCAGACTTTTCCAAATCGTTCTCGAGTCGCGGGTTCTGCCGAAAGTGGTGTGATAGTATTTAATTTTAGCGTTGCGACATTTCTGCGTGACTAAATTTCTGAGCATTTTGTATTGTTTTTTAAGTAGTTCGCATTTAGTTTTCCGGAAAATAGCATGCACTCCATCTCTATCTTTCATTAAATTTCGAATTTCATCGGTTAACCATGGTGCAGGTGGACGAGTTACGCGCGATATTTTTAAAGGCGCGTGCCGATCGTAGAGCTGTGTTACTAAGTTAGTGAAAATCGCAACTTTAGCGTCCAGTGATTCGTCTTCGTGCACAAGGTACCAAGGAAGTGTCAATCCATCTATATTAAATGCTTGTTTATCGAATTTTGAAAAATCGCGGCATTCGATTATGTGAGGTGAGTATTTAGGGCACTTCAGGTTGTAAACAAGATAAATTAGATCGTGTTTTGAAATCCCAGGAACCGGAAATTGACCGTGATTTCGAACCTTGATTAGGCACTATAATATGATCAATCCAAGTTTCAGTGCTCTTTGAATGGTGTGTTGGTGCTAGAGGTAATATTTCGAGGCACATGCTGTGAAAAAAACGCTTAAACTCCTCTGTAGAGGGGGAGGCTTTTAATAAATTATGATTAAAGTCACCCATTACAATGACATGCTCATAAGGACTGATCGCTGATGCAAAGGTTTCATCCAACATATCTATGCTGTCAGTCTTAGGAGGTAAATATATGACAGCCAAGAGACATTTTTTTCCTAAAACTACAACTTCGATAAAAGATATTCACTACGTTGGCAGTCCGTATTTGTTGAAGATAGTACAAGTTTGTGCCTAAGATCGTCGCGAAGGTATATACCGACACCTCCACCATGTGCGGCGACGCTGGCCTTCCGATCAGCTCTTATCAGACGGTACCCTGAAATTGCTACTAGCGCGGAATTGAGAGAGCGCTTCAACCAGGTTTCGCTTATGAGAAGTGCATGAAAACGGTGTTTAGATATTATTTCTGTTACTTCGTCGAAATGACAAGGAAGAGACTGGGCATTTAAATGTGCGACATGCAGGCAGGGGGAGCGAGGATTAGGTTTATTTGTGGAGCCAGACTCATGGACGGTCTGGGAAAGGTTCCGGGCACCCACAGGTAAAACAGGTTTACAGGATGTGAGGGGGAGGAGTAGGTAGCATTTACAGAGGGTTTGCAGAAGGAAAGTTGAGAGAAGAACAAAGGAAGGAGAATTCCCGGAAAAAATCCGAAAATGACCGTAGCAGAGAGGAGTAGAGTGAGGGGTGGAAAGGTGGGGGCGCTCCTACGCTAGGCATGAAATTGCCTGGAGCTGAGCCCTGGTTTGCACCCGGGAACGACCGTTACCGTGTTTGATAACAATGGTGCCGTCTTCTGTCCATACGTTGCGGAGGCTAAAGCGGTCGATGGCAGCTTGCAGTAAAACCAGGCGCGATTTCGTGAGGTCCTCACGAATCGTCATCCCCGTTTGCTTCAGCAGCCGTTTCGAGCGGAACATTTCGTTGCGTTTTCTGTAACTTACAAATTTAACAATAATGGGTCTGTTTTTACCAGTTACTTGCCGACCTACTCGGTGGCTCCTATCTATGTCTTGTAGGCTTAAGTTTACACTTATCTTGTTTGCAACTTTCTCGATGACCAGCCTGTCGGTGTCTTCATTCTCGGTTTCTTCCACGCCGAATATCCGCAAGCAGTTTCGGCGTGAGTACATCTCGAGCTGGTCAGTCTTTTCCTCTAACTGAGATTTCAGGTTTGAAATCTCACGGTCACGTTCTGACAATTTCTTTTCTAACCCTGCCACAAGATCAGAATTGAAGTTCATCGATTCTTCGAGTTGCTTTGCGACAAGCTCAGTAAGCACTGATGCCAAAGAGCGTAAGAAAGTAGGCGATGTTACAGCCTTAGAATATTGGTGGCTGCAATATTAGAATATTGGTGACCACGGAGTTGGACAGCGGCGATAGTGGATCGTCACTGAACATTATTGGAGCTACGTTGAGGTAGTGGATCGGCGGTAGTGAATCGAAGCGGTAGTGTATTGAAGTGGTAGTAGATCAGAACTGAAATATTAATTACAACACAAAATATTAATGGTCATTGGAGTTGAACATTAGTGGAGTTAAAATACCAGTTACAACATAAAATATTGGTGGCAGCTGAAGACCAGACTAAGTCATCGTTGAGGTGGTGGTGGAGTTCATCGAATTGAACTGTAAGTGACAGCGGAATCAAGCCGTCATTGCAGTGGGTGCTCATCATTAATTTGAATTAATTTCAAGAGAATATAGTGTAATATACGTATATCATGTTGTACTTAAGTAAATATAGAAAGAAGTATTTGCTCAGGTTAGTTAGAGAGCATATTTGCGAGGTATCAGAAGAAGAAACTATTTTAAATTTAATGCTTAAAATAACTAAATCAGAAGATTACGACGAGCTTATGATAAAAGGAATATTAGAAACGATAGTGTCAGAGGAGGAGGAACAGAAAAGGCAGGATCGAAAGGAGGAACAGGAAAGGCAGGATCGAAAGGAGGAACAGGAAAGGCAGGATCGAAAGGAGGAACAGGAAAGGCAGGATCGAAAGGAGGAACAGGAAAGGCAGGATCGAAAGGAGGAACAGGAAAGGCAGGATCGAACGGAGCAACAGGAAAGGCAGGATAAACTTCGAAAGGAGGAACAGGAAAGGCAGGATCGAAAGGAGGAACAGGCAAGGCAGGATAAAATTCGAAAGAAGAAACATGAAATGGAACTCGCAAAACTTCGAGCAGAAATTGCAAAATATAAAATAAATACCGTTCCTCAGATAGATGAAATTTTTAATCCTTTTAGAATAACAATAACAGAATGTAAGAAAGAACTGAATAAAGAGGAAGAATTTGAGATTATTCCTGAAACAATTAAAGATGATGTTAATATCAAGTTAAATAGTTGTCATCTTACGGAATGGGAAGCAGACGAAGAGTCTGAGAAGAATGAGGATCTTGTGGAAATGAATGATCAAGTATATCCTCACACTATGGTAAAATCATATTATTCCGAGAGGAATACTGTTGATGAAGAAATTAATTATTTAGAAGAAAAAGATAAAGAAATTAAATATGAGAAGAAAGAATTGCATAAAGAGAAAATTATTTTGGATATGGGGTGTTTACAGTCTCAAAAAGAAATTGTCACAGAATTTAAAAGATGCAGAGCTAAATATTGAAAAACTCAGAGTAAAGCGAGAGATAGTGAAAAATGAATTAATTGTCAGAAGACAGCAAAAACAAGCGATGTCCAATATTAAAATTGGAAAGGAAGAAGCACAAAAGAGGGATGATAAAATGAAAACATCATATGAAGATCAGCTGAAGAAAGGAGTTCCAGAAAAGAAGATTGAAATACAAATTAGAAAAGATTATTGTAAAACATGTAGTGCGAGTGCTGTAGTCGCATTTTCAAATGGTTTTCAAAGTGAACCAGATAGTAGATCTTCCTCTAAAATGGTAGAAGATGAAGACTGTTATGTGGAAGAAAGAGATTGGGACTCCATGATAGAAATGGAAGAAGTGAGTATACAAGAAAGTGAATCTGAATATAATCTTTGCAGAGATGCTGGAGGTCCAGATTTACTTATGAATGAAGATTGTAAAGAAGATGAAGACACTGTTGGCGCAAATTCATCTGTAGAACGTAGTGCAGCGCATGTGAAATTAAATTCGTCAGTACAAGTAAATGTGTTAGATCGGTATGATGTTAGAAAGGATAATTTTTGTATGTATAGAAGGGTAGAAAATGTCCATCAAAGAAGGGTATCAGATGATGGTATGTACCTGCAGAAAAATGAAGTCAAAGGAAGAATTAATAGAAGAAGAAAATCATTGGAAGATGAAAATTATAATGCTGTAGAAGTTAAAAATAAAAGTATGCCTTATAAAAGTAAAAGATTGGAACAGTTTCATCCTGTCATTAAAGCTCGCATAAAACAGATCATTACTATACGACGATTGCAGCGCCTACCAGGCCAAAAGAAATTCATAAAGCTTACAAATTTACGTCGACATGTGGTTGTGCATAGTGACTGCTGTTGTTATATTTAAGTTGCTGTTGTTTTATTAATTGCTGTTGTTAAGTTTATGCTATATCCATTCAAGTGTTTTCCAAACATTGATTGTGTAGATCATGTGTGTAAAATGCATTTAAAAGATAGGAGAAACATGGTCCAAGAAGGAACATGGTCTTTTACAATAGTTTCGGATCATAATCCTCTCAAATACATTAAAGAAAAAACAAATGCAAACTGCAAAATTTTAAGATGGAGCTTGATGTTGCAAGCACATAATTTTCAGACCCAGCATAGAAATGGTAAGGCACTTAGAAATGCGGATTGTTTGAGCAAAGGATTTTCGATTTCATTTCCTGATTAATGGAGAAAATAGCTTAAAAAGATAAATTGTATATAAATAATTTTTTTGTTAAAAGTGTTTTAGTTAAGATTAAGATAATTTTGGCACGAAGGTGACCAAAATTCTTGAAAGAGGGGAGGTGTTTGTAACGTTTCAAACAATTCCAATGTTTATTTACATTTCCTTACATTGTTATTTTATAAATATGAAACATACGATGTACCCAGGTTGTGATAGAAAGAGGTTAGCAACGGATATATTGATGAGATACAGAGAAAGAATTGAAAAAAAAAGTGTTCTAGAGAAATATGTGAAATCTATTTGTACAAAGTGAGAAGATACAGTATTGAAGTACATTGTACAAAAAAAATGTAAATAAAAACTAAAATACAAAGAATTGAAGTGTTACTACTAAAAAAAAAGTAGTTACAGTAATTGTAACGGAAGATTCTACAAAAAAAAGTGTTGGCAGAGTCTGACGTTACACGTGATACCCTTAATGGTTCCGAATATTTACTTCTTGCTCTTACGAAGGTTGTTTGCATACGGTGCTTATGTGGCGTTGTGGTATGGGTGTCGGCAAGTTAGCTCTTGAGGATCTGAGTTTGGTTCTGGGGCAGTAATACATTTTAGCTGATTAAAAACACTTTTACAAGTTTACGTAATAGTTTAATACAGCGGAGCAGTTAGAAATAATGCGAGAAAGTTTGTGCTTTTGTAGCTTCACTAGTTAAAAAAGGCAACAATTAGGCAAAATTGCCAATGTTTAATATGCGCGTTACTTTACTTTCCCCAATGGCTGCTTGTTAGAGATGCGACATCGATATCAATGTTTTTAAATTGTCGACGCTTTTAAGAAATTATCTTGTTTCTATTATTATCTTGTTATTCTTGTTAACATCGATGATTTTACATTTTGCTCGATGATTTTATATTTTGTATGTTTTATGGATGGTACATTCCAGTAATATTTCATAAAATTTAAAAAATTAAGTATATTTAAAACATGAAATCTACATTCAAATATCAGTTTATATATTGGGAGGGAGGGAATGCTGTAGTACATTAGTGGAGCAGACTATTTCTCGGCAGAGAGATAACCCGATACCCTAGTATTTCCTACGTCTTTTCTCGTGTTTCGCACGCGGATTGGTGGCCAAAGCATACTTCGTAGCCGCAGGTTTTTCCCTGCCTCTAAAGTTAGCTGTTGGAGGCCATTAAACCAGATTTGAAAACATCGATGCTTAAAAACATTGATGATTTTAGGGCGATGTATTATTAACGCCGACGGTTTATTTTTGCTCATCGATATTTAAAAAAATCGCTCTTTCGTTGTCGATGTCGCATCCCTATTATTTGTACGTCTACCCTCAGTCTGAAAGCGGAATAGGTAGAAGTTCACCGCCAGCTAAACCTCTCGTTAGGTTGCAAAGCGAATGCAGTTTCTGTCCCTGCCGCACGCCGCGCTGCCGGCGCCGCCGTCGACCGCTGCAGCGAACCGCAGCGCGGCCGCAGCCTCGGTGACGGGTGCGCACAGCAATGGAAGTTATAATTTGTGGGACTCCGCGCCGAATAAATTCATTTTAAATTAACAGAACCCCGCCCTCGCATGTGCAAATGCTTCATTGTCTTTATTAAATGATGTGTCACTAACATTCATTATGACGTAGCCAATTCATTCCCAGAGCCAATAATCAGTTTAGGGCACGGAGAGGTTTACAATAAAAAACAATGTTTTTTGTGGAAATAATATAACCTCGCTTCATTAATACGGATATAAATGTTTGCAGTATAACACGAGTGTCGAAAATAAAGCTTGTCGCAAGTGTGGTGGACGTGCGGAAACGAAACATAATTCTTCTGTTTTTAATGCTATTTCACTGTAAAAAAAATGATTTGTTTATAAGAAATAAGTTGCTATGTATCCATCAATATTCAGTGTGTAAAATCACGAATATTAGTTGGGGATAACAAGCACAAAATACAGTGCACGCCATACAGAAAATTTTCCTTTACAAATAGAACAATAACGGACTGGAATAAGTTGCTTGCGACAGCCTTGGAACTCTTTCCTGTAGGTGTTTAAAGATTTAAAAGTAATTTAACCAACGACACTTTGCCAGCAATTTTCAAACTTCAACATCGCAGAGATTATTTCCCTCGATGACTGAAACAAGCTTTTGCAAAAGGTTGGAATTTACGGAAGGTCGTTCTAACCGCTTCGTGTAACCGCGCTCGGAATATTGCGGTGCGGGCACTCAGAGAAGGGGGGGACAAGTGTCGTGTGAATAAAAGCCCAGAGCCCGCGGCCAAGGGTGGCGGGAGGGTTCTGGAAGCAGAACTAGAAGATCGGGTTCAAACCCGATCGAAGCCGTGGATTTTTAAGGGCGAAAAAATCCTTCGTACGCCTTCCGCGGAGGGGAAGTAAAGCCGGCTGGCCCATGTTAGTAGATTTACTTGCATGTAAAAGATCCTCAAGCCTAAATGACGCCTCTGAGCTAAATTCAAATCGCCTGTTTCGTCGCCTCAGTAATACCTTCTTTCTCCGCTAGTTGGTGAAAGGAGCGTAGCGAAATTTGCGTGGTCAGACGGAAGAGCGGGCCTGATGGCCCGAGTCTCACCACGTAAAATAAGGCATTAACTATAACTATAACTATAACTATAGAATATGGGAGTGAGATTCAGTGAATTGATTTCGGACACGTGAAATGCTATAGTCGTTAGTATAGTGACTATGTATTTCCGGGAGAAGGCGGTGCTCCTCGCGGCTGGATCCGGCACCGACCTACAGAACTATAAGCTCCAGGCTGATGTCTCGACATGTGTGGTAGTGTAATGCATGTAAATATGCGTAAAGCAGACCTGCTTCTGCAGTCATTCTGCACTCAAGAGCTGAGCGCCTGCCCACGAGACGGCCGAAAGTGCAAGTAGTGATTTATAAGTGCAATATAAAACAAAAGACAATAATACTTGAACTGTACATATCTACTCGGCGATTGCACTTTAAATTTACGCGCTATGGTTCGAATTGCGCATTCTCATTGTTGGACCCCACTTCTAGAATAAGTATTATTCCCACCCTTCCTTACCCTCCCTCATTTGCACTCTAGTTGCTCGCGCGTGTCTCCCGAGGAAAATGAAAGTGCAAAATGCTGTGCAGACCTGGTGTAAGGGAAGGATAGGGCAAGAAAAGGAAAGGAAAGTTCGCGCAAGGTCCGTGGTCCGTTGTTAGAGGGCATTCGCCACGTTTGGATAGGAGAAACCACGAAAAACTACCAATCAAAGCAACAGGATGCTAGCATTCGTTTCTAGACAGTGGCTGAATTCGACGATACTGTATTGCTAATGTTGAAGCTCCGCTTCCGCCTGGTCTCGAACCCTAGGGTCTTCTGGCCATAGTCGCTGCAGACATATCGACTCTGAGCGCACTGTACCGGTGAGAGGTGAGATGAGGAATGTCTTGATCGAGAGGGAAAGGGGCGAGTTGCGGAGCCCGGGAGGCCGATGAATTTGTAGACAGACGCAGAGAGTGAGGAGATGGCGTTGCGTTCCATCAGAAAAACAGTGTGAATATTAAAATATTTATGACAGCAGAAATATTAGAGGCAGATTCTGTCATGGCTCTTCAATGAGGACAGATCACAGTGGGATAGAAGAGACGTAGTGGTACAGCAATGCACATGGTATGTGAAGGTGACAGTTGTGCGAGGAAAGGTGCAAAGGACATAACAATTCTGTACAGATGCATCAATATATGGATTTACATGTGAGCACGATGGGAGCGGGTATTTGCGGGGGTGCGTGGGTGGGTGAGGACAGGAGCGGGCGGAAACGAGGATAGACGTGTATGCGAGGGCAGGCATGCGAAGCGATGGAAGTAACAGGCGCTTGATTGATTACTGATTCAGGGCGCGTCAACTGAAAAGGTTGTTAGTCCGGTAAGTCTAGAATATGCTTTTCTCTACGACTGCTCCAGAATGTATACATTTCTGCACGTTAACGGATGCAGTAATGATGCCGATTCCACAGGCCGTGCGAGAATATTATTCTCACACGGCTGTCGACCAATCACATTCGTCTCAGTTCATTACACCACGACAGAGGGTTCTCGCAGTCGCCTACAGAGGCGCTGCGTACTCTGCCGCGGCTGGTCGCAACTGTCGTTAGACAGGTGAGCCACGATCAGTATGCGAGTTGGTGTTGAGGTTAAGGCGCCCATTGGATATTTTTAAAATATCAATTTTAAAGTCGTAGAGAAAGTATAGTCTTCTACTCGCGTAGAATGGCTACTATTCACTCGTCGAAATTCCGACACTCGCTCCTACGTCGCTCGTGTCGCAAACATCAACTCGTGAATAATAGCTATCATTCTACGCTCGTTGAAGAATATACTATTATCGCGGAGCGTGGCGATGGTTTTCCCCCTTTGGAGGATGAGACGCGGCGTCAACCTACGTCGCCTTGCGGGAATGTTCCCCAAGTATCTCGCACCAGCCAGGCACCGCCCCAGCCGGAATAATCTTTAAGTTCCCGACTAGTATTCCTGCATCTGCGATAGTGGAGCGCATGAAAGTGTCAGTGAGTATAAGTAAGGGGTGAGGTTGGACAAGAAAAAGGAAGGAAAGGTCGCACGTGTTCCGTAGCCCGTTTGGTAGAGGACTGCTCCAGCATTCGCGTATTGTTGATCGGATAACTCACGGAAAACTATCTACGAGAGAAACTTTTCCTCTGAACAACGATTGAATTCGACGCAGCTATGTAGTTAGTTTCGAAAATCCCTGTGACGTCGGGACACGAACTCTAGGACTTTTCGGCCAGAGGCAGTGCAATGGCATGGTAATAGTCGCGTATCGTGGGCTATCGCGGCGGCTGGGAGGTGAATGGGGGGACTGGCGCAGTGGCGAGGACGAGGTCGTCCTCGCGGGTGGCCGCGAGAACAGGGTGGGTGGATGGGCGTGGACACGCAGCCCTGCAACCCTGCGCTCACCCCCACCCACGAAAACGTCCCAACTCAAGCTCCCGCTCCCGTCTGCACCGACTCACCCGCCCACCACCTGCACCCTTGCGCTCACAACCCACGAGGACCCCCCAACACAATCTCCGTCCCCGTCTTGTCCCTCCTGCAACACTGCTATGCCCACCCAAGGGCGTGGGTGGGATCGCGTGTTGAGTTAGAGCGCTCTTGTATATGGGCGTGGCCGCAAGGTTGCAGGCGTTAGGTGTGAGAGAAAGGAGGTTTTGAGTACGGCCTCCTTCGGGGTGACATGGGCGCAGCATTGCAGGCCGGTGGATGCGTGGGCTTGGAAGGGAGCAGGGGTAGATGGGGGGCGCCCTCGTGGGTGAACGTAATGTAGCGTCGCAATCGTCAACGACGCCAAGTTAGATTTTAATTTGGGAAATATGTAGATTAGATAACTCCATTGTTATTTATTACACAAAGGTAAAATAAAGAATATGTATTTGATAACAAATATTATCACCATAACACTATGTTGCGTCGCTTTTTTTCAGGTCCTTTCACTTCGACCTCTCAAAGCCTTCTGACTATTTATCTCTCTAGCGACAACTCCTGTTGCTAGGCAGAAACAAACCCATCATAACTACTACCTTACAGTAGGTGCAAGGTTGCAGGTGGCCGGTAGGTGCGAGGACGTAAACGAGAGCGGGGGTTAAACTGGTGCATCCTTGGGCAGGGCGTGGGCGCAGGGTTGGAGGCGACGGTCAGACGCGTGTGCGTGGACGGGAGCGGGTATTGAATAGGTGCGTCCTCGCGGGCGGTGGTGGGCGCAGGGTCGGAGGCAGGGTGCAGTGGCGCGGGCGCGGGGGCGTCGCCGCTGAGTGATTGGCCCCGCGCCCCTTATCACGCGGGTGCTAATTGTCGGGCGCGCGGCGCGGTGGCGGGGCACCTGGGGCGGCGCCGCATTACTCACGCGTGCCCGCACGCGCGCGGCTGCGTCACTCAGCGCGAGCGATGCGTCCCGCGGCGGCTGCCACGCCCCCTGCCCTTCTGCCTCTCTGCCTCCCCTCCCCCTGCCCTTCTGCCTTCCATTTTCTCTGTTTCCCATCCTCTCCGCCCCCCTGTTCCACTGCCCCCTGCTCCTCTGTCACCCTTCCCCTCTGCCCCCTGTCCCCTGCCCCTACTCCTCTGCTTCCCATCCCCTCTTTCCCCAGTTCCGCTGCTCCCTGCCCCTAGCCTCTCTGCCACCCAGCCCCTCTGTCCCCCATCCCCTCTGCTCCCCTGTCCCGCTTCCCTTCCCATGGTGGCCTACCGTCACCTAAACGACACTCCCGAGAGAATGGAGTTGCCAGCAAACAGATCCGTTTGGGTTTCAATTTACGTTGAAAAAATTTGCAGTGCAGAATGATTTATTTGAAATGGGCACGATTTTGGCTTAACGTGAGACTTTTGATACTTTCCGAAGAGGGCGCATGAAGAACTTCTCTTCTTTCTTCCTTTATATTTATCTTCATGATCTTTATTCTCTGCATCATCCTTTCCATCATCTCCTCTTTTTCTTCGTCTTCATCTTTGTGTTCTTTAGCATTCTCATCTTTATTATCAGTATCATCTTCTTCTACTTCTGAATCCTCATCGTCTATGATTGCATTAATATTGTATTTTTCTTATAGCGATTTTCTTTTTATTTCCCAGTATCTCTTTTCATTATTTCATATTTTTCTTATTTATCTTTACGATTTTTAACATTATCATCATGTTTCAGTTTTTGAAATGTTGGAAGGCAAGTTCATCGATACTTAGGTCGTCCTATCACCGAACAAATCCGCAGCAATGTTCATTAGACAATTATGAATGTTCATTAGACATCTTCAATGACATTAGACATTTTCATTAGACAATGTTCATTAGACATCTTTGAATAGGGTCTCTCCTAACTTGAATGAATATTTCTCTTTCTTTTATGACCTATTTATTTATAATTTATATCCTGTTGAAATCATGGATTACAGAGAATTTTTAGACACTTTATTACATAAACTCACTACTTCTGCATGGAAACTAGTTTTGATGATGGGGATAGCCAAGTGACATTGGTGCAAATGATCTACATCGCAGTTATCTCGTGTGTTATACATACGGTAGGGCATTACAGAGCAACAGGGTGCAGTGACAATAGTCAAAAATATATCAGGAATATATATTTAAATTCTATTTCCATTAAAATAATATTATTTCTTTTATACAAATTGCTGTCATATAAAGTTTTCATAATGCTTTCTTAATGGCATGTTTTCACTTCATCTGCTGCAAGAATACAAAAATAAAGAAGTTATATATGGCCGCATAATAACTACATTTGATACCAATATTATCTAGTACCAAATACCTTACTTGCAATACCTGCACTAAAATATCCCAGTTAAATCATTCACCTTGATATATTTTATTCAGAAATAAGGACTGAATAACAAATGTCAAACTGATCTCATAAATTGGCTATGCAGAGATTATGTGCTAGTGAAATATGGTGTAACATAACGTCCTCAATCATTGTCACTGAAAGATCCTTTCAGACCAGAGTGTGTTGTGACATTCCTGTTATTTACAAAGGAATATATAAGGGATGATTTTAATTTCGACTCCAAAGAATGGGTTGACAGTCTGCGTGTTAAATCATATATTCCCATTGATTTTATACTTTTAATGGCTTTATATATAATTTTTAACATGATGAACAACTAAAATTTGCAGTGAAATGTATACAACAGTTTTGCAACATTCGTTCTGTATTTTTGACGGTCACGTTTCACGCTGAAATTTATTTGCTCTTCCATATTTGTCATGTGTGCTGTCAATAATCAGAAATATAAGAAAGAAAGAGAAAAATAATGAAAATAAACACTGTTATACATAATACTCAAAAGCGGTTGTATGGCGTCCAGTAAGTGAAAATTCAAATATGTTTCAGGAAGAAGAGGAACTCAGAAACATTTTCTGAAATAACGCATACTCATTACAGCATTGAAGAGTTTTCTTATTTTCCCAGCATTTCATGAATGTAGAATCAGTTTATACACTTTTCATATTTCATTTACGTTATATGATATTGTTTGTTTTTCAGCCGGAAGTATTTAGTTTTTAAATTAATTATAATCTTTAGGTTCAGAACATTGAATCTGGAGTAGTTACTATAATTATAGTAAAGGTAAAATCGCGATAAGTTCATGAAGAAATGTTTGTTTTAATTAACTCTGAGATTCCCTCTCCTACATGTAGCAGGAGAAATGATTCATGAAAAGATATTTTCAGGGCTGGGTATGTAGGTAATTTATTGTACATTTTGGAATACATTTTTATTACGAATTCGCTCAATTAATTTCACGCTCAGTTTCATTACTTTGGTTTCTAATCGTGGCTGTGTCTGCAATCTTTATCTGATTGACCTTGCTTTAACTGGACACCGTGGGGAACACATGAGGCGCTACGTAGGGCACATACTGCACGGAGCTAGCTACATCACTCAACAGTGTGCGACCGCTACAGATTATTTTTTATATAATAGGTAATTTTATATATATATATATATATATATATATATATATATATATACATACATATATACTGAAACGCACCGCGCCTCTAAATAGAAACGCGATACATTTCAACTTAAACAACCAGAGAACATACAAACGGCGCGAGCATAACTAGGCAGCATGGCAACACGGAGGGGAAGGGGGGCGTCACGTGGAGCGCGAGACACGAGGGGAGGACAGCGAGAAGTCGGTTGAGAAGGAGAGACGAGCGGAAGCCACGCTAGCGGACGGAGGTGGTGCGCGAGCGGTGCGAGTTATTTGGGGAAAAGTACCCCTAAGTGCTGAATAACTTAATAGACTTGCATAGTATTACATTTCGGACCGTTAAAGAAGTGTGATGCAGACCGAACAGCATTGGGAAGTCAACGGATAGAGTGTATGGTAAACCGAAGAGTGTGAAACCCGCCTGTAGCGTGAGCACATGCATCGCGAACGTAGGTTTTGGGGAAAGATAGAATGTGTAGTGCACAAGACAGTGACTGAACCAGTGATCATTTGTGAGACCGATCAAGCAATGTGTGACGGGTTTTCAGTGTATAGGAACTTTCCATAATGAAACTGTATGATGACGCGTGAGGAGAACAAGAACACGTGGGTATAGGTTACCGATATTTCACCGGTGATTCAGAGAGTAATATAGTGTAACGTGTTTAGCATAATCAGTTACAACCCAAATCTGGAGTTCAGACTGTCAGGACAAGCATAAGTTAATTAGATGCACTAGTGTAGAATATACGCGTGGAGCAGGGTGAGGGGCGAACACTTGCCTACTCATCTCCGGCTGGGGGCCGAACGGCTCCGGGACCACGCGACGGGAGCCGAAGCCGCCGCCACCATCGGCGCCGGGCCCCAACGAAGCGACGTGACCCAGGTGGTAACAGGTATGATGCTAGCATTGAAGGTAATAAGTTTTGGTACCAAAACATAGTAATCATTGCATAGGGGATCAGTGTTCGAAAGTGTAATAGTGATATTAGATGAATAAACATCAAACTGTCGTTGTATAATAAACTGTATGTATTTATTGTACCCCGAACATCCCAGGGTCCACATTCGCGAAAAAGATCCCGAGCCCTGCCTGAAACAAACAAATTTATTGTACCGTGCCACTTCACGGGTAAGTCACGATTGACCCCGAGCAGTCGGTCCGTTACAATACATATATATATATACATATATATATATATATATATATACATATTGTAGCGTCATGCACGCTCAAACGAGCAGACGGTAATTTCACCGGATGTGGAACAAAGGGCTGGACATCTGGCGTGGTGACGCGCAATGACGCATCGGTTTTTCCGAGCGAGCGAAGCGTCGTCTCAGGTGCAGGGACGGGCAACGGTGGCGGCGGGCGGTGCCATGGCGCCTTTAAAAGCCGGGTGACGAACGCCCCATTCTTCTTTTCTGTAGTTCGAGCTGTGTGAGTAGGAGGCTGTGCGTCTAGCACTCGGAGGGGAAGCCGGCATTAGTTTGTCGTTAGTCATGAGACATGTAGGTTTGTCTCGGCAGAGCGGTGCATCACACCGAGGGGAAACGTTTGTGGTTTGGGCGGTGTGGTAGCCGCACTGTAATATCACTTCTTGTGGTGGGCTGTATTTATTTACTTAGTAGAAGGCAGTGTTATGGTGTTTTACGACTTAGGTCTGTGTTTTTTCATTAATAAACCAACTGTTTATTCTACCCACCCTCGTCTGTGTTTTAATACATCCGTATGACGCCACATATATATACATATATATATATATATACATATATATATATACATATATATATATATACATATATATATACATATATATATATACATATATATATACATATATATATATACATATATATATATTCAATTGCATTACTTGTTAACTATATGGCCAGTCCGAAAGCCTTTAAGCCATTACAATACCTACATCCTATCGCGTTCTAACCTTTCAAATTCTGGCATTACCCCGAAATGATCTCTCCATCGCGTCAAAAGCGCGGAAAGGAGACCGTAATGTACGACTGAAGAAAAAACCCATGTAGGGGGAAAACCTGCCATCAGAAGACAAGTACGTGCTAAACTACAACACTTATTCTAAACTATGTACTTCCTTTCGAGGACGTTACGTATTCTCGTTTCAGTCCTAAAGTGCTCTTTTAATTATTTGATGGATTGTTCTTTCTTTATTG
This sequence comes from Acheta domesticus, assembly GCA_031308135.1. NCBI lineage: Eukaryota > Metazoa > Arthropoda > Insecta > Orthoptera > Gryllidae > Acheta > Acheta domesticus. The sequence continues at coordinate 42,913,200 of JAHLJT010000631.1, read as the reverse complement.
ATTTACTTATTTACTTATCAATTTACTAACTTAATTACTGATTAACTTAATCATTGATTACTTATTAACTTATTTATTTCCCCTCCAGTCTACTCTCTATGGGCAGTGCCGAGAAAGTCCGTGGCCTCCCTTGCTCTCCTATTTTTGCAGCCGAGGTAGACCGAAGGCCCATCTCAGCACTTCCTTCTGGGAATGACGATGAATGAATGGTAGTTGAGAGGGAGATACATGGAACTATGACGTGGCTACCTCAACACATTTCTTATTCAGTATCTTACCACAACTATCTCATCCAGGATCCGAGCTTACAACTTCCGTATTTCCCCAATGCCTTTACCGATTACGTCGGCGACAGTGATTCAGTGAGCCATTTACTTCTGTATTTTCGGCAGTCGGTTCGGACCACACAGCCGGCCGCCCTTCCCTTCCCTTTTGCCCTGTACCCCGTGCTCCGGGCCCTGGTGTCACGCTCCTGTCGTTTTGCGAGCGGCTGTGCGCGCAGATTCGGAGTGCCCTCGCCCTACTGCCCTGTACAGTGTGGCTTCTAATGTGAACGAGGAAAAAGAAACTCTCCAATGGATATTTTTGTTACTCGTACAAATGAAGGAATCATTGCAAGGACATGCTAAGAAATTATGAAAATTGATTTATCACATTCCAGCAACATTTCGGTATCAAGGCTGTACAACTCAATAAGTTCAGATTATCAATCCTGATTTCGTTGAAACGCGAACATTTCCCCTTCAATTCGTATTTTGTATTTTCACTTTACATTGCAAGGATTTTTATATAAGTGGGGTAGGCCGGATGCTAGAGTGCGCAATCTTGAATATGCGTAATGTACCGTCTGCAGGGACTGAAAAGTATCAGCATAGAAAACGTCATTTTTTTGTGGTTCTGTGAATCGATTCCTTCCATTCCTTCACGCAGGGAACGATAAAAGCCGTGAAACGTTCTATTAGGTAATGATTATTTCAACGAAATGCAGTTACGAAACATTCTTTCACCAACTGAACAGAGCGCACAGTGTTTTGTTCTCGCCTTTTCGCCAGTCGGCCACTGCGCTGCGCGGCCACCGGTAAATAACAGCCCGCACGGCGACGTTCTGTTGTTTTTCATCCCGTGATGCTCCAGTGCGCGGCGCGGTGCGGCGCGGCGCGGCGGCGGCGGCGGCCGCAATAAAATAGAAATGAAATGTTCGGAAAAATACACACGTAATTTACCGTGTCGTGGGAACGTTTTCGTTGTTTTTATCGTAACTTTGACCTGGCCATGTCATATGCCAAATATATATATCGGACCATGCTTAAGGGATATGTTTCCGCTGGAATCAATACTGATATCTGGCGGCGCTCTGGCTCGCGTGTCACCCGCGCGCGCCCGGACGCTCCTCCGTCAGTGTAATTGAAGCGGGCGCCGCCGCCGCTCGGGGAAGCTCGACTCGTGCGGGTTTCGAAAGTCGCTACGAATTTCAGTGGAAATTAGTTGCAGGAGGTTCTGCGAGGGAATATTTCAGACAAACGCCGGAAACCTATAAATGAACTTTTCATTTTTTAATTGATGTTTGACTTCTAAAATAGTCGTGGAATTATTTACATCTGTTCGTACGAAAATATGTAAATATTACGACCTAAAGATCAAATTGTACTATATTGACACATTCTAGGGTCTCTTTAATATAAAACAAAATGTTTCTACAAATAATCTGTAATTGTGTGTAAAAATGTGATTATTACATTTATATAGTAAACTAGCGATCCCTTGCGAGAACTGTCGCATGCTATTCCCCGCCCTCTTCCTTATGTTTCCAATTCCATTTTAAGCCTGCAATTCATGTTTTTCTTCGAGATCCCATTATCCTCCGTCACCTGTTTATTGTCACCATGTAATTGATAAAAATATAATTACACGTGAATAATCTTGGCTGTCCGGGTGACGCCGCGTCAAGGCTGTGTTGCCGACGTTTCGACCATCTTATCGTGGTCTACCTCAGGGCTGGTCTGCGGCCGCGGTCGCTGCCGCTGCTCTGCGAACGCGGAAGCCTACGACTTCAAATATAATACACCCTTGTCAATACAAACTATTCTTATTTAACATTATTATCGAGCGAAGAGATACACCCGTGTAATTCAATATCCCCTGTTTATAATATCGAGTAATTAGTAATTTCACATACAGTTTCAGATTCTACAGGCTCTGAACAAGTGGGATAGAAAGCGTCGAACCAGCAAAAATGTAACAGAACGTTCAAGAAGATTTTATCCTATAAATTGCGACGTGAGGAACGTATCTTTGAGGTTTTTGTTTTGGCTTCAAAAGTTTTGTTTTTAAAACTTTAGAACTCTCATTTTAGGAGTTATTTAACGATGTACATTTAAAAAAAATCCTGACGTACGTTGTGGGTGGCAGTAAACATGAATATTTAGATGCGTTTTTTAAACAAATCCTTCATATTTTTAAAGTCAAATTGCAATTGGTCACGTCTCAGTGAAATTCTCTTTTTTTCAGAGGCCTCATTTATAAAGATTGGTTGCGTGTAAGAGACGCAATGGAAAGTTATACTCCTGAAATAATATAGAAGATGATGATTATCATACATTTAAATTACAATATTCCAAAGCTCCAGTGGTCTTGCGATTTCAAAACTTAATTAGTTACTACTTATTTGTCTAATTGAAGGCGAGCGCCATGCGGGCCACCGCGGGTGATCTGATCCAAATTCTTGCGTTTGTGCAGTCCTACCTTAGATTACGGTGGCTGTAAAAGTTACTCGAAGAGAAAAAAAGGGATTTGATTTGCGATTGACATGTGAAAAGTTCACAATTCTGGTCATCGGTGACGATTTCTATTAAACTATCATATCGTATGAAATGGGCAACAGTAAAATCGTCATAACAAAAGGTTTTAGTGATTGCTGTGGAAATATTGTTTCAGAAACACATTCACGCGTTCTGCACTGCACTTGACAATATTATTTTATTTTGTGTCGAGATCATGAACCTTTAACAGGAAAGTGTAAACATTTCAGATCTATTACATTTACAAGATACTCTAACTTTGATGTCGATAATCGATTTAGTTTTTACATTGGTGAAGTTTCAAAAATGTATTCGGCGTTCATCAGGACTTCTAAAATGAACTTGAATCATTTGCATTTAATAAATACCTAGAATTAGGAAAGAATAACACACAAGGAACAAAACGATTTTCTGTAGAAAAAAAATACAAAGTAACATGTACATAAGCAATCAAAGACTTTCCTTTATGATAATCTGTGTATACAATTCGTTCTGTTCCAGAATACAACAAACTGAGCACTTACTCGTGAAACTGAGATGACATACATCATTTCATGATGATTACTGATGAATGAATTTCAACCTACACCCTTCAAAACAAGTCTGAACACATATCGGGATGGAGATACACATCACTAATCCAATATTAGCGATCGGTGCATAATATGTCTATTCGTATCAAGAATCCCAAAATATCCCAAACAAAGCACAATCTGGACATATCAACCCAACAAGCATGTTTGTATTCAAATCCAAATAAGGAAAACAAGTATAAAAAAGGCTGGATTGCGACGCTTCCCGCAGGAACAGGCAGCTAGCGAGTACCATGTATTATTTTACGCGCACGATTTAAACACAAATAATTAAGACCGCCGGCCGCGAGCAATAGCTCTGGGAAGGGGAGTTGGCGGCAGCGGCAGACGTGGTGGGATTGCGGAGTTTGGGGTGGCGGCGGTTACGGTGGCGTTCATCGGGTATGGTGGACGGTGAAACCGATGGGGGGGGCAGGGTGTGGCGAGAAGGGTTGCAGACGCGGCGGTGTGTGTGTGTGTGTGTGTGGAGAGAAAGGAGTGGCTTGGTCAGTGGTGGCGGGTAGGTAATGTACTGATGAGGTAACGTGGGTGGACTAGGGGTGATAGGAGCAGAGTCGGGGACGGAGAAGGGTTAGCGGTTAGGGGCTGGCCAGATAGCTGATGAAGCGAGGGTAACAGGGACGACGAGGCGAGGGGTAGTGGCGTGGGCTGAGGGGGCGGCGTGAGCGGTGTGGGAAGCATGTGAGGAGTGGGCGGCGTGGGCAGCGTGGGCGGCATGGACGATTGGGCGGTGTGAGCGGTGTGGACGCTCTGAGCGGCGCGGGCGGTGTGGGCGGCCTGGGCGGTTTGGGTGGCAAGTATAGTATGGGCGACGTGGGCGGTTTGAGCGGCGTGAACGACGTAGACGACGAGGACAGCTTGGGTGGCAGGTTCGGAAGAGGTGGATGGAAAGGGGAGTGGTAGCGGCAGAGGAAGCGTGGTGGAGGCGAGAGGTGGGGAGGGAGCGCAGGGTCACGGTCAGCGGAGTGGGCGGGGGCGGCGGTGGCAGTGGCGGCTATGAGCTCGTGTCATGACGCGTCGATCAATGTGGCAACACGTGGCGCCATCTATTATGCAGCGGCGTGTGGTTTTGGCGCGCGCGACCGGCTTGTTCATTATGTATTTAACGTCTCTGTTTCGCCACAAAATGGCGATTGTATTGCCGTGCGCGCCGAACGCGCCGGTCTGTTTGGCACAGAGGTTCAACGCAGCCGCGCAGTTATTCGAATAACTGTTGGTTATTATCTGAATCAAATACTCGCTGTAAAATGCATGCGCGCTAGTTTATTTCCACGCCGACGGGCGCTGTGGGGCGTTGCGTGGTATAGCGTCAATGTAGTGGCTACTCTGTGTGGGGAATGTGACGGTGACTGGTTCCGCGTAATGTCATTCGGTAGAGTCAATTGTCAATTTCGTTTACGAAGATATGATAATATTCCAGTAGTATGTGGAGCTGTAAAATGAGTAACATTCAGATGTTGCCAGCTTGGAATATAATACAGAACGTGATGACAAAATGAACTACTGTTTAAATAGTAAATAGAAATAAAATTGACAGAGTTCGAAGTATGTTTATTGTGTATTGTACATCATGTTTAAAACGTAGGCCTTAAAATAAAACGAAAACATTATTTATCCCAAAATAGCCCCAGTGTTTGAGTGAGAAAAAAAGAGAGAAATGTCGGTCAAGAAGTTTGGGAGAAATTTGTTTCTTGAAGCATAGCAAAATAAATGATCTAGAGTTTTGATTGCAAACTCATTTTCTGATGTAAATACGTTTTTTGTTAATTATACCGCACGTAAGCGTCGAACTTGGTTACTTCATGACAATTACACTTGTTTCGGTATGCCTTTTTATTATGCACTGGACCTAGTCGACAATTAACAGGAAAGGAAAAGGTCATTACAATTACAATTACAATTACCTATTGTAAGTAATTTTATCTATGAAAAAATTGTGTATTTTACTTGAATTATTCCTAAGCTACAATTAAAATTTTCGAACCCTTTCTCTCTGACTTAGCACCAGTGATAATTTTTAGAGTCAAAACGATGAGACGCAAGTGAAAATTGTTTTACATTGAAATCTAGTATTTGATGACGACTACGTTAAATATATAATTTCTCATGCATACGCAAAACAAAAACAATAACAAAAAACTATTTCAGTTACGTTTAAGAGTCAACATCAATTATATAGTGTGATTAGTAACCCAATGAAAATAAATAAATATAGTAGAAGAGATTAAAGTATATAGAACTCTTTTATCTAATAGTTTGAAAATCGAAAACGCAAGAACAATGGCGAATAATTGAAATTTATCATTATTATGGCTTTCAGCAGGTCTACATTTAACACACTCTTAAAGCGATAAGAAAGAACTAGCCATAACCGAATTTAATTGTGCATTTATCTTAGCCAATCCGTGCATCTCATCCCTTGAATATTTCTTTCAATATGCACTCCTTAGTCATATACCTTTGAATAGTCTCAATAATTTAACAGATCTCCACTTAATAGCTTGGAATTTTCTACACATTAACTGCTAACCTGTAAAAGTTAATATTAGTCTATCTTCCTAAATCAATCTATCTGATAAATTACTTATAATTTTTAATAAAGGCAATTTTCGTGTATTTCTACCATTAATTTTACACTTGTTTTGGGACTTTTCTGTCAATATTTGCCGCTTATTTCATTCTCCCCTTAATGCATTGTTCCCCATTTCCAGTCCCAGACAGCGTTGTATTCATAATGCACAGTACAATGCAAATACTTGTTGCAAGTGTCTCTCTCCCCTCTGGAAGTCCTACATGAAGGGTCTCGTCCGCGACTGACAAAGGGCCTAATCCAAGGCGCGTCAGAGCCCTTCAGACGCGCCAAGGCGAAGGGCGGCCGAGGAGATGGCAAAGGGATTGCAAAGGGCTGCCAACAGACGGCAACAATGAGATGTTCCGCTAGTGATGCACACGAGGTATTGTGACGTAGGAGTCACTTCCGCAATGAAGATGAAGGCAAGGCACGTGACTACGGAGACGTAGTAAATGAGAAAGCACAGCTATTAGTACCTCGCAATGGAGTACACGATTGTTGTGAGCAATGCCTTCGAGTACGGTAGATTTGGAAGTAGACTTACGAGCAGCTGTACCCGTAGTATCAAGTATTAACTCGGCCGGGTATGTAGTGTAGCAAAGAGCAAAGTATTCCGCAGTTAAATTGTATTTAAAACGTATGTAATACATTTGTATTCGATGGTATGCAAATAATTAACATTTTCCCCAATGTTCATAAATATTTAATGGAAATTACATTTCAAAATTATTTAAAATTCAATTTTCGAAAGAGAATGGCAATGTAGAAAACTCTCGCTCTCGTGTTCGTAATTCACTCTCACGCCTACTTTTCTCCAGAATGAATCATCAAGCAAGGGATCGACTGATTTTAGCTCAGCAACAGGATTGCCGCTGTCTCTGCAGCGACTCTGTCCTGGAAGTTCTAGGGACCAAGCCCCGATCGTGGCGGATTTTCTGTAGAAGGTCGAGTCCATCCGCTGTCTGAAGGAGAATTCTAGCCCTCTGATCGGTAATTTTTCGTGGTTTCTCCTATCAAAACCACATGAATGCCGGAGAAGCGTACGATCTTTCCATTCTGCCTTGTCGTAACCTCACCCCTTACTTGCTCTCAATTTACAGATACAACACTACCAGGACGCTCTACGCCCTGCAGGGAGACCTGTCGGAAGCTTCAAGTTTGTTTTGGCTGGGGCAGTGCCGCAACCAGGTATCTCTCACCAGCAGGGCACCGCCGAAGCCGGGATATGCTCTAAGTTCCCGAGCAATTATGGCAGGAGTGGTTATTTTGTCCGTGTAAGTGTGTAAGTAAGGGCGAGGGTAGGACAAGGAAGAGGAAGGAAAGATCACGCGCGGTCCGTGGCCCGTTTGTTAGGGTACTGCACTGGCATTCGCCTGGTATTGGTCGGAGAAACCACAGAAAAATACCGATTAGAGCAGCCGGCCGCTAGAATTCTCCTCCAGACATCGGTTGAAATCGACATAGCTCTCTAGCTCGGGACGAAACTCGTGCCACTGCAAGGACTCGAACCTAGGACAGGGTCAGAGGCAGTGCGGTGCCATCAAGTGACGCCCTGAGCCTCCTCGCCCGGCCTGGCGAGTGGAGAGGGCGGAGGGGCAGGACACACGCTCCCGGGCGGGCCGCGCGCCTCATCTCGCGTCTGTCAGGGGCGCATTGTGCTCCGAAAGCAGTTGGAGGGGGCGATTGCTCGACATTTGTCGCCACCGCCGCTGCAGCGCTGTCTGCCGGGAAATGAGGATCGGATGTCCTCAGGCGCAGCGGCGGCTCCGCTGCTTCATTTAGACTCCATCGCCCTGCCATTGGCGGAGGAAGGGCGAACGAAAGTAACATAGTGGCACGAATAATGCGCTAAGGATCACTGACATTTTTCTTATGTTTCTTTCCAGCCCACGAGCATGGAAACCGCTACTTCCGTTTCCTGTTCATTAATTGGACAGTTGAGGGTTGCGTCTAGCAAAGGAGGATTTAAAACAGTCCTACAACCAAACGATATGACGTTACCATCTTGCAAATTATAAATGATTCGAAGAGTATCTTCTAAGTTAATTTTACATATCTGACTGCCAACTTATAATCTCTGTAAATAAAAGTTCTGCCCTGGTCTACTCATTAAATAATTAATATGTATTTGAACTTTAAGGACTGCTGAAAAAACTAAAAAAACTAACAGAACTTTGAAACAGACAACATAAGAAAGCTAATTAAAAATTGTGATTTCATTTGAGCAATAGAAAACAACAACAGACGAAAACAACTAGATACTTTGCGTGAGAATTACGTTCGTTTTTGCGTTAATGGAACATTCGGGAGAGATAAAAATTTGTTTATAAACAAGTAATTCTTTTTACAATGACTTTAGTATTAAATTTCTTCACATGGAGACTGAAGGGAGTATCTTCTTATGTTAGAAAAAAGCATGGAATAATTTAAGAAACCAAACTGTGGTTGCAATGCCTGGTCACTTGGAGACTGATCCATTGGACTATCTCCGTCACAAGTTCATGTAGTTCGGAAAATTTAATTGGGTTCTTCTATGTTACCAGAGTTGCCAGTAAAATTTGAGTTGCATATTTGCCGCAATAACTAAGGTCTTGTTAATATTTATCTATCACGATGCCTTCCCCAGCTAAGAGACTATGAAATCTCAAGAGGAAAAATTTGACTGTTTAAAAATATTGTGATGGGTTTAATTTTCTCGGTCTTTCAACCAAATTCATTCACATGCCGCATCTACGGCAGGTTCGCAGTGGATTTTTCTTCCTTTGAAAATACGCCCTGAATCCAATCTGCGGACTGAGAGTTGAGAGATCAGGCAGCAAACCACTCACCCTCCATAGTACCGGCCAAATTCGACATTGATTGACTGATTAGTTATTCTCGGCACGTCAACGGCTAAGGTCATTAGTCCGTAAGTGTAGTGCATGCTTTATCGCAGTTGGTAACGGTGAACTTTATCTACTGGTTGGCGAGTTCCGGCGCCGACCTACTAAGTCGGTTTGAAGAGTTTTCCCCTACTAGCCACCTCCCACCAGCAAGACACCGAACCAACGGAGAGCCAGCTCTGAGCTCCAGACTGGTCTCCAAAAAGGTGTAGCGGTGTAGAGTGGAGTGCATGTGAGTGGAGTGTGTGTATAACTAAGCGATAAGGATAGGTCGAGTAGGAGGAAGGAAAGATTGCACGTGGACCGTGGCCCGTTTCTTAGGATACTGTTCCGGCATTCACCTGGTGTTGATTGGAGAAATTAAAGAAATCTACCGATCAGAGCAGCCAATCGCAAGAATTCTCCAGACAGTGGCTGAACAGACCAAACTGTCTAGCTAGGGTCGAAAATCCTTCACCCGTCGGGACTCAAACCCAATAATAACTCGTCATTAGACGCTGCAGCCTTCCGAGGTGGAAGCGGAGATATCCTCGCCTCTCTCGTGGCGCCAACCGCGCCGCCAAGCGCCAACTACGTCGTCATCTCTTCAGTTGCGCCTCGGGTCCATTGTGCTCGGCACAAAGCGTCCCGAGCAACGCGGCGAGGCACTTCGCAGGAGGCGCGTGCGGCAGAAGCTCGCGAGACGAAGACTCTGGCGGTGCTCGACAACGAATCGAAGCAAGATTGTTTTACGTATACATCGCAATGTAATATTTAACTTTCTCACATGAGTTGAGACGAAGACACTCGCGGTGCTCGACAACGAATCGAAGCAAGATTGTTTTACGTATACATCGCAATGTAATATTTAACTTTTTCACATGAGTTGAGACGAAGACACTCGCGGTGCTCGACAACGAATCGAAGCAAGATTTGTTTTACGTATACATCGCAATGTAATATTTAACTTTCTCACATGAGTTGAGACGAAGACACTCGCGGTGCTCGACAACGAATCGAAGCAAGATTGTTTTACGTATACATCGCAATGTAATATTTAACTTTCTCACATGAGTTGAGACGAAGACACTCGCGGTGCTCGACAACGAATCGAAGCAAGATAATATTTAACTTTTTCACATGAGTTGAGACGAAGACACTCGCGGTGCTCGACAACGAATCGAAGCAAGATTGTTTTACGTATACATCGCAATGTAATATTTAACTTTCTCACATGAGTTGAGACGAAGACACTCGCGGTGCTCGACAACGAATCGAAGCAAGATTGTTTTACGTATACATCGCAATGTAATATTTAACTTTCTCACATGAGTTGAGACGAAGACACTCGCGGTGCTCGACAACGAATCGAAGCAAGATTGTTTTACGTATACATCGCAATGTAATATTTAACTTTCTCACATGAGTTGAGACGAAGACACTCGCGGTGCTCGACAACGAATCGAAGCAAAATTGTTTTACGTATACATCGCAATGTAATATTTAACTTTCTCACATGAGTTGAGACGAAGACACTCGCGGTGCTCGACAACGAATCGAAGCAAGATTGTTTTACGTATACATCGCAATGTAATATTTAACTTTCTCACATGAGTTGAGACGAAGACACTCGCGGTGCTCGACAACGAATCAAAGCAAGATTGTTTTACGTATACATCGCAATGTAATATTTAACTTTTTCACATGAGTTGAGACGAAGACACTCGCGGTGCTCGACAACGAATCGAAGCAAAATTGTTTTACGTATACATCGCAATGTAATATTTAACTTTTTCACATGAGTTGAGACGAAGACACTCGCGGTGCTCGACAACCAATCGAAGCAAGATTGTTTTACGTATACATCGCAATGTAATATTTAACTTTCTCACATGAGTTGAGACGAAGACACTCGCGGTGCTCGACAACGAATCGAAGCAAGATTGTTTTACGTATACATCGCAATGTAATATTTAACTTTTTCACATGAGTTGAGACGAAGACACTCGCGGTGCTCGACAACGAATCGAAGCAAGATTGTTTTACGTATACATCGCACTATAATATTTAACTTTCTCACATGAGTTGAGACGAAGACACTCGCGGTGCTCGACAACGAATCGAAGCAAGATTGTTTTACGTATACATCGCAATGTAATATTTAACTTTCTCACATGAGTTGAGACGAAGACACTCGCGGTGCTCGACAACGAATCGAAGCAAGATTGTTTTACGTATACATCGCAATGTAATATTTAACTTTCTCACATGAGTTGAGACGAAGACACTCGCGGTGCTCGACAACGAATCCAAGCAAGATTGTTTTACGTATACATCGCAATGTAATATTTAACTTTCTCACATGAGTTGAGACGAAGACACTCGCGGTGCTCGACAACGAATCGAAGCAAGATTGTTTTACGTATACATCGCAATGTAATATTTAACTTTTTCACATGAGTTGAGACGAAGACACTCGCGGTGCTCGACAACGAATCGAAGCAAGATTGTTTTACGTATACATCGCAATGTAATATTTAACTTTCTCACATGAGTTGAGACGAAGACACTCGCGGTGCTCGACAACGAATCGAAGCAAGATTGTTTTACGTATACATCGCAATGTAATATTTAACTTTCTCACATGAGTTGAGACGAAGACACTCGCGGTGCTCGACAACGAATCGAAGCAAGATTGTTTTACGTATACATCGCAATGTAATATTTAACTTTCTCACATGAGTTGAGACGAAGACACTCGCGGTGCTCGACAACGAATCGAAGCAAGATTGTTTTACGTATACATCGCAATGTAATATTTAACTTTTTCACATGAGTTGAGACGAAGACACTCGCGGTGCTCGACAACGAATCGAAGCAAGATTGTTTTACGTATACATCGCAATGTAATATTTAACTTTCTCACATGAGTTGAGACGAAGACACTCGCGGTGCTCGACAACGAATCAAAGCAAGATTGTTTTACGTATACATCGCAATGTAATATTGAACTTTTTCACATGAGTTGAGACGAAGACACTCGCGGTGCTCGACAACGAATCGAAGCAAAATTGTTTTACGTATACATCGCAATGTAATATTTAACTTTTTCACATGAGTTGAGACGAAGACACTCGCGGTGCTCGACAACCAATCGAAGCAAGATTGTTTTACGTATACATCGCAATGTAATATTTAACTTTTTCACATGAGTTGAGACGAAGACACTCGCGGTGCTCGACAACGAATCGAAGCAAGATTGTTTTACGTATACATCGCAATGTAATATTTAACTTTTTCACGTGAGTTGTATACTGGCTGAGTCACGTAACTTTAAAGCCTCCTGTAATTTCTGAACGTTTGAAGATATTCAATCTAGTTTTCACGAAAGTGTATGAGGAAACAGGGCTAATTGACGTTTCATGTTATCACTTGTATTTTACGAGATATTACGATAACTTTGTTGTTGTTTTTTCAAATGGAACTACATACTTTTAGTATATAATGATAAGCGTATCAGCGTCGAATCACATTTTTTTGAATAATTTTGATTTTTTGCAACTCGTATTTAACGGAAAGTTTGAATGTAACAATCCCGCCGAAGGTCACGCAATGCTCTCTCTGCTAACGCCCACTTGGGCTGTTACAGTATTCGTTCAATGTCCGTGTATAAATATCCGTTAAACACGAGTCGCAAAATATTAAAATTACGCGCAAAATGCTTATCTAATTTGTGACAAAATGTACGTCATTGGATTTGTCGTTTTACGTTCATTGTGATACACTAAAAATATATATAGTTCCGTTTGAAAAGAAATTACCTCAATATCTCGTAAAATACAAGTGATAAAATGGAAGTGTGTGTGTAAACTAGCCCCATTTCCTCATGCATTTCTGTGAAAACTGCATTGCAATGACTTCATCCATTCAAAAATTGCAGGTGGTGCTAAAGTTACGTGACTCACCCTGTAAAATGTTTGTATAGCTGCAGGGAAAAGTGACAATTTTGCACAAAAAACTTAATTTTTCTTGCTCATGTATAAAATAAGGAGAAAATGTAGAGTAGTCAAAATTCACGGTCTGTTTTTCTTCTGTTTTTCTTCGGTTTTTTTCTGTCGCAATGCCTATCCCTTCTCTCTCTGTGTCCATCTGTCAGTTTATATCTGTCCTTCTCCCATTCTGTTCTTCTGTCTGTCCCTTCGCTAGTCCGTTCACCTGTGAATGAGACTAACACCTAATGATACACACGATTTACACTAATCGATCTGATAGTGCGTTTTTCGCATTTGTAATGGTTATTTTAATTTTGGCGTTTACTATGTCTTAGGATTCCCGGATACAACATACAAATATTCTCAAAAATTGCTTCAATTTTTTTCTTTTTTTTCTCAAATTGAGCAAATTACGCTGATAGAAAGGTGGAAATACTATTGTTAACAAAACCTTGAATTTTAAAAGTTTCTATAAGTACAAATATTTTTCGACATTCTCCGCTACATTATTGAAGGAAGTTTTTCCCTCACTGAAGTTTTTTTTACAAAATTACAATTTTTAAATGAAATCGAGTATAATGTATGGAAGTATCAATAACTTTTGCGGACATGTGTGTTAACTACTGACAATTAAAAATTATAAAAATTTGATTTTCTCGAAATTGGTTTCAATTGTTTCTATAAAGGTTTTGCTTGATTTGAGCAATCATCGTTTCATAATATGCCCTAGGTCTTATTTTAATTAAAACCGCTGGAATTCCTAAAGCTTCAAAACAAGTGTTTTCAAGCCTGTCCTAGTCCTTCAATATTGAAAAGAAATATTTATTTCTGAAGTGAATCCACTTCTTAACATTTGGTCACTCAATGATTTCCTGTACAATTTTTGGAAATATCAGTATTTTAGAAGAAATTTTAAACTGAAAAGGTGAAATTTTGGGACAATCCATAAATTCTGATTATTCGGTAAATATTTCTCACCGAAAGTGTCACCTCTGCAAGCTCGCGGTTAGGGCTGAGTCATTGTAATCTTATGACCACGGTTTGGTTCCTGGTTTTACCAAGACCACATTTTTCTGATTGTTTTTTCTCAAGTAGAGCAATGCGCAAGTATAAGTTTTGAACGAAGTAATTTCGATTTTCATTATAATCTTTTAAGTAATACGTTGCGAATAGAGATCATCCAATGTCATTTTAGTAAGGATTTAAGCAAGTAAGAATTTCAGATTAAAAACTTTTATTATCCAAAACTCAATTGTATTTTGTAATTATTTCTTATACGTCATTTATTTTAAATGTTTTTCAGAGTCAGCCGGTATGCAGGCAGAAGTTTCAAAGAGGAATGTCAACAATTTAAAATGATATCGAAGTTGTAACGTTACGCATTAACCCATTTAATCCCAAATTATTTTTTGTAACTTTTTGAATTTGTTTATATATTAACAACATAAAATAAGTCTGAGGAGAATATTGTGAGAGTAACTGGGACTTTATCAACTGTTATGTACGAAAAATTGCATGTTCCAAAAATGGAACAGTGGGATCGAATGGGTAGCATGTTTTTAAAAACTATGTATAATTTTTAATTGTGTTATTTGTTGTTTTATAAAGATAAATAGCTTAAAAATAATAAAAATGATACTTTAAATTATATTCTATGAAGTATTTTAAATGATTCTGCATTTAGAGTAATGTTGCACTTCTTGCATTTTCTATGTGTTTTTCTTACAATGTCCACATCTAGACTGCTTGTTATGAGCCACAATTAAATGATCGAGCTCATAATATCTCACATAATTAATCACACTCTTGCACAAGGATCTAGAGATGATCGTCCTAATGGAGAACTTGTATATTTCTGGAAGTAACACATAGTAATTTGCCTTGTCAAACGGATGGGTTTTCCCATAATGTGCTGCTTTGTGTCCTCCTTTCCATAATAAGATATTACTGCTTCCTCAAAACACAGTTTTTTTCGTTTGTAAAATCATTAAGCCACTGCTCGTTTAGCGTTTTACATAAAGGGGAAACTTCAGCAAATTTATCTGAACTTGATAAATGGGAATTATCGGACACGTAAAAATTAATTTTCAAGAAAATTATTTCAGCAACAGTGAATTCAAAACAAAAGTCAATGTTATGACTGGTATATAAATTAATAAGCTGTACTATCATATTTAAAATTTCATTATCATAAAACAATTCAAACAAGTACACAGGCATAATTTCTTCTTCCGTAAAAGAGAGGGAAGTCCATTCTTTTGGGGGATCCTCCTGAATGTCTATGAGGAGTCATTTTCGAATTATCTTTCCCCCTTATTACAATTATCTGATTTTGATACCACTTGTATACGTCTTCCATCTGAATTTTCTTAATGCTGTCTATAAGTCAGTGTTATTTCAGGATCTGAACTCGGGGCCGAAACAACATCAGCAACAATAGATATACATTGTCCAAGTGGCATTCTAACCTGAAAATATGTAATATTAAGGAAATGCATACAGAATGTGCCAAAAACCACTAAACAAACTATAATTCCACTGTCTTCTATAATAATTTGGGAGTCAGTTCTCTTGAGCACATTAGCTTGTGTACATACTCTTAGCTGATTCCTGCTGAGGTTATTAAAATTTCGATCTTCGTCACCTCCCCCTCCCACCGAATCCTCCACAGAAAGGAAATAATTCTCTGTAGAAGAAATAAAAACTTCTGCGTATAATAATAGTCTTCTTTCAGAATGCTAATGCCCTCGTCGACAATTAGGCTAAGAAGGCAAAATAAAACATGCAGGTCATTCGATCCCACTGTTCCAAAAATGGAACATCAAAATTTATTACATAATTTGTGGGTTAGGTTTCAGTCAAATGATAGGACGGTAGGTTCTTCATCAAAGTACATGTTTTCTTCAATATTTACTAATATTGATATGCAAATACATCACACTGACTGTAATTACATACTTACTGTTTCTTTTCAGACACCTTCTCAGCAAATAGGCGTATTTTTAAGCTATTATTCTTCCTTGTCACCGAAATTTCATGAAATGTGGGCATGTAAACCAGACAACTAATCCTTCCTCTCAATAGTTAAGGGAACTAGCACGGAAAACAGAGCGAATAATGAAGTTTCTGAGATAAAATAAAAAATGTTCCAAAAATGGAACAGTGGGATCAAATGGGGGAATACTTTTTCATTATGAATACTGAGACTACCAACAAACCTATACTAAAGAATCAATACTCATTGACTAATAAGCGACACAGCATATTCACTTTATATTCCAATATTATCTGTAATAGGGTAAATGTAATTATTATACTCTATTGTATGATTTTTCTCTGTTTATAAAATTATTGTACGATTACTTAGTGGATTGTATTCAGAGAACAGAAACGAAAGTTTCTTTCATGAGTACCGAAGTTCAAAAGAAGTATTTTCTTTTCAAAAGCAATTGCATTTTTTTCTTTTTTAAATTTTTTATTCTTATTGAACACTTTTCAAATCGCAGGATTAAGAGTTCAACAACAAAGGATAGCCGCAGGAATTGAAAACGATTGCAAACAATATGTGAGTGGTGGCGAATTAAGGGATTGTGTTACGACTGGAATACAAGGGACAAAGGCCACCTCCACACAAAGAAACAGCGTTCGGTCGAATGCAGCTCAACATACGCCACGCACGCCTGCGCTGGACGCGTCTCAGCTGCGCTTGCTGTCGCCAGGAAACAACCCTTCCGACCCGCCTCCCTCCCCCCGGCTCGTTCGCTCTGCCGCCCCGGGCGATCCCGCAACAAAAAGGCTTTCGCTGTTTCATCTGCGGGCGCGATTGCAAATACCGGATGTCGGCGACACTCGACGAGGGGGCCAAGGGGGGGGGCGAGGGGGACGATTTCATTCCCTGCGGCGGACGGCGCTTGCGTTCCCCTGCCATCCGGACCGCGTGCCCCCGGGGGCGTCTTGGGGCGGCAAAGTGATCGGATGCGTTCGGGGGCGTTCTGCGCGCGACGGCCGGAGCACAGCGTTCGCGAGGCGATAGAACGGTGAACGAGTTTGTCGCAGGACTCTTGTGAGGAGAAAGAAATGGAATGAACGCTGTTCGGATCCGTGCCTGGGATTTGGGGTTGTGAGATCGAATGTGAATAAATCATCGCAAATGTTCAGTGTGAATAAGTGAATTAATTGCCGTTGTCTTTAATGCGATTGGGTGGTCGATGACTGTACATTCAATTAACAAGCTGCGAACTCCAATTGTTTCGTTTCTCGTTTCTTTTCTGACGCTGGCACAATACTCTTCACCGGACATTTTGAGGATAGTAGTACTTTCGACGGGAGTTTTCGTGTCTCAGATGTAGTACAATTAAGAGCATAATTTAGATTTATAAGGTGAATCTGATTGGTAGTTGACGTGGTTATTGATGTGATTCATTAATATGATGAATTATTTGAGATATTGAGCCAATTTTTCTCTTTCTTATTTGTGTTATTTTTATTATTTCGCTTTCGGTTCAGGTAGAACACCATGAGCTCTTTACGACACCATGATTAACGACCTATTTCAACGCGAACAAGCGTTGTAGTTATATTTGTGAATGTCACACGCATGCGCTTACATGCGTGCACTGGCGTCACAGGCGAACCAAACACTGCGTGACAAACACGTGCATGTACTGCTTGTCCGCGTTAGGTTCAATAGTCCCTCACGTATTTACTAGCTTAGTGGGTCTCCCCTGGCGGGTGTTAAAAAGTTCATAATAAAAGTATGTTCTTAACATATTTCAGTTTATTGACTCGTCCATTTTTATTCACAGAAAGTTAAACACAAATGTTTCCATTAAAATACTAGCCTTTGCGCTTGTAGAAGCACAGAAATCTTGAAAAACACTAGATTTTTCGAATTCTTCCAGAGTATACTAGAAAGAACCGGCCAGAAGAATTGTTCTAATCGATTAATCTTGTAGAGAGGGATCGAATGAGCCCTTGATCATCTCTGAAGGTGCCGAAAGTCACTAAAAATTCGCTTTAGTTGCTTAAAAACCAAATTTTAGAGAAATTTCGTAGTCTTTTGGATAGATCCGCAAAATAATATTCAGTATCCCGCTAGGAATCGAGGCGAGTTCAATGATACCTCATTTACTTCCAATGCTGCGCCAGAATTGGTCTAACCGATAGTGATGGACGAACGGACGGATGCAGGGTTTTCGATTACTAAATAAGTATTTCCTCGCTATTAGCTGTTGTCTCCAGTTTTGGCACACAGCGAAGGTCTATTGACCACCTCGGTTTTCACAACAACAGCGTATTTGTATTTTCATTTGGTTTCAATTATCTGGTGAGGATCTTTGATACTTGAGTAATCACCAGCATTGTTTTTTTACACACACGAATTAATATTTGATTGTTAAAGCTGGTAGGTTTAAGTCGGATCGGAGCTGGTAGGGTTTAGGCGGGTCGGAGCTAGACAGGTTGAAGCGGAATAGCTTAGGTCATCTTGAGGTGGGTCGGGTTGAAGCGGGGTGGAGCGAATTGATTTGACGTGGGACGAAGTGAGTCGGTTCGACGCGGGGTTAGTCGGGTTGCGGCGAGGTTAAGAGGCGGAGATGGTCGGAATAAGCGGGAAGGAGCGGATCTGGTTGAAGCGCAGCGACTCACGTTGAGGCGAAACGAAACCGGTCGGGTTGATGCGGGACAGAGTTGGTCTGAGTCAATGATGTATATAAATACCACTAGATGGCTGACTCCGCGCTTTCCCAATAGGCGGAGGATAGGCCGTACAAGGAGCCATGTTGCACGGCAAAAGATTCGAACGTCAATTGCAGCCCATGTCAGTTCGGTAGATTTTTACGAGTGTAACAAGTATACATTGTATTTATTAACATGGTTCTGTTCCATCATAAGAAAGTAAAGCTGTAGGCAACAACAAATTGTCGAAATATATTTTATAATTTACATAAAACTACGAACAGCATTGACAAGGTGTTACCGGACACTTGCAAAAATGAGGAC
The DNA here is from genome assembly GCA_031308135.1 of Acheta domesticus. NCBI lineage: Eukaryota > Metazoa > Arthropoda > Insecta > Orthoptera > Gryllidae > Acheta > Acheta domesticus. The sequence goes on along the minus strand of JAHLJT010000631.1, from coordinate 42,894,384 downwards.
TTGTTTTTTATGATGACATACAGGTACACACTTCTTATACTACTTCAGAAGAGATCAGTTTATATGATAATACTGCACGTGACAGTAAATTATTATTACTACGGCAGCTTTATTATTAAGGATTCTTTCTCTGTTTCAAAATTCCGTTTTCAAATATAAGAATAAGACGTACTTATCGTTCATGTGATTAGAAAAACTGCGTTTCACTCCAAATATCCCTTTTGTCTCTCTAAATGGATGGGTGTAAATAACTGCTGGATTTGGGAGGTGGCAGAGAGATTTAAGATGAAAACACGTAGAGAAATATAGTACATATGTACTTTTTATGAGAGACATTTTTATTTGCATATGAATACAAAACTTTTTGCAGGAACGAACATTCAAATGGTACCTTTCACCATTGAAAGAAAATATTCAAATAATAAAAAATGTTTCTTTTAATTTTACGTAACAGGAAATAGAGCAAAACATACATTTAGAGAATAAATGAATAGATTAAAATACATGTTCAAAACATGAACACTTAAGACTAAGATTCCACTACACGATATTGTTGTGAAACCCACCTGATAGTGGTAAAACAAAGGCTAAAAATAATTGCCGCTAATACGCGATTATAGTTTAAATAAGTGAGAAAATAGTAGTGAAGACACGACACCGTATCTTGGACAAATAGTTCTCTGGTGGCGAGGAGATGGCGAAAGTCGTAAACTCAATTTCTGAACGCACTCTGATGCCAGCCAATGAAAAACTAGTATGAACAAACGGAAACGGCAAGAGCTTGTGCCAAAAGAATCCAACTTTCTTCTTGTCCGAGTCGCCGAAGCGAGCAGTTGTATGAATTCGTTTTCTTATCTTGTTGGAGTTGCCAAAGTGAATAGTCAGCCATCTTGTGCGCTACGACGACGTTGAGCGACACGTAAAAGAGCGAGTACGCTGTACTAGAAAGTCTGTACTATTTTTTGAAATTTCATTTTGAAAACATATTTATAGAATCTCCAGAATTATAAGAACTCTAATCGACATTGTAATTAATTTGACTTTTGCCAATTACGAAGTCATAAGTGGAGATTCTGGACTTGGATTCGGAGGTGACCATCGCCTGAGGAGCCAACGGTAAAACATCGCTAACCGAGGGGAGACGGCGCCCGGAGGCCTCACGATTTCGACGCAGCAGGCAGCGCGCGGAGCGGCGCAAGGGACCCTACGACCTTGGAGGCGTGGACAACATTTTGCAACCGACTTCGCAGCGTGGAATTCTCCGGAGGTTCGACGGCCGTGAGTTTAACGAAACCAAAAGAACTTTTACTGAATCTCAATTTAGAACTGTACCGCACAGTATTCTTGCTAATTTGACAAGTCATTTCCTTTTTCTACCTGAAATCGTAATTGAAATCAGATAAAGGTATTTTGTAAATAATGTAAAATTGTGTTCTTGTACAGAATTAATTGACTAACTTCACGTGTAATGAATCCAAAGGTGTTACAAGAAATTTGAATATTGTATGTGTATGTATTTTTTTCAGGGTTATTGTTTTGAAGTGTATTTTGTGTGTGTTTCTCAGTTTTCTCTTTGTGTGTGTATAAGTTATTACTTGGAAATAAGGTGCAAAGTTAACATCTTCTTAGAGAAAACTGCAGTTTTTAGGTAGGGAAAGATAGCTACCGTAATTAAATGTAAATTTAGTTGTACAAAACTTTCCTTCATAAGAATATATCTTCAATGTTATTTCAAATTGTGTTGGAATGTTAATTGGTAGTTAGTTGAAAAGACGAACCCACCCCCGATAGGGAATTTTATTCTACCTAGAAATTTCCCAGGTGTGCGTGACGGGACAGCTATCCGTCACGGAATTAGTAAATGAAAGATTTGCTATTTGTAACAAGTAAAAGAGCAGGGTTTGGTTACAATTTCCTGGGCCAATTTTGAAAATAACAATTACATTAAGTAAAGATCAAAATGAAAACATTTAAAAAATCAAAACAAAAAATGTTTCACTAATCACTCAAGAGAAAACTCACTACAACACACCGCTTTCGGCAATCCGGAGAAGGTTTTTGCCGTGCAAAATGGCGCCTTGGGTGGCCTCACCGCCAAGGCGACAGTCATCCATCTAGGAGTATATGTATACATCATTGGTCTGATTGGAGCGCGGTGGAGCAAGAAGGGTTGCGGCGGTGCGTAGCTGGGCTCGAGGCAGAGAGGAGGGGGGGGGCAGGGGATCGGGAAGTTGGGATCACAACGGGCGGGACAGGGTGAGATGAAGCCAGGCGCATCAGAGAAAAGTAGAAAGGGTTAAAGAGGGGTGGAGCGAATCGGTTTGAGGTGGGGCAAAGCGAATTGGTTTGGCGCAAGGCGAATCTGGTCGGGTTAAAGCGCAATGGAGTGTACAGGGTTGAGGCGGGGCGGAGCGAGTCAGGTTGAGGCGAAACGAAACTGGTCGTGTTGATGCGGGACGAAGTTGGTCTGAGTGAAGCGTGGAGAACCAAGAAGGGTTGAAGCGATGCGTAGCTGGGCGAGTCGAGGCCGAGAGGAGCGAGGCGGACGGGGAGGGAGGAGCCAGGGAGATCAGAGGGGATGGATCGCAACGTGCGGGTCAGCGCGAGATGAAGCCGGGCGCATCGGAGAAAAGGAGAAAGGGCGGAGCCGCGCTGGGTCGAGCGACCGCACAGGGCAACGCGGGGCGGAGAGCGGCGGCATGAAAAATAAAGGGAGACGACGCCAGTGGGCGAGACGAGATTGCGTCCGCGGGGTAGTTTTCGGTTATGCAATTGGCAATCTGAGAGACGCCATCGCGGATGCCACGCGAGGTCGGCGGCTGCAGATCTGAATGACCTCGCGGGCAGAAAAGCGAGCGAGAGGCGAGATGGCAAGCGACTACCTGGAAAGATAGGATTCTAAGATAACAGGACAAGTGGACACCTCTGTATTTAAATCATGCAGAGACGGTACCAAGGTGAAGACTTATGACAGGGAAAAAATTTGCAATGTGTATTAAGAATTGAAAAGTCCATTTCGATTCGATATTTCGTGAAAGTCAAGACATTTCAATAATCTGAAATCAGCCTCGCATAATTTTTCTGTTTTCGTTTAACTTTCCGTTTTTCTGCACGATGACGATTTTCTCGCTTGCTTCCACAGAAGAACCTGAATTTATTTTCCATTTTCTGAAAGAGAGTTGTATTGGAGGTGAAGTAGTTTGCTGCAATTAACGGATTATAATTATCGACTTATAAGGAATGATTGGTAACCAAAACTGTTAATTGCTAAAGATACCTTCTCTATTCAGTCTCCTCTGTAAGGGTAAAAAGACATCCCAAAACCAAGAATATTATAGTTCCTACATCTTGAAAACGAACTGCAAAGCATCCTCAAGCATCTCACTTCCTTCTTGGGGTGAGATGTTAGAGAACGTCTTAGGAGATTCAGATGTGACCCCTAGTTTTTGAAAACGAAGCCCTCAAACATTTTCTGTTCTTTTAATGGAATTGCAATAACGTAAATTTTAATAGTAGTGATGACAGAGTAATCCAGTGAAAAAATGTCGTGAATAAGCATCAAGATTATTTGATAATCCTTATGTAGGTAATAACAGAGATAGACAAGCTATTCCCTAAAATTTATCCTGACTTCTGGCTAAAAGTAGCGTGCACGTTTACAAATATCACTGCTGCTCTGGCACTTTTAGCGTACTATAGTACTTCACTAAAAAGGTTCTTTTAAAAATAACATTACGAATGAAACGATAACCATCTGGAACCTCTCCAGCAAAAGAAAAGTTCAACCATCCAACTTCAAACTTGCACAATCAGCTCTCCGTATTTCTTTTTAATTGTCGCCAGTACTGCAAGCGCTCCATTGATTCCGTTCCAGAATAATCGAGAAGAGGGCTTGCGGAGTTCCCTAGGGAACGAGAGCATCTGGCAGCAGATTTAATTCGACGATACACTTTTTAATTTCCTTTCAAAGCGAACTCGATAATGATCTGCCCGGGATGGGGCGCATAAATTTAGGAAGTTCTGCTCAAGAACGCTACCAGTTGAGCGACGGGAACTGCTGCTGCTGCTATCTGGTGGGCATAGTCCGCGGATTATTCAGATGCAAATGTGAGCCTCGGGAAACCTCGAGTATTCTTTGTTCAGGCAGTTGCCTACAGCTACAAATCTTTGGATATATTTTTATAAGCAATAGTCGGGACGTTTGAATGAAAATTGCTGTTCTTGTCGATCTTCACGACAAAGTGGTCATCTGAGATATCGTAGGCTTTGAATTCTGACGGGAATATGAAACTTTGCGTGCCGAAAAATGTAGTCAGTAACTTAACTGGTGATCAATACAAATTGTAAGTGAACGATGACTTGCTTTCAAATTATGGCTTTGGGTGTATTTGCTGCTTAGCTGGATTTTCCGTGTAATAACATCACCAGAATTCTACTCATTATATCATGTAAATAAATGTATGTTATTATAGACTAAAATCAAAATGCTCAAACCGTGTCGTAATGAAATTGTAGACCAAGAAAACGAGTGTAAATTAAAATGAATGATCAAATGTGAATTAATGAAATAAGCTATTCAATTCAATAAATCGTGCTTACATCATTACTACGTTATGCATATCTTTGATTTATGTATATTTATATACAGATGATAACTACTCATATATAACATTTTTCAAATGTCAAGCTGCTCATACTCATCTAACTGCTTTAACAAGGAATATGTACAACGATTTGATATTGAATTTTCAATTTTAGATTGAATGGAGACAGTCAATTAAAGTCTACCCACATGTAGCTATTGGTTACTGCATTACATGATAATAATAATGTTGTAGCTTAACTCGGGAGTGCTCACAATAGATCTGTGAGGTCCAAGCCAGGCCAATTTTGTGTTCCTGAATTATTGCGATGCATTAGGAGTCTGATATTTCATGTATTTCTTCGATGTATTTTTCTGAGAACGCCTGGCCTTCTATTTTTATATTTTCGATGGGTCATTTCCCATGAGCATGCTGAAACTTGATCACTGCGCTGCGCGATATCTGTCAGACACATTACGTGCACTGGCGCCAGTGTATTGTAAGCTCCTTACGTAAGATGTTACGTGTCCGTATGTATGATGATATTATTTTAAGGCGTGTCTATGACAAGTGTACGATTTATTAACAGTTGCATTGAGAGACATAAACATACCAAATAAAATACGTATTTCAGTTAATAAAGCTTCAGATCATTCCCATTCACGAAAAGTTTCAACTGTCTGAGAGATACATTGCGGGCACTGGCAGGAGTCTACCTATTGCGGGCACTCGCGGGTTAAAATAAAACAAAATTAGGATAGATGGTTTTCTTTCTTTCACAATTTGTTACATCTGTATTGACGCAACGCGTTTTCAAACCCCTGGGAGGCGTTAAACGTTGTTACTATTAGGAGTAATCCTCCCTTGCTTTTTTTATGTACATCAGTCGTAAGTCGTTGTCTAGAGGACCGCCAGATAGCATTTCCGCCTCTCTCCAACGCGCTCCTGCGCATTACCCAGCGGCGAGAAGTGGAAAGGAATTAGAATACGGGAAGAGTTTAGGACCCTTCTCTTGTCGCTTCTTGCTTTCCACGTAGGATAATTATTTTCAAATGGCAATTTTTAACATTGTTTAAGTGTTCAGCTAGTAATACTTTTCAGTGTAGTTTAAATTTTTGTTTTGTATTTTAACTGTTTCAATGTATATGCTACATCATCATCTACACAAAGACGCACGAATCATAAGTCTAGCCAATTCCTTAAGCGCTTAAGATTAATTTATTTATCACGTGGGGCAAATTTTGAAACCCTCATCAGAACCCATCCTACTCGTCGTAATCGCAAATTGCATGCGATTTGCAGCAATGTAGTTTTTTCAGTAAATATTTTTCATCACTCCAACTCTTGATTCATTAAATGTATAGAAATATTTACGGACGACAAGCAGGTTTCATGGCAAACTCCTGCGAAATTACAGTCTCAGAAAGGGCTAAGAAGAAAGACGGTACGAGTAGATTAAAGAACAAAGAAAAGAGTGAGTTGTTTGCATCAATGATAAAAGCGACAAGAGCTAAAATAGAAGAAGAGCTATTAGATAGCTAAAAGAGTACTTTGTTTTATCTCCACAAATGGTATGATTAAGATGAATATAATAAACGGGCCTCGGACCGCGCGATACCTCTCTTTCCTCTTCCTTGTCCCATCCTCTCCCCTCTCACTTAGACTTCCATGCCCTACCAAAAGCCGGGAGACCATTCGCGAGCTTTGAGCTTCTCCTAGCTGGGGCGGTACCCCGGTGGTGGGAAACACGTGGTTGGGGAAAACATTGCAAGCCAATGTGTATGGCGGCGCGAGATCTCGCCACCCAGCAATCACCGTCACCTCCCGCGATAAAAAACTCGCACTACACTTACGAGCACAATGACCACTGCAATTGACGTGCCCCAGAACACTAATCAATCAATCCATCGAGTTGTTTGGTATGACTAGGGCGAGGATTTTTATATCCCAAAAATCTTGAAATATGCTTTTAAAATATGCATTTATGATGTAAGAGTTTCTGAAATATGCACTTTAATATGCAATTAAAAATGATATTTCATTTCTTGCATTCCTCATTTCCGGTTTTCATATATTTTTGTTCTAACAAGCTAGCTTACTTCTCAGCAGAAATAATTGAAGAAAACATGCACGTCAGTGAAGTACATTGTTGGTCTTCTTTCATTTTCTCTGCCTGGTTTAAAAAATATTTCAAGAAATATCCTACGTTTGCATAAGTATTTTATCATCCATGGAAAGAAAGAAAGAAACCCAAATTGTGACAATCTTTTTCTAATCAATGGACGCTCACAAATAAATAGATTCTATGAAACATGATACGTTTGTAGAGATAAGTATCTACTTTTACGAAATATGCAAAATAGGTTCTTATAATTATACGAATATGCACCAACAGGAAACATCAGCCAAATATGCACAGATATACACTAACATATTAATCTACATAGCATCCAATTCTAATCAAATGTGAAGAAATTTCACTTAGCCCTGCCCTGAAGCAACGGACAAAAATATCCAAAATGATAGAAATCCGCTCCCTAGCTATGAGTATGCTTTTGTGTCGTAGCTGGGATGCGGAGGCCGGCAGAGGGCGGGGCGGAGCAGGTGGGGCGATGTGCGACTGCACCTGACGTACAGCGCCGTGTCACCTCCGGCGTCACCACGCGCCCCCCCCAGCCCCCCCCGCGCCGTGCGATAGCGCCCCGCCGCCGCGGAAGGGGCCGCGCTTCGATTTCCGGAGGGCCCCGCCCCGCCCCCACCGCCACCCGACCATCGATCCTGGGGGCGAGATCGCCGCTCTCAGCAACACTTCGACTTCTGCGCCTCCGCAGATGCCTCCTCCTTCACTGTATTCGCATCCAAAACTTCCATGATTCCAAGGAATTTTTCGCTTTCATTGTTCTTCCGCCACAGCAAACTTCATCCCTAAAGACTCTACTACCTAAACAGCCAACGTCACCATTTCATTTACAGAGTTGGTCTCCAACACTTCCTCAGCAACTTTGGCCTCCAACAACTTTACGTCCTCGACAATCTCCTCCACCTACTTTCCCGTACACTGCCTCATTCCCCTCCACCGCCCCCGCTCTGATAAGAAGGTCCTAGGGATCGAATTCTGACGAAGGTAGATTTTCTGCACAAGCTGTTTCGAGACTGCATTGAATTCAGTCATTCCCTGAAGAAAAATTCTAGGAGCTGCTCTCATCGGTTGTTTTCTGTGGCTTCTACAATAAATATCAGGTGAATTTTGAAGCAGTACTATGTCAAACACACATTCACTACACTACACATGTCGTGAGCCAGTCGTGTGCTTGAAGTCTGTCTCGGGTGGAGTGGGGCTCCGTAAGGAAAAAATTCCCAATAACCCATCATGTAAAATAGTGCCGGATATCAAAATCCAGCGATAGAGAAAGTTTTAAACCTTCCGGAGTGTAACATTAACTGCAATAACGGAACTAATAATCACAGCAGTTCACGAGCCGCCTCCATGGCTGTTGAACAGGCAAGCGAGACTCCTGATCCATCAGGGACGCGTTGGCGCTTCAGGGCATGATGGAAAGGAGTGGCTGTACATCTCTGGTGGCGCATTTTGAAACTGTATCATTTCAAACTCACTTACATTCACTACACTCTACATGTCGGGAGACCAGTCGTGTGCTTGGAGTAATTCTCGGGTGGGACGGTTTTCCGTGAGGGGTGGATAACTAGAGGGGGATTATTTACCGTAAGCCATGATGTAAGGTACAGCCTGGTCTCGAAATCCAGCGAGAGAGAACATTTTCCACCTTCCGGAACATTCACTACACTATCGGAACCAATGATCGCAGCAGTTCATAAGCTACCTCCTAGCTGTTGAACAGCTACCTAGCTGTTGAACAGGCAAGCGAGACTCCAGCTCCAACACGCACGCGTTGGCGCGTCAGGGACAGCGCGGGGCAGAGTGGAAGTGGTTGTGCGTCGTTGGTGGTTCGATCGTGAAAGCGATCCGTGTGCGAGAGGGTGGGGGCGCTTTTCGTTGGCTTTTGGACCGAACAGATCTTTCAACTTTTCCCCAATACCCATCCACGCCCTGCTTCCACTCTTCTCGCAGCGATGCACGTCACAGCCAACCTGACTCAAGACTGGGACGGGATTAAAGCGGCTCTTGTACCCTCAAGCGATGAGCAATAGCCAAGTATTTAGTAAGTGTTCCCCCTTCCATACGAAATTATATAAAATATTTAATATTTATCTTTGGGTATAATATTGCTCATTGTTCCTTATTGATGTTCAGTCATTAAGTAATATAATTATTTCACGACCAAAACATCTTAATTAATCATAATCACATAATACATTTTATACGACCTCTTGTCTTCGTCAATCCATTCTCATCATTTAACAACAACGCTCTTGGTAACCTGTTTTACATGACATTATGCCAACATATATAAAGTACAGATATTCCATGCTACACTATATCTTCTTTTTAATTTATCGTTTATTTACAATACAGAAGGTATTATACTGCTGCAGGAAAGTGCACACAATTTTTATAGAAAAAAGAGACATTTTTGTATTTGTAAACATGTGTTCTTGGGAACTGGAATCCCTTTCAAAAGTTTATTTTATCTTTAGTCATCAACAAGAATTCGAATAAAACTCCAATTCCTACGTATTTCTGATGAAAGTTCGTTAAATAAAATGGATTGAGGGTCTGAATGAACAACATTCTGATTTGGTGGAGTCCAGCAGAATACACTGTTGAGATTCATATCCATCAATACGCGTATTTACACATACATTATGTAGGAACAAGATCGATACTGCAAGTAAAGAGGCCAATGACGTTATAACGAGTAGGATTGTAGGGAAGCAATGCCAATGAACAAATGGTGTTAACACGACTTGACAAATACGAATTGATGAAGTACTTACAATGACGTCATTGCGGAAACCAATTTATTTCATCTGTAAACTGAGTGTACACATAAATTTTGATTATCATCTTGGTTGTTTTCCACATTATCTTCACCACTAGTGTCCCAAACTTCATGTGATTCTAGTCTCATTATTTACTAATATTTCGAATAGGAGGGTGACTCGAAAAGTAAAGGTCGTTTTATTATCAGTGACAAACAATCATTAAATTAAAATTAGTGGAGATAAAACAGCACGTACTTTCTCGCCCGTGCTTTCACGCAGAATTACACGAAAACTTTCGAATTTTCGCAAAGTTGTGCATGACCTTATTTCAAAATCTATCTTTAAGGAACAGATTAAGGAAAAATCACTATGTGCATAATTGAGAAGTCCAGTGAGAGAGGGAGCTAACCCACAAAATTCAAAATATCGTGTTAGAACGGAAAATTGTTGCACGTATTTAATTTTACCGGGCACCTTCCAGGATTATTTAATATCCCACAAGCATGAAAAGACTTCTATGATTTTCCGCCTTTTGAAACTCCACGCGTGTCAGTCAGGATCGAACCCACACCCTGGGGTTTAGAGGCCTGTAAACTAACCACTCCCCCACCGAGATGCCCTCTGTTTGGAATAACAACCGTACTCTCCGCACAAAATAATTATTTCAGGTTGTAATGCAAAGGAGGTGGGGAGAGTACTATAACTGCACTCCAACATGCGCGGGGCAGTAAGCAGCACACGATAACTTCATTTTGGAAAATATTGTCCTTCCCCTTCATTAAGATCACAATATCAGATATAACACTGAACAATGAGTTTTAATCTCCATTTTCAGACATACTCAAAGCTCCTTTTTTCATGGGTCACTCAAAAATGAATGCACGTGAATAAAACGAAAAAAAAAACACGTCCATCAGATGCATTTTACGACGCCATATCAAAATATGCTGGAGCCAAAACGATCCATACAGCTTTAACCGCAGATAGTAAATTCACGCCATCAAGTGGTATGTAGACCGACTGAGAGGGACAGAGGGCGGAGGTTAGGTATGCTGTATAGGAAGACAATGTATGTGTGAGAGAGAGAGAGACAGATAATATGTGTGTGTGTGAGTGTGTGTGTGTGTGATAATGTACTATAACACAGTTGGTCATAACTATCATGTGGCGACGGATAGGAGTTGCAATGTTTGTGATAGAGAAGAGAATCTACGTAAATATGACGGTAGTAGCTTTTGCGAATTGTACTTCGAAGAAAATTTTTCAAATAGTTTAGCCGGTTTAATTATGTTCTTTTGTTCAGCTTCGTGTTAATTCAGGTACTATCTAGCTGGATTGACTTTATTTTTCTTCAAAAACATACGAGCACCACTGCCATAAAGTTTTTGAAGCTGATAATGCTCAGTTCAAGAAATATTTCGATGAACCAGCTAGTAGCCAGTTAATTAATTAATTGGGTCGATAAATATTTAAAAGTGTGACAAAATAAATATAAAATAGAATTTGTAATTAGAATGAGACAGGCGAACATTTGAATTCGGGCGCGTGGATGGAGGGAGCGGGCTCTGTCGCGAGCCGGGACAGTGAGACCTGGGATAGTGAAACATATTTCACAATTAATCAGGTACACAGACACAAATGACAAAATGACATAACATATCATAATAGAACAATAATGAAAACAAACAAATTGGCAAATAAAATTTAACCCTCTTAATCTTTATGTAGGTCGCCTCAATGACTTCCAGATTGATCTTTACGTGCTGAGGACATTCAGAAAAACTTGCCATTTCTTGCCCGTCTATAAAAGAAACATTTTTCATGTCCAACTGTAACAGTATTCCCAACACATTATACAAGCAAGTAAATATAACATGGCCTTGATTACATCTAAGAGATCTCCCAAATTTTCAATTTTTTATACCACGAGTGACCTGCAGCAGAAAAATTCTGCTTTAGAGTGTGTGGAAAATGGAGTCAAGGAACAGCAAAAATTGACTGTTCATGTTTCTCTGTACGTCTGTTTTTCAAGTATTTCTTACAAGAAACACAAAATGTCCGTATTCCATAAAATGGGATTATATTTTGTAACACTGAAGACGAATTCGGGCCCATCGTCTCCAATGTCATTTTTCCCCTTAGTGAAAGTATTTTTTTCTCGGTAGGTGGCGGTGTTTTACTCCCGCTGAATTCTGCGACGTCTTGTCCGTTGGTGTATTAAATTATTAAAAAATTTAAACTTAAATTAAATTAAAAATTAATATAAAAATTAAAAGTATTAATTATGAATTAAACTTCCTTTAGAAGAGACATATGATTCGACAAAATAATTGGGTAGTTATAAGAAATAGTTAATAAATCAAATGATATGAAATAGTAATAATTTTTATTTCTGTTCATCTAAAGATAAGGTTTGTGTAATACAAAATAGAACTAATTAATTCAGTTTCCTTGATCATTTTCATACAGTTTGAAAAATATTTGTTAAAAATGTAATAAATCAAAATGTCCAACAAGACCTCTTAAGCGACAATAGAAATAATCCCTCCTTCAAATTTCCCAGGTTAAAGGCTAAGAAAAGACCCAAATCCAGAGGTAACAACCCCCAGCCCAGCAACATTGAACGAAGAGCAGTCTGGCCAGCGGAAGCCGCAGAGCGGGCAGCGGCCCATTGTGAGGCAGCGGTGGCGGCGACGCGTCCGACAAAACGCGCGCGGAAAATCGATAGGCCGAGTTAAACCGAAAGTGGACGGTCTGCGACAATGGAAACCGCGCGCGACAATGGGATCCTTGTTAATTATGGATTTCGGCGCGTAATTGGTAGGCTTCTCGCTCGGAATCGAAAATTCGTCATTGTTGAGCCCCGCCGCCGGGCGCTTTCGCCAGTCGCCGCAGCGAGCGCTGCGGAGCATTCGGACTTCAACTTTCTAGGAACTAAGGACGCCCTCACGTGACCACATGGGTCTTCGCCGGTAGGCGTTCAAAGCTCCAGAGGAAAGATGGAATTAAGTGGGGGAAATTCTACAGGTTTTCAGAAAAAGAAGAAAAAAATATTTATAAATGAACGATTCGTAAACAATGAGAAGCTATGTCTTTTTTAAGTTAGTATATTACAATATTTGTATAAATTAATAAAAATCCAATAATAGTGAAAAAAATAAAATAATACAAATAAAAAGATTCCACAAAATAATAAATTATGTTATTTGTAATTTGTTATTTTCTTCATAATAGTTTATTAAACACTACTTCATTACATGTGTATAACTATTCCTTACTGCATCGCGCGGGATGTAGGCATTCCGAGACTCTCTAGCATTCACGAGATTCTAAACTAATAAAAGACACGGTCAACTCAATAAATGTTACAAACTTCTCGTTCATGTCGGGGGGGATTAAAATGATCACATTTTGCTAGTGAAATTGTGTTGGGAAATAAACCTCATTGGTAGGCATCCCTTCATACGCTACATTTCGCGGATCACTTTTACACGTAGTCCAAAGGTGGCTCCAAACCTTCGTTATTCGGCGAGTAGTGAGCAACCGTTCGCCGTATCCCAAGTAGTTTGGATAAGTTGCTCGCTATTTGTCGAGTGACGAACATTCGGTGCCCGCCATAACCATCGCGTGTCGGTCTTATCGACACATCAAAGGAAGTGAACATTAGAGCAAATCATTCACATATCCCACAATTTCTTCTTCCACCTATCTAACATAACCGGACCATCCTTTTACAACCTCGACATAGATAACCCTCTCTTTCTGAGAATAAAAAAACATATATCCCCTTCATTAATTTTTAAACTGCTTTTCCACGTTTGAATAGACAATTAACTTCTGTAATTAAAATCAGCTCTAGTGATGCTCTCGCGGTGCTCGTAATTTTTAAGATTAGAATAAGTCACCAATCATCTCTATAGCCGAAAGGCTGAACAATGTAAATTAAGAAAGAATAAATAAATGAATTCTAAAAGAATAAAAAAGTGAACATTCGCCGAACACATCAGCTGGTAAAGATTGGGGGAGCAATAGCTCGCTGCTTGGCGAGTGCCGAATGTGTGGAGTCGTCTAAAGAGACTTCGTGCAACTGTCCAACTCCAATGCACGATGAGTTGCCTACCCTTCAGGGGCAAATGTCACATGTGTAACTTCATTAAATCAAATTTTCCTTGTGTTTATGGGCGAAAAGCTATCATCTTTGACCTGCCTGTATGCCCGAGCAGTTTTGTAATATTACATTCTAGGACACCTGTGTAGTGTCCAGTTGGAACCACGTGAATTCCGCCCTTCGTATTGATTTATTACAGACACGCCAATGCTAACAAGGTCAATAATCCCATACGTTTAGGCATGTTTTATTGCGAGAGATGGCGGTGAACTATATTTGCCGGATGGCAAGAAAATTATTTGATGAACTACTAGTATAATTTCTCAAACAGCCGTTCCAAATTTCAGAGATTTTTTTGTCGATGTATTCGTATAAATTGTGCAAAACCCATTTATTTCCTTTGCGTATTATAGAAGAAATTATAGACTTATTCTCTTCTCGTAATCTTTCTATAAAATAATTAATTTCTCTAAAAAATTGAATTTGTTTAACCCTTACGTACTTGCAAGAATGTGGACGGCCACCCAGGTAGACTGAATTCTTTCTTTTCCCGTAAGTGATGTTCTCTGAAGAAGTGGCGAAATGTGAGATCAGAGGGAAAAATCTTCCACTAAATTCTGAATTCTTTTTTGTTTTTCTCAATAATGAAGTGCACTGTGTACTAATTACCACAAGAAGAACTTGATAATGAAATGACTTTTTCATTACAAAGTTTTAAAAATTGTAAATATTTGGATAATTTTAATCTCATAACGAATATATACTTTACAGTTAACGAGACGATGGTTTGTAATATTAGATAGTATTAATAATTAGATTTACAATATTAGTAATTTTGTAAATTGGAATTAAATAATGTTCATTGGGTGTATCAGATATTGGCACATTTACGTGACCGCTAAATAGCACACGACATTCGAAGGGCTAAAGTCCTGGGGCTCATGTACGTGTATTTTCAAAGAGACTAAAGATATTAAGTCCATGCTCTCTGCTACTAAATGATGATTTCCAGTTACACATATGAGATACAAAATAATAGTCGCAAAAATAAACTCGACTTGATATTTATTATATGGTCATGTGAAAAATAATGTCCTCCAAATGTGTGCATTAGTATTTTATTACTTTTCACTTACTGACTGACTGATCTCGTTTTCACTTATATCCTTTTTTTCTGTTGCCCTGATATGAAATATTACAGGGAATTAACATTAACCTTTAAAAAGTATACACATTATGCAGAACTTAAAATGTTTTAATGATATTCTTCTAACCACCACATACAATTTTCAATATAATTTATTTGGAAAAACTAATGTTTGTGTTGAGCACTTTCAACCCTTTTTGATGAGATGCCTCACATTTTTCAATATTCAGGCTCTTTTAATATTTTTTCACATTTTTTACCTAATCAATTTAATTCAAGTGGTATTATTTATACACGTTCATTTTAAATATAGTCTCATTTTGTTACTACTTCGGTGTCACGACCGATGAAGTAATGAATGTCATTTAGCAGAAAAGGCAGACATATTCGACTAATGTTTCCCCCGCGTGAAGGGCTAACTGACAATGATGGTGCTAAAATTCGATGTGAGCTTCAATAGTAACTTATTTGTAAACCAGTCAAATCGCAATCACTCAGTTATTGAGGCAGCCTTTTGGACATGTCAAAGCTCACTGAATTATATACCCTGCGTCGATTATTCCAAACATGATCTGCATATGTTCTGGTTATCTTACATTTTAAATTTCTTACTTTATTGATGACCATTAATATACGATTCATTTTTATGGCAATACATTAAAACGGTAGTGGCACTTAAAAATGTGATCAATCTATTGCTTTAAACCTAGACATAAAAGCTTTTTTTAAATGTATAAACTCAATTGATAAATTAATAATTTATAAACTCAAAATATGCATTACATATTGTGATCCTGGATTGTACGAAAACCATCACAAACGTTTAAAAGGAACATATAGGAAAGCAAAAAAAGAGGTCAATATAGATGGTAGAATTAGAATATAAGCAAATTAGGAAGCGACCGGTTTATGAAAGCCACTGCTTTCATAAGTGAGGAAAGGAAATATAGTGTACAAGTTTTTTTTTAATTTAATTTTATTTTATGTCGCTTTTTAACTACTATGGTCATTAGCGACATCATTACAGATTTACATTAGAGAAATTTTTACATGTCTTTTATACATTCAATTAATCTTCAGTCATTAATACATTGAAATTTGGACTTAATATTTACATTTCACATTATCTATATTTTAAGTTACATATGGAAAATATTGTCTTTATGACATTCAATAAATTATCAGTTATCAGTAACGTTACATTTGTATTACATAGTTACATATCTCTCATAATTTAGTATAGTCTGTATTTATGCCTTCAATTAGTCACCAAACAATCGTTAACATACTTATATTTTACAATACATATATAAATTTGTATTTTGATTTCCATTGGAATATGATTTGTATCATTAATACTTTAGTTAGCAATCAGACAGTTTACATGCTTACATTAATTCTCTTTACATATACATTTTGTATTTACATTACATATTGCTTATTACATCAGAGAAATTTTTATGGGTCACATATACATTCAATTATCGTCAGACATTAATACATGGAAATTTGCACTAAATATTTACAATACTCATGAGCTATATTTTAAATTACATAATGGAAATATTTCCTGTATGTGTCTTGCTTACATTCCATAAAATACCAGTTATTAGTATCGTTACATTTATATTACATAACTTACATTTACAATACATATATAAATTGTATTTGGATTCCATTAGGGATATGATTTAAATCATTAATACTTTGGTTAGTAGTCAAACAGTTTCCATATTTACATTAACCAATTTACATATACAATTTGTATTCATATTATATTATTTATTCCATCTTATATGGAGTTGTACTTATTTATTAACTTCAGGAAAACTATTGTCTGTCTACATCCAACTTTGGTATTTAAACAGTCTCTAATACTTTTGGGCAGTTCAGATTGGTCTCTTTCAGTTTTTAATTCTTGGCAGTATACAAGAAGGTGCTTGACTGTCCAAGCTTCACCACATTTTTCACATAAGTTTCTCTGTTTTTTTGTAATTAAATGGATATGTGTCAGATTTGTATGCCCTATTCTCAACCTGGCTATTGTCACTTGTTCCCTTCTAGATGTTGGCACTATAACAGACTTCTCAAAGGTTGATTGTATTATTTCCTGTAGTTTATTAGAGTCGATGTTTCTCCAGTGGGAATCCCAAAATTCTTTGATTTTAATCTTAATATATCGTTTAACTTCTTCTTGTGGAGATCTTATTGTGTTGTTTAAAGGTTCGTTAATTGCATTTTTGGCTTCTTTGTCGGCTTCTTCATTACCTTGAATTCCCTGATGGCTTGGTATCCACACTAGTTCTGTAGTATAATTGTTAGTAATTAGCCAAGTAATTAATTCTCTAATTTCCTTAATTAGTAGATTTGAGTTATTGGTGTTTGTTATGGCTAAAAGTGCTGATTTAGAATCTGAGAAAATTACATGTTTAGTTTCTATTCTATTATTTCTTATTATTTGTAAGGATTGAAAAATAGCTATCGCTTCACAGGTATATATAGAGAGGGTGTCATGTAATCTGAATCTGTATGTTTTATTATTTGTTACTATTGCACATCCTCTTCTCCCATTCATTGCTGATCCATCTGTGTAATAGGATTTGTAATCATCGTACTTTGTTTTCATTTCTAAAAATAAACTTCTAAATATTCCTTTGGGGGTGGTACTCTTCTCATATACTGCTAGATCCATATTTACTTTTATTGTGATGTTATTCCAGGGTGGTAATGTAGGCTTCTTTTTAGGTAGTAGTGAGGGGATGGTCATATTCAGCTCTTTAGTATAAAGAGATGCTCTAATATATAATGGCTTTGGTAATCCTGGATGTGCTAGATATTCTGCTTCTGTGGTATTTCTTTTCCAAGGGTATTTATGAGTATTTTGATTATTTACCAACATCTTGTTTGCATATAGAATTATTTGTTCTTTTCTTCTTAGCTTAAGTGGTATCATGTTAGTCTCAACCAATATACTGATCGTTGGACTTGTCCTAAATGCACCAATACAGAGTCGTAGTGCAGTATTTTGTATAGTTTCTAATTTATTAATTAGGTCTCTTCCAGCTGAGTCATACAATATGCATCCATAATCTAATTTTGATCTTATTATGGCTTGGTATGTTTGTATAAGGCATTTTCTATCAGAGCCCCACTGTAATGCAGATAGGGCTTTTATGGTGTTAATTCGTCTAAAACATTCAGTTCTTAACTTTTCAATATGGATCTTCCATTTCATTTTGCTGTCAAAGGTCATTCCTAATATTTTAATAGCTGGAACACTTCTGATAATATTGTCATCCAACTTTAGAGTTACCCTTTTTTCTTCTTTTTTCCTAGAGAATATTATATATTCAGTCTTTGTTTTAGGAAATTTAAAACCAGTGTTGTCAGACCACTTTTGGAGGTTGTTGAGTGTGTTTTGAATAAGTCTGGCTGTGTGCTGAATATTTTTTCCAGTGCAGATTATGGTTAAATCATCTGCAAATAAAAATCCCTTAACCGGTTTGTGGATTGTTTGAAGCACTTCATTAATACTGATCAGAAACAGAATAACGCTTAACACAGAACCTTGAGGCAGACCATTTTCTATTTGCACTGGTTTAGAGAGGGTTTTATTGATTCTGACTCTAATACTTCTGTTGCTCAAAAAGTTCTTAATAAATGCTAAAATATTTCCTTTTAGATTAAGATTCTCTATTATTTTAAGTACTCTATGTTTCCAGACCATTTCATAAGCCTTTTCTATATCAATGGCAACTGCAATTACATGACTTTTGTTTAAAAAGGCTTCACATATCTCCGCTTCTACATTTATTAAATAATCCATTGTTGAATGTGATTCCCTAAAACCAAATTGGAGAGGTGCTAGAATATTATGTGCCTCCAGATACCATCTAATTCTTCTACTGATAATTTTCTCCATGATTTTACACATATTGCAGGTAAGTGATATAGGTCTGTAGTTGGAAGGTGAACTTGGCACTTTGTCAGGTTTTAGAATGGGGATTACAGTAGCTTCTCTCCACGTATCTGGAAATTCCTGTCTTTTCCATATAAAATTATATATTGCTAATAGGTATTTTAGGGCTTTGTCTGTAAGTTGTTTTATCATTACATTAGGTATATAGTCCGGACCGGGGCTTGAATTATTTAATTGGGAGAGTACTAAATCTAGTTCATATCTTTTAATTTCTGTATTTATGTTGTTTATATTATCTTCTGTATAGTAATTGTTATTTTTTTCTTCCAATTCCTTATAAATTAAGAATTTTTTATTATAGTTGTTGGAATTTGAATTTTCTGCAAAGTTTGCTGCTAGGAGATCTGAATTGTGTGAGGGTTCCATATGGAATTTACCCTCAGCATCTTCCAATACAATTTTATCTGATTTGTACTGACCATTTTTTAAATTATTTATTTTCTTCCAAATTGTTGCAATAGGTGCTTGTGGTGTTAATGCTGATACAAAATTTTGCCAGGATGCCTTCTTACTCTCTTTATATATTCTTCTCGCTAGTGCTCTCTTCTGTTTGTATTGAATTTTGTACACTAAATCTGGGTCATTATGTGCATTCTTTTTGTACCTTCGCTGTGCCCTCTTTGCTTCTAGTGTTGCTTGAACACAATCTTTGTTCCACCATGGTACACATTTCTTTTTGGGGATATCAGATGATTTGGGGATTGCTCTATTTGCTGCTTTAATAATGAGATCAGAAAATGTTTTATGAGACCATTTGCGGATATATTTGTGGTACTATCTGATAAGTCTGGCATCTCAAGAAGTGATTTATCTATTTCTTCTTTAAATGATTTCAAATTTGCTTTGTCAAATATCCACCTTCCTGTTAATGGAATGTTGTTTTGTGATGAAGGTGCCTCAGCGATTTTAATTTTTATTGGGAAATGGTCACTGTCATATAAATATTTCAGAGCATTCCACTCTAATGATGGGGCTATTTCATTTGATGCTATAGAGAGGTCAATATTACTTGTGTGGCCATTGCTGCTATTGAAATGAGTAGGTTGGTATGAATTCAGGAGAATGAGGTTTTCTTCTTTTTCCAACCAACCTGCTATTATATTTCCTCTTAGGTCATTTTTTTTGGATCCCCAGTACATATGGTGGCTATTAAAGTCTCCTAGCACGACAAATGGTTTTGGAAGTTGATTCGTCAGATTGATTAATTCTTCCTCATTAAAACTGTAGCTATTTGGTAAATATACATTGCAAATTGTCAATTTATAAGGGACTTTTATCTTGATAGCTACTGCTTCTATATGTGTATTCAATGAAATTTCTTCAGGTAAGGTATATGCTAAGGCAAATATTGCTACTCCTCCACTAGCTATTCTTGAATGATTTCTGTTTTTGTGGAAGTTGCAATATCCTCTGATCTGAGCACAGTGATCATTGGAGAAATTTGTTTCCTGAATGCATAAACATATTGGATTAAATTTGTTTATTATTACTTTGATGTTTTCTAGTCTTCTATAGAATCCGTTTATGTTCCATTGTATTATTTCCATTAATTAGATTTTTTAATGGAGAGAAGAGCTGGCTGAAGGTTGACTCGTTGTCTCTTTGTTGTTTTTCCTTAATTGTTGTAATTTTTTTGAAAGGCGAGTACATTTGTTTTTCATTTGTGGGTTCATTTTGCCATGTAAATCTCTGCACATTCTGATTAAATCTTCAGTTTTATCTGTATACTCATCTACTATTTGTTTTATATTTTGGTTTCCTTTTGTTCTGTCCAAGAGGCTACTGAATTGGTCTAAATTTAGAGGATAAAGTTTCTCTTCATTGGTTGAGTTTATTTCTTTTCCAATTTCTTCCCACACTTGTTCTTCTGTCCTGTTGTCAGTGTTTCTTGTTCTTTTTTCCTTTCTTCCCTGTATTGTTTCCTTCACTTCATCACCTGATAAATTACTAAGTTGCATCTCTTCTATATTATGACTTTCATCATTCGAGTCATTAGCATCATCAATTTCTTCACCATCAGATCTTTGAT
This sequence comes from Acheta domesticus, assembly GCA_031308135.1. Lineage (NCBI taxonomy): Eukaryota > Metazoa > Arthropoda > Insecta > Orthoptera > Gryllidae > Acheta > Acheta domesticus. The sequence goes on along the minus strand of JAHLJT010000631.1, from coordinate 42,873,633 downwards.
CATTGTTTTTTGCTCTTTTTTTCTTTTTTGGTTTAATCTTCTCATCTGTCTCCACTTTTAAGGTAATTTCTTGTAAGTCAGTAGTTGGGTTTTGTAGTTCTATTTCTTCATCATCAGTTTCGTTGGGTGAGAACACTGTAATTGTAGATACCTGTGAATTGGTTGATGAGTGGACTCTTTTTGTTCCTTTAAAAATGTCTTTTGGTACTTTATTGTCTTTGTTCTCTGGTAGACAATTCATTTCTTGATCTTGACTGTAGGTTTCTTCAGAGACAGTTTCCATTTCATTATTTTGGGTTTTCTCTTGTATATTATCATTGTATAATGCACCATTTTTTGTTCCAGATTTAGATGTTACATCAGCTACTTGAATTCTGTTGATTACAGGGAAATTTCTATCATTATGTATTAATACATTTGCATTTGTTTTATTGTCAATTATTTCCTGTGATGCTTTTGGAATAGTTTCACTTATTGAATGATCAATTTGTTCTATCCCATCTGGTGAAATGTTTTTTTTAGGGCACTGATTAGATAAATGACCTGCTTGACTACATATGAAGCAACACACATTGTCTGTTGAAAAATAAATTCTATATGTTGAATCTTCAAAGAATATAGGTGTTGATGTAGGCAATTTATCAATATCATTTGGATCTATAAACACCTGCCTTCGAAAGCTCATAATGTGGGAATATCCAGGGTCACTGATCCCAGCTTTTATAAATGATATTTTAGAACTAGTTTTTATATTTAATTTGGAAAGTTCAGCTTCAATTACACTGTGTGGAACAACAGGGCATACATTGGAGATGATCACTCTTCGTTGTTTATTGATTAAGGGTCTCAGTCCTAGTTCAAAATTGTTTATTTTTATTGTATATGGTTATCTGTGAGTTTCTTAGCTACGATTTTACTACTCAAAAATACACAGATTCTATTGTTTGCAATTCGTGATACGAATCTTATATCATTTGGTGAAATAATTGTTGCCAATTTTCCTACATAATCTTTGATTGTCAAACCATCTTGTTTTTCAATAACTATCGCCTGTTCTTTTGAAGGGAACATTTCTAGAGATGTTGCACTAGCACAGGTTTTTAACATTTTACCTTCCGGTTGTTGAACGGACTTTGTATTGGGAGTCTTCCCTTCTTGAGGGAGGATAGATTCGGCTGGAAACGAACTCCTCTTGGGTAATATAAAATGTTCACCAAGATAGTAGCACGCCACCAGTCATTACAAATCAAAATCTCTCAAATCTCTTCACAATGAAAATTCACACGTGAAACTAGCACTGGTTTTTCACTAAACAGCAACCTAGCGCGGCGGCCTCGCAGATGGAGAACGCAGCGCTCACTTATGCCTTGAGCTTATCAGCGAGCGGTCGACACAACCTTTCACTACGGAGGCTCTGAGCGAACTGAGTGTACAAGTTTCTTTGTGGACGCGTGAGCAATTTTCGTGAATAATAATATAAATTAATAGAAAAAAGACGGATGTCAATGAAAAATACTGTGCTTTGTGTACGAAATAATAGCCAGTGGAAAATAACACGGATACCACAGGTATTAGTTAGCACAATTATTAGCAAACTGGTGGAGCTACAGAATGGCACAGACTTTCCCGGATTAGTTATCTATTTCCTTGGGTCTTAGCTAGATATTCGGAATTGCCACATACTCATTCTTGCCAGCTACCATCTATCACTGCCAAAAGTACTTTTTTTTGCCATTTTCTTAATTTTTCGGTTTCCTATTGGTAGAACGAAAATATTAATTTTAGAATATTAAATAACACAAAAACCTAGCCGTAAATGGCAATTTTCTTTTAAAAAATATGTGCCGTTTAAGAGAAAATGACGTTTTAGCACTGCTAAAAATGCGAAATTTGAAGCTCATTTTCACAGAAAATTTTTGAGTTTTCAAAATACTTTATTTAAAGCACTTACACTCACAAATACAATAATCTTTACAAATTGCGGTTAATATGCATATTAAAGATGTGAGAGATCTTTCAAAAAAATTACATTTATATATTTTTTTTTAAAAAAACTCAAAATAAACTTTACGTCATATTAAAGAGTGTAATTATCACTATCTGTTACGAAAGTTTCAAGAAAAAATTTGCAGCCATATATGAGAAAATGGCGTTTGAGCATTTCTGAAAATGCCGCAATTTGAAGCTACTTTTCACAGGAAACGGTAGTGTTTTCGAGAAACTTTACTTGACACTATTTAAAGCATATATACTCGTAAATATAATAATGTAAACAAATCGCCGATAGTGTAAATATTAATGACGTGAAAGACAAATGAAAAAATTTACATTTTTGTAATTTTTGAAAAAAAAAACGATAGAGCAATATGGCTTTTATGTCATCTGATAGAGTAAATTTACCACTATTCCTACCAAAAGTTTAAATAAAGTATTTGGAGCGGTTTTTCAGAAAATCTTGTTTTTGTAATTTTTTAATGTTGCACATATTGCACACAATATTGCACGAAAACTACTAAAATTTTGAGAAACACTTACATGACCTTTATGGAAGGATTCAATATGCAGAACAAATTTTATTTGAAGGAAAAATCTCTAATTAATTAATTAATTAATTTCTATTAATTAATTTCTATTGATTAATTTGTATATTACAATCCGCTTAAATTAAAATCTTATAAACTAATAAAATACTAATATCTAATTTTGCTGCTAAATGCTGGCTTAGCATTTATGCATATTAATTAATTTATTGGATTTTTGTTAGTTTTAGAAATGAAATTGTTCGTGAGTCATAGAAACATTTAAATACGTAGGTCGAGAGACTTGCCCATGCGGGATATCAAGCATGAATGATTTACGTAGGGGATTTTGATTGCTGAATTTAAACTATAAAAAGCATGTTCATCTGTTCAAAACCATTATAATTTCCGTCTTCTCCAATTCTCTTATATATCCCACAGTTTCGTTGCGGTATCGACGAATAAAAAATGGCAAACCATCAAAATATCCTAAGAAGCCGTCCATAAATTACGTAACGCAAATTTCGAGTATTACGAATACCACCTCTCCCCTTCTATCATACCCGTAACGCACCATTAAACTTCCCTAAATAATTACATAACGCTTACGACATCACCCCTCCTTTGTAAATGCAAGAAGTGAATATAAATTATGGGTCAGTAAAAAAATTGTGTTAATTTTTTGCGTATTAAAATTTATGATAATTAAAGCCGGACTTAGTTAACGATGCTGACTGCACCTAATAAGATTGGGGGCAAATTTTGAATTAAGGAAGGACGCAGAAACAAGACAATTTCTGATCACAAGCCGTGCACACGCCGCCGTTGTGGATGGCGCATGGGCGGCGGTCTACCACGCCAATTTAATTGTTCTACAAAATACTACAGATGAGTTTCATTTATTCATTTATCACAGTATACGGACAATTTATCCGTTAATGTACAAAAATTAGAAGTAACATTCAAAAAGAATTCGCAAATACCTCTGAATCAAAAAAACTATATAAATATCAAAAGAAAGAAAATTATTAGTACTACGAGGGTTGTACCAAAAGTAAGGCTCCCACATTTTTTACAAATAGAAAACATTATTTATTGTTATTAATTTATACATCGTTGAAAAGCTTATACTGTTGAATATTTTTAAACTCAGTCTCCATTTTTATCGGCACGCCTTTGAATACGATGCTCCAGCTTTTATGTTCATAAGTCAAAGAAGTCTCCCGCCAATCCGTTGAGGATTGGGATAACCCAACGTTTCTGTTACAGTTGTGCCGTGGGAAGCTTCAGGTATGCGTTTAACAAGTTCACGGACAGGGACCTTCCGATCTTTGAGCAGCTCACTATTGATCTTCTGGACAATCGCATCCGAAACCGGCGGTCTTCTACCCTGCTCTTCATCGTGAACTTCCGTGCGACCCTTAGCAAAAACCCTGCATCATTTGAAGACGGGCTGAACGGACATGCACTCTTCACCATAAACCTCAGTCAGTTGCCGATGAATCTCGACTGGCGATTACTTCCCTGCGTGGAGAAAGCAGATTACTGTTGGAACCTCGTACTTGGCGGGAGCGGCGATCAACACTTCCATTTATACGGCTGCCAAACGAACACTGAGCGACGTAACGAATCGCGGGTGGGCGGGTTCGAGAGTGAGGAAACCACTGCGCATGACACTGTTGTCGGATTTAGCCTAGCACCTTCCCTTGAGGCTGTAGCTCTTTGGGAACCTTACATTTGGTACAACCTACGTAATATTCACAATATCAAACATCTACCCAAAAGATAAAATCATAAAAGTTTGAAAAGAAAATTATAAACATTCAAATATTCTGCTCCTCGCATCCAACAAAAAATATACACGTATTATCATGAAACACATTGATTGATAAAATAGTTCAACAGTGTTGTTCTCTGTATATGAGCTATAAAATTTTCAGTCAAAGACATAATTATTTCTCGAGTTGAAAGAAGGTGACGTATACAGAAGCATGTCAGAAAGAAACGTACAACTCAAATCACCTCTAATCATCTTGCGCAGAAAGATCACATCATTCAGAGAGCGTTAGGATTTAAGAGAAGGAATGACAAGCCTTGATGTAAAGTGTGTATAACTATGGTCTATGAAAGGATGTAGTACCCCCATGCATTGACCGACAATCCTGAAAAAAATATTTGAATATTTTCTTCCTAATCTTGCAGATTCAATTCAAAATTGATGAAAAAATATTTCCATTTATTGAAACAACTTCTAATTTCCTCTAACTTCTAAACTTTAAGTTATTGATGTTTTAAAACAAATTAATTAGATAATATTTTAATATTTTAATACAAGACATAAAAAGTAAGTATTTCAGCAAATGTTAAAATATGTAAAAAATATCAGCGTTACGTGACACTAATCGAATACTCTCTCCTGCCTCTTTTTTATACAGCGTAACGCTGTCTCAAACCCTCTGCTTTCTCACTAGTGTTACGTAATTTATGGAAAACCCCGAACAATAGAAACATTCATTCAATATTTACAGACTCATTCATTCAACCTTAATGATTCTCATGGCTTCTCATGCCCATGATCCCTTTTGATTCTTTCTTATAAACTATTCTTAAATTTAAATACAAATAACTTGAACTTCCTACTTAACAAATCATCTTAAATGTATATTACATCCCTGCGCTTCCTCAGCAAGCATGTCCGACGATATGTGATAATCACTCTCCACTTTCATCGACCCACGCTACCTCGTTCTGAACTTGTTCAGATTTGCACTTACGTCCGAATTCTAATAACATTCGAAATTTCTGTCCCTTAATAGTCCATCACACAATTTCTAACAATCCACGAAATCGCCTTGCATTTCCGATTTCCATTTTGGCAGTGAATTATCTTACTCCGAATTTTATTTATTCAGTATTTTTTAAATACAAGTTCTACAATTCTACTTATAATATTGTAATTTTGAATCATTAATAAATTTCGTTGAAATACAACACGAACTGCGCTGACGGCTTACATTAGGCCACTGTCACGAATAATCCCGTTATGTGCTGCAAGTCTTAATGCGCGCCTTTCAATTGTCTTCTTCAACACCAATAGCGTCCTAAAAGTGTATTTTTACTTTCCCGTATACGTACGTATACATGGAGTGATATACGTAGTATAGGGAAAGTTATGTAATGCTGCGCGAAAAATGGCTAATTTTCGGCGGAAAAAAAATTGCCGGGCCGTGAAAACGAATAAGTGGATAAAACCAGTTGCAAAATTAAGAAAAACATCCCCAAACACGTGGTGTAGCCAGAAACCCTGTTTTCTAGGTCCTTGATACCGAAAACCCAATTGAAAGGAAAACGTCCGTCCGTCCGTCCGTCCGTCCGTCCGTCCGTCCGTCCGTCCGTCCGTCCGTCCGTCCGTCCGTCCGTCCGTCCGTCCGTCCGTCCGTCCGTCCGTCCGTCCGTCCGTCCGTCCGTCCGTCCGTCCGTCCGTCCGTCCGTCCGTCCGTCCGTCCGTCCGTCCGTCCGTCCGTCCGTCCGTCCGTCCGTCCGTCCGTCCGTCCGTCCGTCCGTCCGTCCGTCCGTCCGTCCGTCCGTCCGTCCGTCCGTCCGTCCGTCCGTCCGTCCGTCCGTCCGTCCGTCCGTCCGTCCGTCCGTCCGTCCGTCCGTCCGTCCGTCCGTCCGTCCGTCCGTCCGTCCGTCCGTCCGTCCGTCCGTCCGTCCGTCCGTCCGTCCGTCCGTCCGTCCGTCCGTCCGTCCGTCCGTCCGTCCGTCCGTCCGTCCGTCCGTCTGTGAACACTGCTAGCGCCTAAACCATACATGCGATTTCCTCCAAAATGGATATTCCCTAGTCGATCTGATTCTAGTCGAAGCTTTTAGATTTTGAAAAATATTCTTCAAAATTTGGGCGTTTATATGAATTCCTCCGGGGATTTTCAAAATTTTCTCAAAAACGGCTCCAAATATTTTCTTTAAATTTCTTGTATGAATAGAGTAAAATACACTTATTAACCTGGCGTAGGTCCGATTTTCACGGATAAATCTGAATTTTCGAAAATTTTGAAAGTTTTAATTTTTTTTCGGCGTCTTCCTCCAGATACAAAATTGAAGATAGTCCTAAATATCATTTTCAATGTGAGTTTTGGTCAATTAAGAATCATTCCTGTCGGAATTGCCAACTTCTGAAAAATTCGTTCTTACAAAACCCTTTAAAAATAGCAAGAGATTGATACAGCTACACACGCGTCATTATATTTTTGTTCTTCAAAAAGTAGGAATTTTTTTCTAAAATTAGTTTGATGTTCAAAATCTGAGTAATTTAGAATTTATAAATAAAATGGCGTGAGAATAAAAATAGCAGAAATGTATGATAGTAATACTTTGTAAACACTGCTGACGAGTAAGGATCGGTTCTATCCATGTTATTAATTATACTAGCTGAATGTGGCGTCGCCGTCGCTGTAAACTATTTTAAAAGTATCTTCATGTGTAGAAAATTTCTTTTATACTTCATTTCGTTCATGCGTAACTTTGTTCAAATATGTTCTTACAGTATCTGGCACTGGACTTACCAATGAATCGTAGTAACTGATAATGTTATACTCGCCTTCAAAAATTCCTAACATCCAATGGCCATGTATGTTACCTTCGTATGGGATATGAAGTTGTAATATTGCAATTTAAAAATTATAATTGTAGTAAGAAATACTTGAAGGTATTGAAGATGCGAATAATTAAAGTTTAGTCAAGCTACACTTTTTACGAGTTTTGCTAATATGCCTCTCTCTCTCTCTCTCTCTCTCTCTCTCTCTCTCTCTCTCTCTCTCACACACACACACACACACACACACACACACACACACACACATTTCATGCACTATTATTTATATTTGGGAGACGAGTCAGCAGCTTGGAGCTTGTCTCGGCTCGGAGGTTGCTCCGCTGGTGGAGATACTTAGAAGAGGAAAACCGACATGTAGATTGGCGCCGAATTTCACGTTCTAGCGGGGGAACACCACTCAGAATGTGACATCACTATACTTATGGGACTAATCACTATATACGTTGACGCGCCCGAAAAAGAAATAATGAATCCGCATGCGTCAGAAAGCTTGGAGAAAAGTGGAAGAACGCATTCTTGATGCAACAAAATGGACAAGACAAGAAATTAGTAGGAAGAGAAACAGTGAAGAAGAATGTTAATGACACGACAGGGAAAATGGTACCCAAGAATAATCAACGCCTCGTGGGTGAATGCGCATTTCGCCTTGATACGTATGACCTCAATCAACCATAACACCACACGTTAAAGGACGATGAAAAACATGCAATATTTTTTTAATTTTTCAAAGTCAGTCTTTGCGACTTACGAAACGGATACCTTAGTGTTGTCACTACCAGAAAATAATACTATCAAACTTCAAGAAAATTGGAGTAATCACAAAAATTATCACCCGTTAGATTATTGAAAAATGTTACATTTAGGAGCATTTCTCAACTGTAATATATTTCTAGAACTGCTAAATCATATTTTACCAAATAAACAAGTTTGTTATCTTGAAATAACAAGGAAAAACATCCCCTTTATTATACAAATAATTGACATAACAAACCAAACGCAAAATTCAATTTATCTCAGTTTCATACCCTTGTGTTAACTCCCTCTCTCACGGACGCCTGAATTGTTTACATTTTTATTTGTTCAAAAATATTTTCAGATTCAATGGTATTCAAGAAAATTACGTCTTTGGGATAAATACGCGGTCAATGTTATTTTTTTAACAAATGGAAAAATTGAAATGAATCTATTTAAGTGGAAAATAAAATCTTAAATTTAAAGGAATCGCAAGATAAATAGAAGATATTATTTATGTTAAATACTGTTGACCGTGTTTAATAATTTTGAATAAACGGCCATTATATTATGTATATTTCACTATTTGCTTATGATAGTCCCCATTAACAAACTTTACATTGATGGGTACATTATGAAAGAAGTTAAGCAAAAATGTAATACTTGTCACTTTTTATTATTTTTTGATATTCCTTTTAAATAAGCTATGTCATCAAGGGTTTGTGATAACATTACTGCTTACTTAAAAAGAATCCTCCAAAAATATTTCTTTTCAAAGAATCTCCCCTATTAATATATTTTTGTTAAGCAAATGTATTTTTTGAATATTTTATTTGAAATGAATCCTCTAACATACTTTTGTAATGCCATTTCTTTAAAAATAGAGAAATACTTTTAGTTTTGAATACATCTGAAAAGTCGAATCGTCATTTATATTTACAATCATTATTTTTACAATTTATTTATTATAATTACTATTCTTTTAAGAACAAAGTTGTTTTAATAATTTTATAAAGTAAGATTCTTTGTAAAACTTATGAAGGATATTTTTCATGCGTAATATTCATTTAATCTCTTTGAAGTATAATTAATCAGAACGATATTTTAGAAAATTAAATTCACTTTGATAAAAAATCAAAACCAAATAAAATTCCTTTGAAGTTATTAATGGCCGAGAAATTATTGCACCTCTAAATACCAACACGTGATTATGGGTACTTAATTGCGTTCTTGCTTTGAAAAGACTTGTCACACAAAGCGCCTGATGTATTGCAGCAGATGTTCGGAAAACCTCAAGCACATCCTGGAATGTTTCCTTTCATCATTTGGCGGCAGCAGACACCAACAAGCAACTGCAAGATGACACGAAGAGAGAAATGTGGACATGCTTTCGTTGCGGCGTATTTGCAAGCAGAACTTCTAAGAATTTTTTTCAAAGATGCCGAACCTTTGTACTACTCCTTGAAAAGACAAATTTAACTTTAAACTCTGCGCGCTGACAACAGAACACGACGTGAGCCATAAAACTATTTTTTGTTACTCATTGGAACCAACGCCCGCGGTTTAGTAATTTACGAAGTGCCGAAAAAAAGCAGTTCGTTCCAACGAGTTTGCACATCGCTAAGCGTCGTCTGAACACTCTGTGAGTTGAAAAGATTGAGACGCGGAGTAGGGCAGAACAGGCAGGTCAGGCAGCCACATCTGAATTACTGGGGTCTCCGCAAAAACATTCTTTATCGAAGGATATTTCTGTCATATTTTGCTGGCAAACGTTTTCAATTAGGAATGCTACTGTGATTCCCACAATTGTTAAAACACTTGCCCAGGAAACTTAGTTTCAACATGATACACGCTCCTATAATTTCGTTTTGAATCGTATTTCGAGGTGTCACCGTACACTATATTAATTACCATGAAAATTGATAAATACGAGTAGGGGAAGGACTGTTGCGACTCAAAAATAACGTTTAAGAATTCAGTGTTTTATGATGTATTTACAGTAAAGTCACCGAAAATTAAAATCATAATTTTAATTGTTAATTTTTCTTATAATAAAGTTCGACAATAATTTCCCATAAAATTTATGGTTATGAATAAAAATTAATCCTTTGCCCTCGTAACTAACATAGATATTGTTATGAAAAATAAAAAAAGGAAAAATAAAAAATATATTATTGTTATTATTATTATTATAAATAGTGCAACATTCAAGATTTCATAAGGAATCAAGATAAATTATTTTAGATGATTATTATTTTAATATAAGTTTTCAACCAATTTTTGATTTGAATTATAATTATCATTCTCATTGAACGTCGCATTTGATATACACATTCCATTTACAGAAATTACTGAAAAAATACACAATTTGTAATAGTTTCATTATTGTATATTATTTGGGAAATTATTTATTTAATTATTTGGTCTTACACTTCCTAATTACAATGTGAATTTATATACGTAAAACGTAAAGTAAAAACTAAATTGTTAAAAAGTATGAATAATGTTTGTAGTGCTGAAGTGAAAAAGACGTTAATCCTTGAAATTGAAGTGCTTGTGATGTAATGTCGCTTCAATCTCGAATGCGTTTCTTTGGGGGTTAACAAGTTTTATACCTTAACCTTTCATTTTAATTTCCCTTGGAATTGAAATAATCTAGGCACCATCATCTCAGTTGTGCAGTGTGTCTAATCAGATTAGATAGGAAATAATGGTGCAATATTATTACGTATCATAGTATCACATGTTATATGTTTCATCAGAAATCTATTTATTTGTGTCCATTAGATTGTGGATTTGGGGTTATTTTATTGTACAACCTTTAATAACATTAAAATAACATCATTAATTATTACGAATTAAATGACACAACTAGAAATATTAACATTACCACAAAATTCGTTGAATACGAATTCGTTAATGTGAAATACGAATCAGATAAATTCAAATGAACGAGTGCTACAACTCCAACTCGGCAAACGATCTTGTCGCCCAGGCGTGAGCTATGTTTCAGCAGCTAACCCTGACTGCTGGCGACAGGTGCTTGGCGACCCGTGGGTTAACTCGGAGGGTGTTTGACTTCGCGCGGCCCAGACGAACCCAACCCCGGGGCGGTGACATCTTCCCGAGCAATTCCCCTCCTTTATTCCCCGAAGCAGATGCTCCTGCGTTCCAACCGAACACCTCTCTCCGCTCAGTGATGTGTTGTTTAAAAACAAGCCGCAACGCGGAGGCAGCCCGCACAGTGTCGTAAACCAGGACGGGTGGGGGAGAGGATGTTGGGCTTTTGTTCTTACTTTGGAGCGCGGATAGTAAGGAACAAAAAATCTCAGAAATGAAAATGAATTAACTGATTTCAAACATTCTAAACTGAGAAGATTACATGATAATGGAAAAGTGTAAAAATATCTCAATGATTTTTCAAATCTTTCTATTAGAATATCTATGCTTAAATGTTTAGTTGTTATAGGATGCCAATGGCTTATGCCTATCAATAAAATGAGTGAGAATAAACATTTTGGGACAGCCAGTGGTAAAAGCGGTTCTTTCAGGTCAGACATAGCATGCTGAAAGTTAACTTTTTAGCACTAGTGCTCAAAGGGAGACGACGCCTAAGTGGTAAGATAAATATGTGAATGCAACAAAGGAAAGAAAATACTCTCTTCTGATCGCATCAACTACTACTGACCCTAAAGTATCATTAAGTAATTTGTAAACTTGAATTAAATTAAAATTAATGTGAGTAAAGTTGTCTAAAATAAGTGTATGACACAAGTGTTAAACGTGATTTCATTTTTCTCGTAGGATGCAACCTTTCCTACTTGCAAAACAAAATGTCACTTTTACCACTCGTATCATAAATAACTACTGCTCTTCAGTTTATTCATTTTAAGTTGCTTTTTAACATTGTGGTGTTTCTTATACAAATCAACCTCTGATACGAATCATGCAATGGTTACGTAGAATTTACATTTAGTAGATTTAAAATTCAATTTTTTAAATTTTAAACTATATTTTAGTCTAAATAATTAGTGCGAAATTCACACTTCTTGATTTTTAGTTATGAGAATCAAATGTTCACTTGAAACCCGGATGAGACTAAAAACGAATATCAAGTAATTTCATAATTTTTGTGATTCGTGTTCATGTAGAAAAGAGATTCGCCGATTTCTTTTCTCTGCTTGTTTATAACTAGCTGAAGGAACCTGCATTGCCATGGAATTTGATAATTACTATCTATTAGATAGTAAAATCAATTTAAGTTTTTGTGTATCTTCTTTCTACTCTCACCCTTCTCTATCCTGCTCCTTTCACCTCATCACCTCATCCCACACCGTCCAGCTCCACCTTGTCATGTTTACTATATTCACAGTTATCAAAAGTGAAGAGAAATCACTGGATTAATATCAATCAATAAGAAAATACACGACGATTCCAGTAATTTACAAAGTTTTATTAATAAATTTCAATTGTCGGTCAAATTGTTGTATTCGCCGATTTGTCATGTAAGAATTGTAACAAATTGAAGAGGATCTCGCATACAGATTTTGAAAAGTCTATCAATAAAAAAATTGACTGCAATCATAGTTTATTTTATAACTGATATTCATAGTTGCTTTCACAGATGTTTCTAGGGGCCACTGCCGGCAGAAGCATTTTGCATATTCGCGCAAAACCTCCAGTAATAATCATGTCTCAAAGGGGGGACTCTTTAGGGATAGTGCTGGTTGAATCACAAGGGTATGCGACTATGCAATCCAAATCTGTGCCGTGGAGTAGCGAGCACAACGCGATCCTGTACTGTATATGACATGTGGGAAAGAGATTTACCTGCGCACATTTTCTTGAGGGCCAGAATTTAAAAAAATGAAGTTAATATGAAAAAAAATTGCATGAAAATAGAAACAAATTGTAGATTAGATTAAAGAAATAAATGAACATTCTTCTTTAAATAATCAAACATAATAATTTGAAAACAAGCAGGCTAAATACAAAAGAAAATAAAGCCCGACAAAATACTCGCTCTTTTAGTAAAAAAAGCATCGAAATAGGTATAGTCGTTGCAAATGTTACCTCGGACAAAAAGACAAGAGGGAGAGTCAAAGAAATCGTAAAAACAATTGGTTTGGTTTTTATATACACGTATATTCTAAATAAGCATGTGGCCTTGTGAAAAGAAAGTTACTTTGAATTCACAGACACACCCTCTAATTTTGTCTGCACAGATGGTGCATGAATTGGATAATATATAATAATAATTATTATTATTATAATTAAAATATATATGATAATTTGGATAATAGTTATTCTTATTATTATTATTATGTCTTCATTAGTGTAGAGATAAGGTCATTAAGTGTTCTCTTCCGCATAATCACTCAAGAGAAGATCTTAAAAAATTAAAATATTAAAGAGGGGAGGGCAAATTGTCTTGTTTTCTTCTAGGAGCACTCAAAGCATATGGACAACCCACCATAAACCTAAAGCACTTGCCGTTTCCCGTAGCCTAGCCATGTCCTTGTATCATTCCATTTAGCGTCTCTAAGACTTCTGCCTTTGGCTTATTTATTTAACAATTCCAAATCCAGCCGCAGTCGTTCGTACACGAGCACCCATTCCAGCCCAAATCACCGTATTACGACTGCGACATTGTCCCCCAGAGAGTCGGCCCACAACACTCGTCCCGACCGCGGCTCAAGAGGCGTTTTATTTTAACGCCTCTGCGGGGACGGTAGAAGGGGGGGGCGTGCGGCCGAAATAAGACGCAGAAGGCGGCCTCCCAAAGAAGCGGCGAGGACACACGACGGGCAGAGCGGGCGTGGCGGTGGGGCGGGGCGGTTTGAAGGCATGCTGAAAGCGCGGCCGCGAGCCATCTTAATTTGTCTTGTCTCGTCTTGTTAGCGTCCGCCGCCCGGACCCGCGGTGCGAATGGGCGACGCGGGCGCGATGGGCCAAAGTCACGAGACGGGCGGGACGAAGGAGAATGAAGCAAAGGGTGAGAGCGGCTGTGGGAGAGAGGTGGAAATGGTTTCCTAGGGAAGTAGTGGTGATCTTTCCCCGCTGGATGGCGTGATCCGGCGCCGACCTACACGTCGGGTAACGGGGTTTTCTCCAGTTCTCTCCCATCAGCGGGGCACCGCCCCAACCGGATCAAGCTTTAAGCTTCCGACCTGTCGCCCGGCATGTGTGGAAGTGTATTGCTTGGAAGTAGAAGTGTGTGTAAGTAAAGGGTAAGGGCAGGACAATGAAGAGGAAGGAAAGCTCCCGCACTACCTGTGGCCCGTTTTTTAAGGCACTGCTTCGGCATTCCGTGGCGTTCATTGGAGACGGAGAGGGACGGGGAGGGACGTGAAGAGAGAGAAGGTGACAGAGAGGGAGAGGGAAATGAGAGAGTCTGTGGAAATTGAGGAGAGGGGGGATTCTTAGGGTCTGGATTTTATCCGCTAATAATCCAATAACATGTATTTATTAACGCTGTAAAAACTTATTTACCAAATTATTCCGAAGGTAAATTATATAAACCATTGTACCTTGAAAAGGAGACTCCATTTATTTCGCACCCCGTATGATTCATTTGTTGAGGTCGTTCCACACTGACGTGTTGCACTGTCGGCAAGAGAAGTGGCGTTCAAGAACTCATCTGCTTTATCAATTTTCAAGATTGACTGGACGGTACGTGTTTCTTGGAAACAATCCCGACCAAATTTGATATCAAGAGAAATCATATACAGAACATTGATAATGACTACAATGAGCAACGTGAATAGAAATGCTCAGTACATCCAAAATAAATTTCACGAATAAAAATAAATAGAATAATTATATCTACTAATTAACATTTTCAAGAAATATATGCAATATTAGCAATTTCAGAAGTATGATGCTTATTGAGAAAACAAGCAATGTTTGCATTATATGCATCATCAAATAATGTTTATATATATTATTAGAAATTGTTTTTTTGCAGAAAACAAATGAGCATACAATTTGTCTGTGAAGAAAAGTATGTATTTAAAGTGAAATGCGGTCCCTAGTTATCAGGCTTCTAAATTTAAAGGTTTTACACTGAAAAATGTTTTCAGATTTTTTGTATTATCAATTCCATTTTTCGCGTTTCAATAAGTGGAAGAATATGAAAGAAATTGCTTGTGATGAGAATAAACCTTTGAAACTGATCTTTTCATAACCTCCTGGGACATGGAAGAATCTCTTGGGAATTAATGTGTAATATGTCCGGGGAGAGGTCGTTTCGGCCCAGTGTATTACGCTGGGTAGGGGTGGAAAAATAAGGAGGGGAAGGAAGCACACAGCTGCGGTTCTGAAGTTCCCCGTCCCGCCCACGCTCTCGCTCCACGCTCGTCATTTGCCAGGGAGAACGCACGAAGCGGCTTTCTGGCGACAGCTCTCCTTGCTGCGTGTTCATGTAAGCTGCGAGTGAGGCGTCGCTGAGCAAGAAACAGCCACAAAAGCAGCGTGAAACAGGACACCGGAGACAGGAGGGCCTTCTCTCGCATTATGGATTGCTGAAATTAAATTCAAGTGATGTTTTCACGCAACAAATCGTTCTAGTCAGTGGTTTTTTGTTGTTGTGTTTTTCAGGTTTTCAACAACTTCAATTCAAAATTTCGTGCATGTGGTACAATTCAATTTAAATTGGTTTCTGTATCTGTTCTATAGAATTTTATGTTTTTATTCCTTTCCCTAACTTATAATTTATTTGCCATGTTGTCGATAAAACGTGACTCACATTAAAGTCCAAAAGTGAACTCCAGCATTGTCATCTGAACCATTTTTTAAATTTATAAATTGTTCCTCGGTTTGTTGAAGAAATTTGAAGTTGTAGTAAATGTATCTTCTCCCTAAACAATTCCACTGTCATATACAATGAGACGTTTAGTTGTTCGCATTCGTCATCGTTTCAAAATAACTTTTGACAGGCATGGAAAACTACAAACTCAAAGAGAATAAAATATATGTATAGTAAAGAGCATTTCCAGCAACATGTGTTGCTACCGAATCAAATGTCACAACCAGCATTTATTCTACACTTATCTGCACTACATCTACTTCATGCAGCTTGCAATACCTGCCAGAGTAAAGATTTGTTGCATTTTGAAGGTTCCCCTCTCATATTTAGCATTTCTTTTGAAACTATCATAATCATTTTATAATAAAAACTTATTTAAAAAGTATATCTAAAGCATTCTTACATAACACACATTCGACATTCCATATTAATCCATCTACTCATTCCAGATTAAAATCCATCATTTATAATACAATTATATATTTCTGGCTCTCAGTCCGCAGTGCGTGAACTGGAAAATAAAACCAAATATTGTAATTAAATATTTTTGTTACCGTCTCAATGAATTTAAAATGTGCTCACTAAAATCAAATAGTAATGACCTCGTGTTATCTAATTTGTCAATAACTTGCCAATAGCTCGCTGAGATCCAAAGGATGGGAAATTTCTGCAGCTATGACTCACTTGCTCGCATTTAATTCTCCAAACATTCTAGTAGTAATGCAGTCCAAAATGTATATGAAATCCGCTTTCAGTGAGATTACGGCACCGCTATTATAGAATTATAGACTTGATTAATATTACAGAATGAGTTGATAGTCGACGAATAGAGGAATTTAAATCCAGGATTAAGCATAGGTGAAGCGAGCGGGAAAGAATATAGTCGAGTAAGGGTGTGAAAAGTGCCCCGAAACTAAATAATAATTGCGATGCTTATATGAACGAGAGTAAAAAATGCCGTAGATTTCCAAAAAAATCAGCCTCCTAAAGAAATCTGTTGCGGAAATACACCAAGAAAAGTGTTTTTCTAGTTTTATTTTTTCTCGACTTCTATTACATGTATCAGGCTGGAAAAAAATATAGAGAAGGGGAAAAATGGTTAGGGTATAGTGAAATATAGTGAAGGTATTTTTGTCAACCAAATTTGACGCCAAATTCAAAGAGAAAAACACGAAATACTTTTTTGAAATTGATTTTCACCGCGATAACGTTGGGGTACTGCCTCAATTTCCCTCCTAGAATGTATCTTATAATATTCTATAACATACATTTTTTTTCATATTTTAAAACAATATGGACGATAGTAAAAAGCAATTAAACTCATTTTATCACTTTAAAAATTTGAAAAATTTGCGCCAAAATGTGATTCATCTCCTGACATGTGCAAGTGTAGTATAAGATTGTGTCTGAATAAGTGGAGAAGAGAGGATATGGATGAGAAAGGATAGATCGCGCGCAGCTCATGACTCTGTTTGTTAGATCCGGCATTCGTCTTATATTAATCGACGAAGAAGATATTCCTGGGAAACTGATCAGAGCAGCAGGGCGCTAGACATCTCCTCAAGACAGAAGCAGAATTCTATCTAGCTAATCTAAAAAAATCAGCCATTGTCGTTAACGTTAACGCAGGTACTGAGTTTCCTCAGCTGGTAATTTTGTGGATTAGTATGAGTAGTAATAGGACTCTGAGTCGCCTCCGGGTGGGTTGTCCATGTGAGCCTATGCTCGCAGTGTGGTGGTCGGCGACAGGGACCGGGTACCAGCGACGCCTCGCAACAGTGCACTGGTGTTGCAGTGGCAGGAGGGAGGGGGCGGCCGAGACCGCGGGTACCTTCAAGACGGCAGGGACCCTGCGAGCGGCGGGGGCGGCGGGGGCGGCGGGGGCGGCGGGGGCGGCGGGGGCGGCGGGGGCGGCGGGGGCGGCGGGGGCGGCGGGGGCGGCGGGGGCGGCGGGGGCGGCGGGGGCGGCGGGGGCGGCGGGGGCGGCGGGGGCGGCGGGGGCGGCGGGGGCGGCGGGGGCGGCGGGGGCGGCGGGGGCGGCGGGGGCGGCGGGGGCGGCGGGGGCGGCGGGGGCGGCGGGGGCGGCGGGGGCGGCGGGGGGCGGGGCGGGGGGCGGCGGGGGCGGCGGGGGCGGCGGGGGCGGCGGGGGCGGCGGGGGCGGCGGGGGCGGCGGGGGCGGCGGGGGCGGCGGGGGCGGCGGGGGCGGCGGGGGCGGCGGGGGCGGCGGGGGCGGCGGGGGCGGCGGGGGCGGCGGGGGCGGCGGGGGCGGCGGGGGCGGCGGGGGGCGGTAGGAGTGACTGGGGCGGCGGATTCGGCAGGGCGGTGGGTTGATGGTGACGATGGGGCGGCGGTGACCGTAGGGGCTGTGGGGGCGGCGGAGGCCCTTGGGGCGGGGACAGTGTAGAGGCGGGGGCCATTGGGCGATGGGGATAGCGGGGCGGCGGGGGCGTTGGGGCGGCCGGCTGCCTTCCTCCCGCATCCGGTGCCTCTGGGATTTACGGCTGCGGTCGGGCGGCGCTTCCCAGAGCCGCGCGGCGCGACGCCTAGCGACGGGCGCCGACTCACCCGCCGCCCAGTGACGCCTCGCGTCACCCGCCGACCACCGCGCACCGGAATCACCACATGCGGTTGGTGGCAGCTTGGTTCAGCCAGAGGCGTGTCTAGGTATCCAGGCGCTCATGGCAAACATAGAATTAGCGCCCCTGCCAGGATACTTCAAACTAGGGTTTTTGTTATTTGCTTTAGCGTATACATTCTAAATAGCGCCCCCTTGTGTGTGGCGCACATGGCACGTGCTATGTCTGCCATACCGTACATACGCCTCTGGGTTCAGCAATTCGTCGGAAAAAGAATGCCGAGAAAAAACAGTGATGGAGGGTAGTGAAGAAAATGTTAGGAGTGGACAGAAAAACTCGTCAAAATTGAGTTATAGAAAATAGTGGTGGTCCAGAATGGCGCAGGCTTTCTCGTAGTAAAGTTTCCTAATTTCCTTGACGTGGACTGGCATGACGGTCTTGCCCCATCTTCATGCCAGCTGCCATCTGTCACCGTCCAAAGGACAGTTTTTTGATATTTTCTTAATTTTTCGGTGTCCTAATCTAAGACAGAAATAATAATTAAAGAATATTAAAGAAGAGCAAAGCCTTGTGATATGAAATCTTAATGAAAGACCAAATTATAGACAACAAATTTCATTTGAAGGAAAATATCTATTTTCAGTTTTATAGTTGTAGGAAGAGGCCAAAAAATCAAACATTTGCAATTTTCAAAAATTCAGAGTCAACCTTGAAAATCGGATTTAAGCCACCTTTACAAGAGTACTTTACTCGGTTCTTACAAGACATTTAAAGAACAAATGTTGGAACCGTTCTTGGGACAATTTTGAAAATGTCTTAAGGGCTTCAAGTACCCCAAAAATTTGAAGAAAACGTTTCAAAATCGCAGCGCATTGAGTCGAGTCAGATCGATCTTGGAATATCCATGATGGAAAAAATCCTACGTATGGTTTTGGCGCTAGTGGTGTTCACAGACAGGCACACAGACGGACGGACAAACGGACGGACGGACAGACGGACGGACGTTTAATTATTTTTTTTTGGTGTGTGTGTTTGTGTGTGTGTGTGTGTCAGGGGACCCCAAAACATGTATTTCCGTTGAAATCTCGAAATGGATTTTCCGCAACATTACATAACTTTCTCCATACTATGTATAGTACTACAATGTACGTACGTATACAAGAAAGTAAAAGGATTCCGCATTTACAATTAATCAACTTATATTTATTAACCTATTTCACAACATAATTTTATACAGGAGGTGAGTAAAATCTTATGTAATTACCCTACTTTGAGTTTAGGTGGTTGTGATAAATTCAGTGCCCAATGATGCAACGATGTCATGTGGAGATAATGATGGAGTAAAGATTTACTTTATGCAGGTTGTCACGGCCGTCGTGTAAAGCAGGTTAGAAGGAGAGAAAAACATTGATAGTGTTTGTTGAATTGGCGGCAACTGATAGACATGAATACAAAATATTGAATGTAAATTTATTATGACGTTTATGAATAAATAAAACGTTTACTTGTGAATAATTGTTACTAATATTGTGAATAATGTTAATGATTGGGAATACTATTGTTGTGAATAATTAGTTAATGATTGGGCACCTATAGAGAGTAGTCAACAACCTTACCATCAAAGGTAAGTGCATTAAATATTTTTATAACTTCAAAACTTCATGACAAAAGGTCTTTAATAATATTTCGTTTGTAATATTCACTTTTCGACATGAGAAAGCTAGAATGGTATTTGAACCAAAGCTTGACTAAGCCTGCCATTCTCGCGAGCGACTGCTCATTTCAAATATTGCCTGTCAGCGTCTGCGCCAAGAGCATTCGGAGGGCAAATTCATCGCCCCACCCTTCACTGCACGTCTCCCGTGAATCGATCAGCCGGGTGTCAAGTCGCTCGGCCCAGAATCTTTAAATCGAATTTAACGGAGCGTCGGCGGCGGCACGAGCCGAGGCGAGGCGTGGAGCGACGCAGCGACAGGCGGAACCCGGGGTTCGGCAATTTTGCCCTGCATCCTGCGCAGCTGACGGCTCCCCTGCCACGTGTACGCTTTTGACAAACAACGAAAGCATGCGGATAAATGGAACACGTGTGAAGCACGTACTTAGAAATACTTCAGTAGTAGTTATACGATGGAAGAGAGTCGAGATAGGCCGATTCTCAATTTTGTTACCGGCTTAGGTGTCTGAGGGCATCAACTTATGTCCCTGCAGTGCCTCTGAATAGGAGTTCCAAGATCGGACGGAGACAGGATTTTCGATATTAGGTACAGAGGGCATATTAAGCCACTACCTGGAAAAGAATTCTAGTGGCCGGCTGCTCTTATCGGTAGCTTTCTGTGATTTCTCCAATCAACACCAGGCTAATGCTGGAGTAGTACCACAACAAACAGGTCCCAGACTGCGCGAAATATTTCCATCTCTGGTCTACCTTGGACTACCCTTAATTACACACACTTACAAGCACTACTGCCATACATGTCGGGAGACCATGCGGGAGCATAAAACGTATCCCGGCTGAGGCGTTGCCCTGGTCGTGGGAGATACCTTGTTGAGGAAAAACCGCAATCCGCCGTGTAGGCCAGCGGTGGATCTTACCAACAAGCGGGTGAATATCACCGCCACTTCCTTCGATAGAAAGCATGAACTACACGTACAGGACTAATGACCTTGTGAGTTGCGTACCGCACAGCCCTTCGCCATTTCATTCCATCCCACGCATCCTCAGTCCGCTCTACTTTCCCAATATCGCCATCTCCCTCTCTACCCCCAGCATAGCTAAGTCCATCATTGCCATTCTATTTCTTTCTCACCACCTCCGCTGAGGCCGTCCTGTCGCATCACACCCGTACCACTCCCTCACTGTCTACCATTGATTCCACTTTCTCCATTCCTACGTTTTCCCCTTTGCGCTACTGAACAACCCTTCCCCTATTCTTCCAATCTGTCTCAGCCACCCACGCACCTTCTGCCTTTGCTTTCTACTCTCTTGTAACTGCGCCGCTTCTCTCTGTCCCCCTCTAATCCATGTAATAGCTCCTCCAACCCCTTCACTTCACATCGCCTTCTCCTGCTCCTCCTCCTCCTCTCTTCGCTCCCTGCCACCAGCCCCGCCCACCTTCGCATTGCATTTCGCCCCTTCGTTTTCCTCTTTTCGCCTCCCTGCCTTCGCCACTCTTCTTTCACCGTCCTATCGCCTAAGACCCTCGCCTCTCAACTTCCCTGCCTTCTATTGATCTACTTCTCCTCCTACCTCATTTTTCCTCCATGCCAACTAACAACCATTCCAATATTTCCGATCTATTTCTGCCGCTCAGGCATCCTTCGTCTTTATTTTCTACGGTCTTATTTGTGACTTCGCCTCCTATCTCCTTCATGTCCACATGTCCTCTCCCCCAACATCTTCACTTCACATCGTCTCCTCATTCTCCTTCTTTCACCCCCATCCTCACCCCCGTCCTTTAACTCACCTGCTCGTATCGCCCCTCTCTGTCATTGTTTTCCTCTCTCACCGCCTTGCCTTCGCCACCTCCGATCTGTCATACCCTCGCCCTGTCGTATCCCCTCATACCCTCGCCCTGCCAACTTCTCTTCCTTCCATTGATTCTAATTTCTCCATTCCCAATCCCCCATTGATATTTATCATCGCACACCCCTTTGCCAACTTCTTCGATCCGGCACAGCCTCCCCTTCGCCTTCTCTTCCTCCTTCTGACTTCGTCGCCTCTCTCCCATCTAAACCTCACACATCCACTCCCCCAACCCCTTTACTTCACATTACCTCCTCATCCCCTCCCCCACCCCCTGCCCCGCCCCTGCATCGCCTCGGCGGCCTGGGGGCTGCGCGCGCGCCGTTTCCAAACACGTGCAAGTGACAAGAAACAAATGTTCCGGGGCGCTATGGAAAAAAGCGAGTGACACCTAATTTGTTGGCGCACGTTTTCCACACATGCAGCGCGAGGCGAGGCGAGGAGCCGAGCAGCGCTGACTCGCACGCCGGGATATTGCCGCCCCCGCGTCGCCCAGCCACCCAAGCCCTGCTCGCCTCGGCCCGGCCCGGCACTGATTAGTGAGGCGCGCTGGCAGCTGTGATGCCCCGCTCGGCCGCGCGGCGCGCCACTGTCTGGACTGCCCGCAGAAATATTAAACTGCGCCGAAATTCGGCGTGTTTCCACACAGGAAATCGAAGCCTTTTAATCACCTCGTTGCGATGACACTTTATGAATTTGAGTCGGCCCAAAATGCAATACTTTCCTAGCAATGTACGAGAAGAAATACTCTTATTAGAAAATGACGACTAAGTCAAATGTCGAACCAATGTAGAAATGTCTACTCAGAATAAATAATGAAATCAAGAAATCTGCATTCAAACACTATCACTACAGTCACGCCAGTCACAATTCTGTAATTAGCAGGCTATTGTCTATTTAGTCGTGATATTGTTTGCTCTTGAATAAATGCATTGGTTAAAGTCAAATATTGGTATGAAATACATTTTGTAAAAGACATTTATAATTACGTATGTGTCACAATTAACTTGGATGCTCTGAAAAAATTTACAATGATTTGAAATATCCATGACATGAATGACATGCACATTTTCATTTATTTAGTAAAAAACTGATACACACCCAAAGATATTCGTAATGGAAAATGCTTTTTGGTTTCGGTATTTCGTCACTCACGTGCATTTCAGTCTGGCTCGGCTCGACACTGATTTGTTTGCCACACTTGCGGCTGTGATGGCCCGTTCTGCCACCCGGCGCGCCACTGTCCGGAGTGCCCCAAAAACATTAAACATCAAGCACGTCTTCTGTAATTATGTGGAAGTTTTCCAAACAGTTATTATGAAAAAGTATTATAAATGATTACCTAAAATGGCTGTAGATGTCTCTGCATTCGCCCAATTATCCCTCAATTAAAATTGTGTACGTTATTTCTTTTCTACTTGAATATTTGAAGGAGTTGTACATGCCTACAAATTAACTATTGTTTCTTAACAAAATTGAAAATTTAGATAAATGTGTGTCTGCTATTATTTAGATCACGGTATAAACAGTGCATTTAAATATTTTCTTGTTTCGATGTTGCTGCAAGGGCAGTACCATCAGAGATATCTATTGTAACTAAGTTGCTCCAAATGGCTTAGTCGGTCTCAGGGCACTCTCTCCAAACTGTGAAGCATTAAACTAAAGAGTAGGCAATAGTTGACCCATTGCCTCATAAAAATGCTTAATTCATACCTTACGACGATATTTTAATGTATTTTATTTTAAAATACAATGTGTCAATATATTGTAATTTTAGCCATGTATGTATGCCCATGAGACGTCATTTACTGGTAAACATGTAGTTATCTGCATAATTAGAAATGCAGTAATAATGAGTGAAAATTAATAAAGAAACGCGACTTAGGTGACGGAAATTAGAAAGTGAAATATAAGAAAAATGTGTTTCTTTCATTATATTGCTAATAATTTTGAAGCTCGTAAAAGTAAGTATTCATCAGATACGTCATTGTCATCCGTAGGTTTTTTTAGCTCTATCCATTTAAGAAGATGGAAGAAAATATTTGGAGCCACTATTGAGAAAAATCTTTTTTTTTAATTGTATACACTTTTTCACGTTAAATTATCCAAAAACTACACACACTCTGAACAAACTGAACACCGCCTTATTTAAATATTTAAATTTGATGAATATTTCATTAAGAAAGAAGAAACACACACACACACACAGTACTAACGAACTAAATATTAATATTTACTTGTAACTAATAAACTGCCCTTTTCAATGGGTGACACATTATACAGTGATGAGAGCAAGTTGGCGTACGAAATTGTCCAGTGTGTTTCATCTGACACATTTAATTGTACTAGCTTCCCTCCCTCTTAAAGATATATAAAATTGTTTCTAAAGATAAAAATAGCTTATTAAAAATAGATTTATTTTACTGTTAATTTTAAATCTAATGCATATTAATAGATGTGCAGTCAATATATTATCACAGTACGAACCCATTTCACAAGAACTAGCTGACCCGGCGAACTTCGTACCGCCTAACAGTCAATAAATATGTTAACTTTTAGTTAAACTTATTTCAGGATTTTATTAACGTAATAAAAGGGATTCATAGACAATTTCCAAAGCCTTCGTGGTATTACCTATGACTATGGCACTTATGTCTGTCCGTGTCGTAATTAACCAATGCTAAGCAAGGATATATTCCAATTAAACCAATCCCAGATGTCTATCGCATTTTGAGAAAATTATTTTGAATTTTTCGTTTCTGTATTACCTATATTTTTTTATACTTAAGTTTTTTAGGACCCATAATTTATTGATCAAAATCAAGTTTTCGGAATATTTCTGAGCAATGAATAAAAGCCAATTTTGAGAAAATATGATTTTAACGTTTTCGAAAATGTTTCATTTATAATTCCTCTATGTTTAAAAACTTATCGATTATTAAAAAACCATCAATATGTAGATAATTAAGTTTGTATGACAGGATTACAACAGGTTTGTATGACAACTATCGTATTATACAATGAAATTTATCTCTAATGTAAATTTTAATGTCGTCAGAGATATTTCAGAAAGAAATCTGTTTGTGTAAAAAGTTATCCAAAAAAAGTCTGAAGAATAATTTCCAGTCGGTTTTGAGAAAACCTTATGTTAATGTCACCCATAGAGCTCTAAAAATTACAAGAAAACTACTAATATTTCCAAAATTGTATACGACATTAATTTAAATACTAATTACGGAGAACAAATTTCAATTGAAGAAAAAATCTCACTCTTTTATTATGTAGTTGTACGAGAGGGGCTCAAAAAAGACACCAAAACGTAAGATCTGTGACGTCTGAAATCAATTTTTGATGAAGAAAAATTCGATAATCCCAACATGAACATTTGAAAGACATATCTAATTGCATAACTCTTTGGTAAAATGCATGCATTTTTAATGAAAATAACTCTTAAGGTTAAAGTTAAAAATTGAAGTTAATTTTAGTCATAACACTTAAATTTTCCATAACAGTATTACGAAGAATTTTAAAAACTATAATACTTACGGTTTTAAATCTCCAACAGTAGAACAAACAAATGAATACTACTGAATTTGAAGTGTGACAGATTTGTTTACGTATATTAAATAAATATTGTTAATTTTACTACTGCATGGCCAAATAATCGAAAAATATAATCCCCCAATCCAATTCAAAAAATAAATTTCCAAAATAATTTAGCTCCGCACGGACAATTTATTGACCTAAGCAAGGAAATGTGAGTATAAAGAAATCAATCAGTGAAATTAATTATTGAATATTCTTTTAATATTGAGGAACATTTCTATCGGTTATAATCACAATGAAATTTATTTCCTCTTATCCCTGAATATAGTAGTAAAGAGTTGAGACATATACCAATAAACGTCACACAAAAAGAATTTAGTAACATGCCATAGTCACTAGCACAATTAATTAATGTTTGCATGAATCTTAAATGTAAATCATTACAACGGGGATTGAGGGTAAATGAACGTAAAACGCTTAGCTATTGAT
This sequence comes from Acheta domesticus, assembly GCA_031308135.1. Taxonomy (NCBI): domain Eukaryota; kingdom Metazoa; phylum Arthropoda; class Insecta; order Orthoptera; family Gryllidae; genus Acheta; species Acheta domesticus. The sequence continues at coordinate 42,847,829 of JAHLJT010000631.1, read as the reverse complement.
ATAGTAAGTCAGTATTATATCATCTACACATCGCAATATCCAAATTTCAAACATTGGACTATGCAAAACCGAAGCATTGGCCATTTTAGCAAATTTAAGTGATCTCGCACTTTTTTGTAAGGTTTACTCATTGGCAATTACATTAGCTTTAATAATTGTGCGATTATGATCAATTTCAACCATATTAACGAATGACTTTATAGAGAGCTTCACCGATGCCGGAATATTCAAAAGAAAAAAATTGAACGTAGTGCCTCATCGGAGTGGGTGACAGCATAAAATATACCAAGCTTTTTTCTTCGTTGCCTAATGTTTAAAAATGATACTCGTGTATACAGGTATGAATCATTGTTTTGGCATGAAATTCAGTATGAAATGTATTGGATTTGTTCAAATTACATTTCAATAATTTGAAATAAATTCTTGTAAATTCTTCATTAGTAAATGAATTAATTATAAAAGAAATGTATCCTTCGTCGTGTCATAAATAGAGCCCTCTCATCAGTTGAATTTAATATGAAATTCATTAGCGTGTTATTGGGAAAATATTTGGAATTCAGCTGAATGACCACCTTTGTATCGATTGCATTGAATTTTCTTATGCATCGTATATAAGTCTCTTTTTATTTAAATATATTTAATTGTATTTAATTTGGTCAATACTATTGAAACAGACTTTATTTTTTAAATAATAATAAACTTTAATGTACACTCATCCAACAACAATTTCCATGTTTCTTTACCTCATCATCAGGCAGAATATATCAGAAATATAAACGAAATTTCACAAAAACTAAATTCTATTTCGACACATCGAATTGAAATGGGTCATATAATAGATTTTATAAATTTTGAAATATTAGAAATAGAACAAAAACAATATTAAAGATCTATTCTTGAGACTTTATTTATTAAAACTCATAATTATTTAAATACTCAGGTTGAATAAAATGTTTTCAGAAATTTATACGATTCACTCCTCAAAAATTTTTATATAGATTAGATTGGTAAGATTGTTCATACCCCAAAAACATACCCGTATATTGACGATACCATGGTTCCCTTCCTTGGTAATAAATTATTTATATCACAAATTCTTTTGACTTGGAATATAATTTATTGTTAAGTTTGTGATTTAAAAAGAACATAAGATAAGCTCCATATGTTTATATTGAGTAATAATTATTTTGAGAAAAAATCAAAATTATTAAAAAATTATTTTCTGTTAATGAACTTCTATTAATTTGTATTCTAGCCTGATGATGAGGTAAAGAAACCTCGAAACTGTTGTTGGATGAATGTACATTAAAGTTTATTATTATTATTTAAAAAATAATGTCTGTTTCAATAATAATATTGACCAAATTAAATATATTTTTCTTATGCCAAGATCTGTCCTTGTAATATAAACGAGAGGCAGCACCCATTGGGTTGTAGTGTTGGCCGCTGTGTTGCCCCGTTCGGTCGCCAGTTGCACCACCTCTCAGCCACCCAATGAAACACTAATCTGCAATTTCTTATGTCACTGACGGTGAAGTTTGCCATGCGAGGGACATCGAAATGACTACATTGGAATTTGCTGTTCTGTTATTTTTAACATAAATGTGCTTACGATACTTCCGGTCCAAAGGATGTTTCTTATACAAATATTTACAGTTTAACTTACTATTTGCAGTGTATGTAAATTTTGTTCCACTCTCATCTCTAGAGATCGGATTTTTATGTAATTACATAATTTTTACCTTTTTACTTACTGTTCTCAAAAGTGAAATATTGGCAAATTGTCGCCGTCCTAACACAATTTCCATTTTTGTCTTTACATATTTTTACATATTTAGTACTGTACTACATATTGTTAATTTTGCTATGTTCATAAAATAATTTTATTCTATCAATTTTCTTACATATTTTTTTGAAAGAAATATTTTAAAAAAACATAATTTTTTCCTACATAATTACTGAGCACTGTCGACACGAGATGCGCTACGGTGAGTCACAGTCGGTTATTCCTATAGTCCGTCGCACCGGCTTCAGTTATCCCAATGACGGGAAGTGCGCGCCCGCGACGGAGATCATTTTCACTGTTAGATGTGAAAAATGTCACTGATGCCACGTTTTGTGACCTTTGAACTTATTTTCCCAGAAACTTTCACAATCGCTGACGCATAACAATTCGATGAGAATACTCCCCGGTACAGTGATTGGTTGCGGGTCGTCGTTATCGTCAGCTTGTACGACGGCTTGTATTACGTCTAGCCTAACTGTTAAACTACGGTCCTGGATAACAAGAGATGAAGTTTTATTCCTGAAGTAAAATTTGTGAAGTGCAAAATGTGCATCAGCTTGTTGTCAGATGACTTTTAAAACATTTATAATAATTAAAATTTTGTTTAGGAAATTTTTGATCAATGTAATTTTGAATTAAGTGAATGTGTTTTATAATAAGTGCATTTCAATGTTACATGCCATTTTAAATATTTACTACATATTCTTACCGTTTTTGTTATATGTTTATGTACATATTTTGACGTTTCATACTACATATTTTTTTGGTCTCTACTCATCACATATACTATTTTACTACATCTGATCTTAAAAACAATAAATAATTGTTAATTTCAGACTCATTTCTAATAAAAAATTAGCGAGATGAGTTTTAGGGCATCAACTGTCACTACAGTGACTGTAATCGGGAAGTTCTAGGTTCAAGACCTGACGTCAGGATTCTCGACGTCAGCTAGATAACTCCAGTCCTGTCTGGAAGAGAAATCTGGCAGCCGGCTGCTCTGGTCGGTAATTTCCCGATGAACCCCAGGTGAATGCCAGAGCAATGCCCTAACAAATGGACCACGAACAGCGCGGTATCTTTCCTTCCTCTTCCTTGTCCTATCGTCATCCCTTACACACACGCGCACACACACGCGCACACACACACACACACACACATACACACACACACACACACACACACACATACACACACAAGCGTGCACTACACTATCAGACATGCCGGAGACCAGTCGGGAGGTCAGACCTGTGGCGGTGCCCCACAAGTAGGAGATACCTGGTTGACAAAAACATGAATTACAGCTTCGAGACTTATGACCTTAGCACTTGACGCATCCGGACTCACTAACCAATAACTCAATCAAAGCAACCGAATTAGAGATTAAAAAAATTTCAATTAACAAAGTGAATCAGTCCAAATAACATGTAAAATTATAAGGAATATTTCAAATTAAGTGAAAATTGACACACATGCGGAGAAAATTGCAGGTAAAGAAATAGTCATTAATGTTATTAGAGCCAATGTTTTAAGAGCAAGAAATGGACGCGTAGAGAAGGCAACGTAAACGGAGGCAGTAGCACTGACATAACTTTTTACGTTATTAATACTCGAATTATCAGCTGAGCGATTAAACAACTTATTTACCTTTTACGGTTGTAATGATGTTGTGATTGAGAATGCAGTTATAAAGTTATTGTTACAACGTTATACTAGAAATTATTGAGCATTATTTATTCTAATATTGAATTAAGTAACCGGAACCTCTTTAAAAATTTAAAACGACGATCACTTTATCAAAGTCTCTACGAGTGGTGGCCATTAAATTCGGACACGAACATTTCATACTGGCTTTTCATTGCTCAGTTTGGTTTCGTCGTGACGATACGACAGAAGTATTACGAAAATAATAAAAAAATATTTTTTGCAGCAGAAGTACTCTAGCATCAGAATGGAGAAGGCATTCCATGCGTCGATCTAGCAATTTAGAAGAGTTTTTGGATTTTTTCTTGGAAGAAGAGGATGGTTCCCTGTGTTTTCCGCTGTTAGCAGTGATTGGTGCGACCCTTCAAGTGGAGTTGCTTCACGCGTCCACCAGGCGCGCCACCGTCCGGGACGACCTCCCACACTCACACAATCAACGAAATATTAAAGTTCAAGCATTTTCAAAATGCTTGGTCTTTGATATTTTGTATGCAGACTCAGATGAAAGGATATAATAATAAATTCAATTTATATATAAGAATGGCGATTATATTCACATTTATGCTTGTTAGGATTTTTAAAATTATTAGTTTTATCGATTCAACATGATACGAAGGTAAATAAAAATTATACAAATAAAAAACATGATTTTATTTAAAATGTTTTTATAATTTTATTACACTTCAATTCGTTGACTAGCTTATCATAGAATTCGATGGATTTTAGAATTTTTGAATGGTATAAGCTGTAATGCTGGATTAGGGAAATGTTACACTGGAGATTCTCATTACGAGAATCAAGTACATTTAATAATATTAATAATAATATAAAAATAAAAATAATAACAATAATAATAATTGCAAACATTTAAAAACAAGTAATTAATTATAATAAAATTATTAAAAAATATAAGTAAAAACCAAAAACATTGAAAAATAAAATTAAGATAACAAATTCTATATTATTCACATGGTGCTCTTGAGCTTAATTTATGGGCTAAATTTATCAATTCGACACGAATTATGACAACCCTTGGTTTCGTGTAATTTCACATAGAGTATATACTTGATCCATGAACAAGAAATTCATGCGTCCTCCAACATTATTGTTGACATTCCAGAGCCTATGAACAAGATTGACACAAACACTCATACACACACATGTAAGTAACTTTTACCAAGATTAAAACATGCCAACAAAGAGATTGCTACCCTTCTTTGGGCTTCTTGGCATGCTACCTTGAAGTAGCGCAACCAAGCCAAACAAATGAATATAGCAGTGGTGTCAAGGTCTCCTACTGGTGGCAGTGGCACGTCTCGCGGCACCGTGCCATGTCACGAGCTTCTCTGCGCCACTAGCCTCAGGAGAGGAAACTATTAGTAACGCCGCCGTTTTACAATAGGGATGGCGCTGTCTCTTGCGGCGGGGTTAAACTGCATGGAGAGGGGATTTCGTCGTGGTACTCGAGCCACGGACTCCCGCTCGTGGCATCGACCTTGACAACACTGGAATATAGAGCTCTTCCATATATACTTTCATCACTATTGTGACTTCCCACTTGCACCACGAGCTACTAACAGAGAAAAGTCTCTCTGGAGCCCCCCCCTCCCCAAGTGGCTTTCTCAGCTTGGAGTTCACTTTGCTCCAAGTCATAAACCTCTTCTCGCAGCCTCTTTCTTAAGAGTCCGCTACTGGCGTTCTTCTCAGGGCCCGAATTTTTAATTGCCGGAGTGTTTATGTGGTACAAATTCAGCGCCTTGTGGGGACCCTCTCTCCCTCCCTCCCTCCCTCCCTTCCTCCCTCTTCCCCCTCTCGCCGAGAAGAACGTTTCACGCGCGCGTTGAAAAGACACCAGCGCGAAGCAGCTTGTTCCTTTTTGCACCGAACGCCCGCAATTCTCAAAGGACTCCGCAGCGTCGGCGGGAGGCACAGTAAAAGGAGGGCGGTTCATTCTTTCCCTCGTCTTTTCTCTCTCTCGCCCAGCTGCCTCTTTCTGATTGCAGAACAGAGGTCTCCAAACGCGGCCTTGCGGGCCAGGTTCGACCTGCGGATACATTTTGTGGGATGCAACCTGATTGTGATGGATTATAATGTTGGATATTCCTTCGAATATTGTATCATTCGGGCTAGAGGCTGGGATGTATTTTCGGACAGTTAGTTGAGGAAAATATACAAATATGCAGTGATCTCCGTGTCCAACTGTAATTAAATTGAAGAAGTGGATAACATCCTCATTTTTTTTAAATTTCTCTAAATCTGATAAACAAAACAGATTCCTCTATTTCCATATAAGTCACGTCAAAATATCAAAATTTAGATAATTCTAAGAGTGCTCAGTTAAATCATACATTAGCCAGTCGGTGTGCATGAACTTGTGTGAATGACGAGTGGATCATTTCGGCTAATACTGGTAATAACTACAAGGCTCAGGCAGATGTAAAGTGATTATTCGAGTGCGAGACGCCTTGGGTTTTCGTATGACGCATCTTATCATATAATGCGTTAGAAGTTGTGTTGCAGAAATTCAAAGTTATAGGAAATACTAAATCGCGAAGGTAGAAAGCTGGAAGCCCGTTGCCAGCTTGCAACTGCGTAGCAAAATGCCAACTGAGAGGTACAGCGGGGTTAGATTGGCTTAGTTGGTATTGAAGCAATAGAATTTTATGAGTGATACAGTGGAACTCGAAACTACACACCTTGTCTCTCATTAAGTATATAAACTTCCTACTAACAGTAAGCTCTGTTTATCACATCAGCCATTTTTAGACACAATACTATACTTCATATAATGTTAACTTCATCCGGCTTAGGTCCAAAGTATGCTTTGAAGTTGTTCCTATTTCGGAATTTATCTACCCATTTTGTGTAATAGGAACATTAACCTATTAATTCGAAAATTACCGGTGATGATAGATTCGTACTTCATGCGCAACATATATGAGTACACTTTGAGTTGCTGTGGATCGGAATATTAATCTGGTCGCAAAACAACAATGGTAATTTCGTCCATTTTCCTTTCTCCCATGCGATGGAAACTAGAAATAAATGAATTGAATGTACTTAATATATATTTTGTTTCTCCTCAGACATTTAGTCAGATATTAAAATTGGAGATATATTCATGTAAATTGTAAATAATTGTTAAAATGATTTTTTTCATTTAAACGATATAGGGTTTCATCAGCCACACCAGTCATGACTCATTGTTCATATCTGTTTAACTCCGCAAAATGGACTTGAATTAAGCAGGTAGAATTCATCCCATGATTAATACAAAAATGATATTCTGTAGAGACGTTTATAAACTATAATGTTATACTGTAATATTGTTGATATTCGTGATGACTTACGATTTGATGTTTATTTATTAATACATTGTAACGGGTTCAGAATGTTTACAGGTTACGTTACTGTAAACTTTCAACCTCTAATATTCCCGAAAGCGTTATCGTATCGTTCAGCTCAAACTCATTTTATGAGTACAAATATTTTACTGACATCAATATTTGTGAAATTATTTTACATAATATTATGTACGTCACTACGCAAAGAACAGGGATTGGAAAAAAAGCAAGAAATGTTTGACAGGCGAGTGAGTTAGACTGCCTAGCTTTTAATTGTAGCAATAAACACAATGTTTATCCCACATAGCTCTTTCTTATACAAAAAAATTTATTTTGTTTTTTTCTGTTATTTATCCTGGAACAAATGGCACAGATGTACCACAGCTGTTGATACGTTTATTCACAATAATGTCATTAAGCGAACTAGCACAATAAGACCACAACAAATGCTTACTAGCACTACCAAACAAATCAAGAAAACTTGCGCATGTATTGAAGCTACATTAACGTTTACAGATCACTTTCTCATCAAAACTGTTAATATTAGGTGTCAGCTCTGAACAGGAGGCATCTATCAATGGCGAAGGCTCCACCACGAGCGTCCGTTCGAACCGTTGGCCACCCCTGTTCTAGACGAGCCCCTTCAGCAGCGCTCATAATGGCCTTAGATCACTTGTTTTCCCTAATAATTCACTCCTCGTGTGCGTACGCGTAGCGGCATTGTGGCTGCGGCGAGGCCCTTACCCCCACTGCCTCCCACCCTTCCTCTCTCCCCCCCCGCCCGCGCAGGGCGCAGGCGGCGGCGGCGAGGAAAAAGACGAGCGAGGAGGAGGAGGAAGACAGAAGTAGAAAAAGTTATTTTTATTTCGGGCGGCGTCCCCTGAAGCGCCGCCTCCATCCATCTTTTGCCCGCGCGCGCGGTATGTGAGCGGCGGCGGCGGGGGCGGTGGAGGCGGGGGTGGTAGCGGAGGAGTAGGAGGTGGCAGTGGTGGGAGCGCCGGCGGTGGCGGTTTGGGGGGACGGGGATGGAGGTGGGGACAGGGGAGGTGGGGAACGCGAAGGCGGAGGCGGTGGCGGAGGGGGAGTTGGAGGCGGAAACGGAGAGGAGGCGGGGGCGGAGACAGAGGCGGGGACGGGGTGGGACGGGCGACGTGAATGGGACAGTGGCGGTAGTGGGGGCGCTGGTGGCGGTAGCGGAGGCGGAGGAGGTGACAAAGGTAACGTGGGGATGGTTGCAAGAGAAGCAGGTGGAGATGGAGCGGAGTGGGAAATGGAACATAGGAGGCGGCGGCGGTGGCGATGGAGATGGTAGGCTGATTGAATAGTGACGAAATAGCTGACGAAAAAGCTGATTGATTAGTGATGCCGGGCGCGTCAAGTGCTAAGAGAAGTAGACCCTTAGGTGTAGTGCATGTTTTATCGCGGTATTTGGCAGTGATCTTCCCTCTGGCGATTTGGACAGATCCGGCGCCGACCTACGTTCGGTTCGCGGGGATTTTCCCCAACCCCCGTGGCATCATGTCAGCCGAGACAAGCTCTAAGCACCAGAGTATGTGTAGTTGTGTAGTGTGTGTAAGTACAGGATGAGGCAAGAGCAAGGAAGAGGAAAGCACAAGATCGCGCGCGGTCCGTGGCCCGTTTGTTAGGGTACTGCTACAGCATTTGCCTGCTGTTGATCGGAGAAACTACAGAAAACTTCCGATTAGAGCGGCCGGCCACTAGAATTCTTCTCCCGTCATCGGCTGAATTCGATCTAGCTATGTAGCTAGTATCAAAAATCTTGCCACTGTCGGCACTCCAACCCTAGACAGAGGCATCGCAGAGACATCAGTTGATGCCCTGAGCCACTTTTGCCGGTCGGACTGGCTGAAGAAGCGAAGCGATGGGCAACGGCGGTGGAAACACAGGAGCGACGGTGAGAGAGGCAGAGTCTGGGAGAAGGATGACGATGAGAGGGGCGGGGTCGGAGGGGTCTGGAGGGTCTGGGAGGCGGCGGCTGCGGCTGGTGGCGGCTGCCGCAATATAGGCGCGAGAACAAGAAATACGGGACCGCGTGAGCAAGAAGTGCCGGCGAGTGGGAGGCGGCCAAGTGTATGGGCGGCGAGCGCTGAAGGGCGGAGGAGTCGGTGACGTGGGGAGACGGAGGACGGGAGCGACATGGAGGAGGAAATCGGGCAGGGCGAGAAGGACGGAAGAGTGTGAAAGTTTAGGGTTTGTGGGAAAAATGAATGCATGCCGGCAAGTAGGATGATTGTCGGATGAACTTCCCTGGCAGGTGGGTTTGTGGAAGAGGGTAGGTGGGCGGTTGTGGTGAGTCAATTGTTGACTGATTCGTGATTTCGGGCGCGTCATCTACCAAGGACATCACTCCCGTAGGTGTAGTTCATGATTTTCCTGGGATGTGGCGATGATCTTCCCAAGTTAGTGACATCCGGGGCCGCCCTAAACATCGGCTGGGAAAATGTTCCCACCCAGGTATCTCCCACCACCAGGGTACCACCCCTATCGGGACAAGCTCTCAATTCCCGAATGAGACCACATGATGTGTGATAGTGTAGAGCATGTAAGTGTAAGTGTTTGTAAGTAAGAAGTGAGGATGTGACAAGAAGTGGAAAGAAGATCGCGCTCGGTTCGTGGCCAGTTTGTTAAGGTACTGTTCCGGCATTCACCTGGTGTTTACCGGAGAAACAACGTAAAACTACCGATCAGAGCCATCTGCCGCTCGAATTCTCCTCCAAGCAACGGCTGGTTTCGGTCTAGCTATGTACCTAGTGTCAAAAGTCAAGCCAGCGTCTGGCTCGATCCTACTTCATGATTTTCCTCGGGTGTGGCGGTGAACTTCCCCTGCTGAGTAGCGAGATCTGGCGCCGATCTAAATATTGGCTGGCAGAATTTTCCCCAACCGGGTATATCCCACCATCAGGGCACCATGATGTTACTGGCGACTGGAATGTTGAGCAAACTGTGGGAATGATGACCAAGTGGTTGAGTTAATAAGAGGTCGGACCGTCCTGCGAGCGAGTGGGCAAAGGGTAGTTAGTGGAGCGTTCAGCAAAAACTCAATGAGCGGTTATTTGGAAGAGCAGTTGAATGGATCGGAGTGTAGTTAGGTTTAACGTTGTGTAAGGTATCTGGCGAGTCGATCCTGCTTCCTGCGGAAAGGCGAATAGTGACAACGACGAGCAGGGGAGGCGTCGAAAAGGCGCGGGGAATGTCGGGAGGGGAAGTGGCTCTCTGCAGAGAAGACAGAGCGAGGGCGGCTGGGAGGGAGGACCCGGTGAGGACGGGGCAAATGAATGGAGCGGGGGGCGGGGCGGGGGAGGAGGTGTCGCGAGAGGAAACAGAGCCGGGACGACGCGGAGGAATGTCCCATGTGTACGAGGGGAAGAAGGTCGCAGGTGCAGCGGCGACGAGGGGTTGCCAGATGAATGAAGGGAGGTTACGATGGCTGCCAGAAGTCAGCTGTGGATGTGCGGTCGGAGGGTTTCGGAAACAGAAGGGTTGGAGTCTGAAGAACGCATTCATTGCTGGAGTGGCTCGTGGAAATGAGTAACGCATACGCCTTCCTCTGCTTGGACCCTGGTTTGACTCCCAATCATTTCGTGTGGAATTTGTTGTACACAAAGTGAGATCTCGGGGTTCTCCCGTTTGACCTGTTTGTCGTTCCATCACTTCTTCATTATTATTCACCTGAGCATCATTTTATTACATCATTTCATTAGATCAGCACTTATGGATTTCTATGATTTTATCAAATAGACTAGCCCTTAATCGTAAACAATATAAAAATCTTTTCTGGATCAGCACAGACAGAGAACTGTCAAATCAGTCGACCTCTAAAAAAGAAAAAACATGAACAGAAAGAGATTCCGAGCATCAGGAAACACTTGCAGAAGTAAGAAAATATGGGAGAAGCGTTTGAACTAGATGAAAATGTCCTGTAGTAATGTTGGTGTCTACTTATGTTACAGAAGGAATGATACGGCTCACATGATCGCAGATTATATATGCGATCGAAGGCGCCAGCTATCAATGAAGGCAAATATTGAACATAGAGCAAAGGCTAAGAACGCAAAAACAGTGAAAACTTGGAGAATCAATTTTTTGACAACGCTACTAACATTTTAATGGGAAATATTTAGGACGGCAATTTGACAAAAATCACACAAAGAGGATATCAATAGAACGATCACAGGTGGAAGAGAAGGAAAGAGAGAGAGATGGTTGCTAAAAAAAAAACAAAATAGCAGACGTTAGGTCGGCTCCGGATCTTGCTATCAAGCAGGAGAAGATCACCGTCGCTTCCCGCGATAAAACATACTCTACACTTTCAGAAGCAATAAACATAGCTCTAAAACACTAATCATTTAACAGATCGATGGATGGATGCTAAAAACATCGGATTTAATATACCGATGTTTTGAAAACCTCGACATCGACGTCTCATCTCTAGAACATGCCCCCATAAAAAAGACCTAGAGTTTACGTTTACCTTCCTTTATTTGGCAAACTTAATTTAAATATTTATGTTTGAATTAGGTAATTATTTAAACAATAAAATTGTGTAGTATCATATCTACAGTAAATAAATAAATTACAATATAACACATATACAATATATACATAAATAATATACAATATAATAACAAATATGTGTATTATTGAACAAAAATGAACGATACTCCATCCCTCAAAATGATCCGCCTCTGAGTACAGAGCAGCGAGCGGCAGCGGGGCCGCGGGAAGCCACAGCCGCAGGGCGGGCGGCCAGAGCGTGGCATCGCGTCGCGTCGCGTCGCGTCGCGTCGCATCGCGTGGCGGGCGGGCGGGCACTCTCCTCCAATTTGCCAGCGGTAACCGGAGCCTCGCGCCAGCCGCGCCGCCGCCGCTCACATGCTGGCTGCGCCGCCCCCATTTGTCACCCATCTATCACGCGCCGCCCCTCTCCCCCTCCCCTCCCCACCCTTCCCCACAGCACAGGCCCTGCGAGGCGAGGGCTTCCCAAATTGCGCCCCGGATCACGTCGCCTCGCGCCGCGCCGGATGGCGCTGGCGCAGCAGTGATTGGAGATGCTCAAGAAATACTGTAATTTGGTCCAAATGCCGATGCGTGCCCTGACAGAATTTTAAACGAAAATTCTTATTAATTTTGCTTAATGAATTTTAGATCATATAGGTAGTCTCAAATATAAAAGAAAAGCAAACCTCAGGTATTTTGAATGAATAAAATAAATACCTAAAATAAAATAATATAAATAAAATAAATAGTATAAAACGTCAAGTATTATTGAAAAATTAGATAAGCATGTTTTGTTTGGTTTTCAATTGAAGATGTTGGGGCAAAACCAGAATATTTAGGGGCTATGCCAGAATAATTAAGATTTTGAGAAAACAGAGTAAAGGTTTAGACATTGCATTCTGCACATAGGGATAAAGAACATCTATTTGCGAAAATCACTGCCAACTTGTAGCGAATCTTTAAAATAAAAACCCAATCTAGAAACATCTGTGGGGCGTCGAAGTACACCAATATTTCAGTTTCATCGGAAATGGGGCTTAGCATGTTATTGTCCCAAGGTCTTCAATTAACAAGAGCTCGCAAATTTTCTGAAATATTGGTCCCCAGCTTATAAGTCAATCTTAGTTTCGGATTTTTTCGTACATTGGACCTCTCTTCTTTCTCACGGCTAAGGAAACAGCTGTTTCTCACTTCCACAGACCGATTCTATTTCCAGAGGGAATTACCACGCGCGTCACTAGCGGACACACAACGTCTATCCATCTGTAACATTGTCTAAAAAATAAAAGACATTTTTCAAAAAAATATTTCACTTAATTTTGAGATAATTCATCTCCCCTCAATTTTTGTTCCCAGTGTTTTATAAAGGGGGACTTGTATTCCAGTTAATGTGGTGTGTAAAAATCTTTTATTCGTTCAAAAAGAATATGGGTTTATTATCTAATGAATTTAAAGTTACTTACGAATTAAATAACGTAAGACATATTACATATATTAGAGAATTATCAAACAAGGCTATTTGGATGAGAATGATAATCAATCATTTATTGTAATAAGATTGTATGACACGAATTTTGCTTGGTTTTTAGGTACTTTTAATTATTACAAGGAATTTTCGGTTAAATTAACTATTTGTCCGGCAAAAAGTGACAGAATTATGTTGATAGAATTATTAGGAGTCTATGGATTATTATAACTCTTGTGTTACGAACCTTTTTTAGGAAATCGATCCCACTTTTGCGAATTCTTTGTATACGATGTATAGTTTCACCAGTAAACATTTCATGTCTATAACTTTTTGGACAGCGAGTAGGTCTTAAAAATACTGTGTTTCCACACGAACTACTTTCCTGGAGTCGGGATAAAACTGTTTTTTCTGCAAAACGCCAATTTTCAAATTCTCATTTTCTTGTGTATGAGTCATGCATCCGCCAAATCTTCCTTGTGTATCACGTGCTGCGATGGCATTTGGCTCCAGGGGTCGCTACTGGCGATATTTCGGGGAAAGCAGTAGGCGGTTTAGGTACGCATGTGTTGTTTTATGCAGCGGCAACCGATGCACACTAGTTGGGGCGACATGTCCGATCAAACAGATCACAGTTCCAGAACACAGTTCGATGTGATGAACTGTAAATCCTGTGAGAGAGCCTACTCTAGGTAGAAAGAAGCAAAGATGTGGCCTTTTATACTCTCGTATTTATACGAATTCTGAGAAATAGACGTTGTATAGAGAATGGTGTGTACTGGTGCCGAGAATCGATTTCGAAATTTCAACAAAAAAACGTTTTAATGCCCCTGATACCGAAAAACTTCCTTTTTTCAATACGTCCTTCCGTTTGTCTTTGAGTGTGTTTGACTATTCATCTGCCGATCAATATTAGAATGCAATTTGTTTGTAGGATTTTTGCCAAAATGAAAATTTCCCAATTGATTTGATCCAACTCGAAGCACTGCGAATGAGAATATTTCATTATATCTTGAGAATACTTTATATAAAGAGAAGTATTTTCAAGATTGTCTAAAAATTACTCCGTTTTTAAATTCCATGTAACAGTAGTGTCACAAACACGGCTCAATTTTTTTTTTCATTACACTTTCTATAAGGTTAGTGCTGAATGAAATGAATAACATGATAAAATACCATTTTACCTAGTTTTCTTGTTTCATCAAAAATTACACAAATATAGTTTTTATACATCGATTTTTTTTTCAAAAAAACGGTTCCAAAATTTACAATGAAAATTTGAATAAAGAACAAAGTTTTATTCTTCTGTAATATTTAAGTCGTATTTACATTTTACTATTAGAAGACCAAAAAGTGTACCATGTACGTGGAAAGCAAGGCTGCTGATTTGAGTCCCACGTAAGACATCAATGTTTTCAGTTGTGTTTGAAGCATTTCAAATCTTGAACCAGAACTGGAACAAGCACTGAGGCGATGCGAAGGTATTTCATTGGCAATTATGTAAAGGTACAGATCGCAGGTAGATCTATCTAACGTTCAGATGTGCGAAAGTACTCTTTACCAGTTTAGACTGTGCAACGGTGCTCACCACCTAGTCTGCGCCATTGTGCTCTTCATCAATAATTCAAATAAAATTGAGTTGTTCTAATCGTTAGTTGGAATCTTTCGATAATTTCAGGAAATTAATTTTCCGGATTCGTTTTGTGTTGTATTTTTATTTTATTGAATTTTTTGTTAATTAACTGCCACCGGGTCATATCCAGTTGCAGTTCAAATAAATGTGTGTTAATTCAGTTCTGTATCGCAGCTCCCCTAATTCTTTTGAGGCCTTACACCTCTGCCGCCCTGCTCCCGCTCTCATCACATCACCAGCCTTCTCTCCTGCTTTCGCGATTCCGCCGCCCTCGCCACCACCATCCGCCTACACCCTCATCCCCGCCCCGCCTCAGCCATGCCCCCACCCCACCCCCGCCCCACCCCGCCCCTGCCCACCCCCGCCCCTCCCCGCCCCCGCCCCGCCACTCCCTGCCCCGCCCCGCCCTCCCCGCCCCGCCCCGCCCCCTGCCCCGCCCCGCCCCTCCCTGCCCCGCCCCGCCCTCCCCGCCCTGCCCCGCCCCGCCCTCCCCGCCCTGCCCCGCCCCGCCCCGCCCTCCCCGCCCCTGCCCCGCCCCTGCCCCGCCCCTGTCCCGCCCCAGCCCCGCCCCTGTCCCGCCCCAGCCCCGCCCCTGCCCTGCCCCTGCCCCACCCCTGCCCTGCCCCGCCCTTGCCGCGCCCTCACACCGTCCCCACCCCCGCCAAGCCCCGGCCGCGCCCCCATTCCAGGCTCCACCTTCGCCGCCCCTGGGAACTGCGCTTCCCCCCACCACCGCCGTTCGTTGCCTCCTTAGCGGTTGTCGCGACGCGCCCTTCTTGCTGCCGCAGCGATTATAAGGCGATTTTTTAAACCGCGGCCCCCGGCCACTCGCTTTCAACGCCCGACGGCGGCTTCTTTGCGCACGGAATGATAAGTAGCGGCAGATTTGGAGTCGTTTCGTTCCCATGGAAAGCTGTGTCACATGTGTTTCGTTCTCTTTAGGCTTCAGATTATAGGGGAGCGAGTTACTGCAGTCACAGCAGCCACGTGTAACAAAACCAGTTGAAAAAATCAACAATTCAAATTTTAGCATTTAGAAAGTGCGGATAATAATTTTACACATATCACACTTATAAATGAACAGCTTCGAATTCTTGAAACTAGGAATGAATTTTTTATTTTATTTTACGTCAAACAGCAGCTAATCTTATGTAACGTGTGACGGATGACATATACGTGATGTGAAACGTATTCCTTGAGTTTCAAAACCCCGAATCAATTATGTCCTACGAGTATCACCTTTTTTTTATTCAGAGAAACACCAAATGAATTTGCAAGATTTGACCAAAAGGCATTATGTCTCTCTCCGGAGCTACACGAGTGGGTTCGTGGTCCTGTGATTTGGCTCTTGGCACGTGGAAATCGTGTAAATCAAACTTTTTCGCATACCACTGATACACACTTCAAATATGAAGATAATGTCCATTTACGTAATGGACTTTTGTATTTTTCGTTGTTTTAATTTTTTCTCTGAGTGAAAAAAACACTTCATGTAGAGTAGTACAGTGAATATGTTAAAAAAATGGTAATTAATCCCCCTTGGTACAATTTAATAACATATGCTATCCCTTCAATTGTACACACAATTATCTCCCATTTGCAATTGATAAAATTACTAAAATTTGATATTAGGTGTACAAGAAAACATTAAACTACATATAAATGAAATAAAATAATTCATCTACTGATCGTATTTTTTTGTGTCAAAATGTTTTCATAGTCACACTCTCCATTTACTCCCCCCTGTTATATCATATCAAACTAAGCAATCCCTTCCCCCTATATCACATATGTATTATTGGTTGTCCGCTAATTATATATTACGCGGAAGAAAACCACTAAAATATTGTGTTTGTTAGTTTCATGACGTCTAATGTTCGTTAAATTCCACCACTTGGATTTCAATGTATTTAAGTGTTGGAAAATTCCAAATATTCCGACACAGAGACAAATAATTAATTTGAAACACCATGCTGAAGAAGTAAATGACAGAATATTTCTTAAAAAATGAACTTTGAAACACCATTGTTGAATAAGAACAGAATAAATCTGCTTAAAGTTATGCTGAGCAGAAAGAACGAAACTTACCGTTCACGATAAAAAGAAACATTTTTGAACGTCAGAGATTTTATCTATTAAAAACAACTTAATTCATCAGTTTAAGAGTTACTTTACATTTTTAAGCAAACTGTAAAAATATAATAATTTAATTAATTTGAATTCAAAGAAATGTATGAATACTACTACTAGAAGTAATTAAAGACAATTTATAAAACATTTTTGAACTGGAAAGTGCCTTGTTTGGCTTCTGCAACAACAGTGTAATAGTGAAGGCTCATTATAGAACTTGGAATGAAGAGTATGCCCAGTATCAAATATTTTTTTAAAGTTGTAAGGTGCAGAAGACACGAGTTTAAATATTGAAAGAAATTCAATATCAAATAAGTACATTACCATTCTGTGAGTATAAGATACAAGCTCCCGAATCCCTTTGGAGGACGAGGGGACGGAGTACTGCTTCCACAACACGCCATGTCAACGGTGACAAATAACACGAACTGACAGGAAAAAGACAAAAGACCAATCATACCTCCAAGAAAAAATTGGCTCCAACTTTATTGGCCCAAAACCTGCCGATTATTTTATACCCCGAAGGGAATCCTTCCCTTGCTCCGGAGAAGTTCGTCAATCCCGTTCGCGATATCTGCAGCGTTATTGGTTGTCTTTCATGCGGGATTCGGCCTTTGTTGTTTCAATTATCGGAGGCTGCGACGTTAATGTAATTACGGCTCGTAATAGCCTTATCTGGCCGCGCTGGCCCTTGATGAGTGCGGCCTTGAGGATTGGAAGGGAGTGGAGGGTAGTGGAGGGGAGGGGAGGCGAAGGGCGCGCGCGTAGGGCTTCGACGGAGGGAGACACGCCCTCTGTCTTCGCCGCAGCGGCCACAGATGGAGTGGTCATCGCAGGGCGGGCAGTCCCTTCAGCAGGGTCTGTCTTGATGAGGTATCGCCCTTGGTAAGCTGCAGGGCTTATTCACGTCTGCTTTTGTCGACCTCCCTTGCGTTGTTTCTTGCTTGCCTTGTGTTAAATCTTGTCGCTTCCTTTCTGTTGAGGTTGTGCTGTAATATTGTCAGCATTCACAAAATTTCCTGCCATGTGCTGCCCTGTGCTGTTAATTGATTCGTTTTCGTTTATCGAGGTGTACCGAGGCAATAATTGTCATCGTTCTTAATTATTTTCTCCCTAAAGTATTCTCTCTTGAAATGAACTGTATATTATAGGTTGTCTTTGGTGTTCTCTATCCTACGTACGCAGACCTAAATAGAGTATTTCTATTGTCGGCATTATTTTAACCTACTTTCCCCTGTTGGTATCTAGGGATGGGTACTCCTAAATGTATGAACATTTTAAATCGTTTCGAAATATTCCCATTTCACTTTCCATTCATATTTTTTTATGGGAAGGGAGTGAGTTACAAGACAAGTTAAGTTAAGAACAAGTTCAAATATGACACAGTTTTAAATTGAGCTCCGTTACAAAGAATGTATAGACACTTACTCAATCGCAAAACATCAATTTCTTCATTCATCTTCAAATATTTCTTTCAACGACATCCCAGATCCAAGGAAAAGAGAGTAAAACTTCCACGTGGAGCCACGCAAGCGAAAACTGGATAAATCTTGTTTCTATTCGTAGTAAATAACTTCTTCTATCAGTCCATATTTTGTGGGTCGTTGATACCGAAGAATCGGCTGACGTAAAACGCCCACGTGGTCAAAGCCAGCACCTAAACCGTATAGATAACAACATTTTAAAACCATCTCCGTTGCACAAAAATGCGTTGCACAAATATACGACACGTCGGCTCCGTGGCCGAGGTCACTAAGTCAGTAATGCCGTAGTGATCTCTGACCGTGGGGTCGCGAGTTAGAATCCCGCCTCGATTATGTTTGTATGTGTTCGTACTTTCATCCCCTATAATCATCATATCGTTTCATCCTCCTACCATAACGTTACATCCAATAGTGGTCGCTAATGACCTAGAATCTCATGCGACCTTAAATAACAACAACAACAAAAAAAGCGACACGTGCTCGATCGCAACGCGTCCATTTTTTCGTTCAGCATCCATTATTTCCTTCAACGTCATCCCAGAGCCAACGAACTGAGAGTAAAACTGCCGCATGGAGACAAGCGGAAGCACGTGCCCACCACTCGGCGTCAGCCACCGTTCCCGGAGGATGCGCGCCGGCGACCTCGAGAGGCCTCTCGTATTTGAATTAACCCCGCCCCGCCCACCCCTCCCCTCCCTCTCCCCCACCCCCCACCCTGCTCCGCCGCGCCCCGCCCGGCCCGCTCAGCCCATCCCGCCCCGTCTCGCGATTATAATATCTGCGCGGAGAAAGCAAGTTATTCCGCGAAAAAGTTGCGACCCGCGCCCGCAGCCGGCTCGGCCTGGCCGGCCCGAGTCGCCATCACCCCACGCGCAGCAAGTTCACTTTGAAAAGGGCCTCTGAATTCGTAATTAGAAAAGTTGGCGGCCGCGCGGCCCTGGGCGGAAGCCGGCGAGCGCTATTGTCCTTCGTCGCTGAGCCGCGGGTGAGGACGTGGTGGCGAGGACGGAAGGAACGGCGAGCACACGGAGGCGGGTGGACACAGGGATGTGCTGAACGTCGAAACGTAGAGGGCCGGTGGCTACAGTTTCGGGTGTAGCGGGAAGCCTTGGACGGAAATGGGAGTCGTGAAAGCGGCAACGAGAACGGCAGGGGGATCGGGTGGGGACGGCGTGGGTGAACGACATGGTGTACGGCGGGGTAGACAGGGAGAGGCAGTCGGCGAGATAGACTGCATGTAGACGGTGAAGTAGACGGCGAGCTAGACGGCGACGTAGACGGAGAGCTAGACGGGGACATACCCGGCGAGGTAGGCGGTGAGGTAGACGGCGAGGTAGACGGCGAGGTAAACGGTGAGGTAGACGGCGAGGTAGACGGCGAGGTAGACGGTGAGGTAGACGGCGAGGTAGACGATGAGGTAGACGGCGAGCTAGGCGGCGAAGTAGATGAGGCAGACGGCGAGGTAGATGGCGCAGTGGACGGCTTAGTGGCCCGTGAATTGGACGGCGACGGGACGGCAGTGGGGATGGCGATATTGGCCGTCGCCGATACTGGCGGTGGTACGCCGGTGGGGTCGGCGGTGGGCACGGTGACGGGGACGGCGGCGGAGACGGCCGTAAGGATGGCGGTGGGGTCGGTGGCGGGGACGCAGGCGGGGTCGCAGGGGTGGACGGCAACGGCGGCGAGGCTGTGTTGAGCTAGGGACCATGGTTAATTACACACCCAGTTTACGCAATATTTCATGTTAAGTTTCACTTCCCACTCCGCTTCTTATTATCATTTCCCAGATATGCACCCTTATTTTTAATATCGATTACCAAAAAAATTTTATAACGCTTTTATGAATTGCAAATTCTTTTAAGAATGAGGGAAAAATAAGCCAACTTGAAAATATAGTACTGCCAAAAATCAAACTCACAATGATACAGAGATAAGAAAAACAGTAAGAGACCAAACAAGAATGAATGACACTTCAAACGCCTCATTTAATCACTCAAAGAATATTCAGGAGGTCAGTGAGGCAAGAAAAGGCGATAATCATAGGAGCATAGTCTAGGATTGTCTGCGTCTGAGAAGGACTAAAAGTGGTAAATCAGTGGAGAAAGTTGATTTAAGGGAAAATAATTGTATTGAAATGTTTAAAGTGGTCGTATTCAAACATCTCAAAGAAAGAAAAACAAGAAAGTGAAAATTGATCTGGAATATCCAAGAGAAAATGTAATAAATACTCTGAAAACTATATCAGACATTAAGGAGATAATAATAAGCGCATGAGAAATTCGTTACTTTTGTGTAGATGTGTCTAAGAGGTCATCAGAAAATAGTAGAGGTACCACTTCTATCAGAGCGGCCGTTGTACTGAAAGATGTGGAAGCCAAATGTGTTCTGTGCATAGGAACGGGGGACGCACATCGTTCAAGATATGACAATATAACATAATTAGACTTAAGATTTTAGAACTAGTACCTATTTAGTTCCTTTAGGAAGTTGTGGAAAATAATTGCAGATGTTTACGAATAATGAAAAATAGATCTACTGGAAGCATCTAATAGTGCCTAAAATGTTTGACAGAAAAACTCTTTATTGCCGGAACCTGGTAACGAAAAGTGGATAAATCGTCTTTTTATGTATACACCATTACTTCCTCTAACACGTTGTGTAGTCAGATTCCATGTTCTGTGGATTCTTGTTAATAAAAATTCGATTGACGACAAAACATCTATAATTTAATCCTTTTGTGGTCAGTTGTAGATGGCAGAAATATAACTATTCATGTCTTCTAATATAACTAATCATGTTTTTTAAATACCTGGTTAAAAAAATTGTGACCTATTTTTCGTGCCTAAAACGTCATTTTTCGTGCTTTATAGTGCATAATTTCATAATTTTGTTGCCTGTTTTAGGTGCCTAAGTCATCGCTTTTTTGTGCCAAAAATTCCAAAGTCTAGACACAACGCAATGTTGTGTTCTCGTGGTCTCACTGGCGGCGGGACTATGAGGGGCGTGTTGATGATAGCGAAAGGTCAGGGGAAGTAAGCACGGACTGGAAAGGATGGTGAAAGCACTCGACACGGTATGGTAGCTGCTGAAATACAGCAGGCTCGTCTCTTGTTGTGAAATAACGAGGGAAAGCCGGGAATTTCTTTATTACATCGATTATCCCTCCAGGACACTCACTCTGAGAACTAGCAACTGGATGTTAAACGGTTCGCCCAGAGTTTATGTACGTAAATTCAGAGTGAATATTCAAAACTCCAATTAGAGGTAGAATTTGTTAAATTGTCGAGTAAATTACGAAAATCTACACTTCAGCAGCACTGTCTTAAATCCTGAAGTTTTAATTAAAATTTTTTTCATTTCTATTTTTCCTAATTTGGACTCGTAAATTTAAAAAATTCAAATTGTGAAAATAATTGATGCTGTAGTTATGAATTAAATGTTTTTCTAGCTGGGAAAAATTATGACTCTTCGAAAAAGGGGCATTGTCTTGTCACCTTTCCGTCAATTTGTCGGTTCAATCTGTGATCTTCGAAGCTTATGAGAAACTTTATTGATGAGCGGTGGATTGGTATACTAACGTCTGAACGCTCATATTGGTCGTTGATGAATAGGCCTTAATCCTAAGATTGGGAATGATTGAATGGGAAAGGAAAAAGAACACTATTTTGGCCTGATTTTTAAGGCACTGCTTTAATTAAAATTGATTGGAAACGACCAGCCACATCATGAGGCATCAAGAATTTTCACGGAGACAGAATTTGGATTCGTCCCAGCTATTTATGATAGCTGGAGTCCTACCGCCTTCAGAACTCCAAACTACAACCTTCTAATCTACGACGTATTCGTTGCGAAGTCGTAACCATATTCACAGTTGCAGACGATTAGAAAGAAACCAGTCACTTTTCACTGCCAGAAATGGGGTTCAATCCAAATGGAATTTGTCCTAGATCGTGCTAGGACATACCTATGCTATGTCCATGTCAACGAAATACCTATGCTTCCCCTGCCTCTTATTTTCCTATTGATACATTTTATTACTTTTATAAGGCAGTCTAGATACAGTGCCGGTTACCATGCACGATTATGAAGATATTGCTAATATTATGATTACAATATTTGGAATACGGATTTCAGAAAACACTGTAAATGCGGGTGTTATAATTAGTCAAACATGACGTATCTTGAATGAAGAGTAAAATTCACATTACATTGGAGAAAGTAGAATTGACAAATACAAGATTGTGATAAATACGTGAGCGCAATGTGTAATAAAGTAGGGAATAATATAATACAACGAATGGTGGAGCACCCATTGTGACCAGAGTGAGGGGAAGACAGAAGCCGAGAAGACGCGGAAAGGAGGAAGTCGCCACTCAGAGGGCGCGACGTGGAGAGGTGACGGAGTGGCCGTGTGGCGCGGGCGTGGTGGCGGCGAGGGTAGGGCGTGGCGGGGGCGGGTGGGTAGAGACAGCGTCAGGGGCGAGGGGGCGGTCGCTACATCATCTGCCCGCAAGTCGCCCATCAGAGACGTTAATGGAGTGTAAGCTGCAGCCCGGCTAGATGTGTTTGCGGAGAACCTGAGGAGACGCCGGCGACGGCGGGGTCGGTGTTGCCAGGGCAACGGCGGCGGCTCGCGTCGGTCGACAGGCCGTGTCTGGCCCACGCCGCTCCGTCGGAGCTTCCGCCGCTTTGCCACCTCGCTGCCCCGCCCCTCTTCGCTCCTCCCAAGTGGGCGACGGAGTGGCAATAAGAGAGGGAGATGGATCAGCGAAATCGGTTGTAGTAACTACTAAAAAAATCTCTGTTCGCTGCCACCAATAATTGCCATATATATTCATTCAAAATTAAGCTCAGATGTTAGAAGCACTTCAGTTCAAAAAACTTCAATATTTGTAACTATATTATTAATTCCATTACAACACATCAGAGCACATTCCCGGTCACACATTGTAACACATTCTGCGGCTTTGCCACCTCGCTGCCCTGCGGCCGCCCCACCCCTCAACTCGTCCCATCGCTCCTCCCAAGTGGGCGGCCAAGCGGCCGTGAGAGAGGGAGACGGATCGGTGAAAATGGTTGTAGTAACTACTAGAAAATCTCTGTCCGAACCAAAAGTTACCAAAATAATTCATTCTAAAATTCATTTAAGCTCAGAAAAATTCTTTCAAGTTCAGAAGTTAGAAGCATTTCAATTCTCAAAACTCTAATATTTATAACAATTGTTGGTCGTAAAATAATTCAAAACTAGGTGACTTAACTGTCGCATACCAATTCTGTTCTTATTCCCACAGAACACCACTGGAGGGCAAAAGGCGAATCTCAGAATAAATTTGCAATACAGTTGAAGGGAATTTTTGTATAATTAAGAATGTTAAGCAGCAGAGGTATCGGCAATCTTGCCTCTGAGCAGTCGTAGTCGATCCAACTGTGAATTTGACAGCTGTTAGAAACGGCAAAGGTAACAGAAAGCAGCAGATGTATTGGCAATGCTGCCGCTGAGCTGTGTTCGATCCAACTGTGACTTCTACAGTGGTTAGAAACGGCAAAGGTAACAGCAAGCAGCAGAGGTATCGGCAATGCTGCCGCTGAGCTGTGTTCGATCCAACTGTGAATTTGACAGTGGTTAAAAACGGCAAAGCTAACAGAAAGCAGCAGATGTATTGGCAATGCTGCCGCTGAGCTGTGTTCGATCCAACTGTGAATTTGACAGTGGTTAGAAACGGCAAAGGTAACAGCAAGCAGCAAAAGTATCGACAATGCTGCAATGGAGCCGTCGTACCCAATCTATCTGTGAAATTTAGCGTCAAATTTGGCACCTAATCGGTCATTTCGAAAACAACAGTAAGCTACTTCAGGAAACATTTAACCAGTTATCTCAGCGTAAGGAACTTTAACTGAGATGCAAACCTTTCTTCAGAATGCATACCTAACAAGCAACTCTCTCCATTTCAGTTGATTTCTTGAATTTTCATATTTAATTCTGCATTCTCCGTATTCCTCGTATCACCTCTTCTCGCCTTTGCCTCTTCTCGTCGTTTCGTCCCGTCTCGTCTGGTTGTCATTTCGTTGTTCTTTGGTTGTCATTTTCTGGTTGTCGTTTCGACTGAAAAAGTCCAGAAGCTGGTACTTTCCCCTTTTCCTCGTAGACTTGGTTGTTACTCTCCCCTATGTTTATCCCCACTCCACGACCCGAGCCATCTCACTAAGGTGCGGCCGCCTTTGCGTCGAAACGCAAGCTGTAGAGATAACACTATGCAATTGTCCCTGCTACATTTCTTCCCTTTCTGATTCTTCATTCACAAGCTGCCTCAGTCCACTGTTCCCCTCAAGCGTTTACATTACATTCATCTTCCTGAACCCCCTCCCGTATCTTCCATTTCTTCTTCAAACGCCTCATTCCTTCCAAGTAGTCCGACTTGCTACTACCAAGTGGAAAGGGAGAATAAGGATTACTGCAGTTGCCACCTTCCCATTTACTTTTCTTCCATATTCCTTTATCTCCTTTCATTAGTAATACAAGGTGTGTCCAAAAAGTCATGAAATAAATTTTTTTTAAAAACAATTATTGGCGATATATGAACAAAGCTTTAAAATTCTTCAAAGTAGTCACCATTACCATCTACAATTTTTTTCCAGCGCTTCACCCATGATTGGTAAGCCCCCTGGAAGGCCCCAAACGGAACCTCATTTAAGAGCGTTGTCACAGCCTTTTGGATGTCCTCAATGGTCTCAAAACGGCGTCCTTTGAGAACGGTTTCAATACTGGGAAACAGGAAGAAGTCCGGCGGAGAGAGGTCAGGACTGTAGGGTGACTGCGACAGTGTTGCCAGGTTGTGCTTGGCCAAGTACTCGCGGACGCGCAGAGACGTGTGGCTCGGCGCGTTGTCGAGATGCAACAACCACGTAGCGGCGACGTCTTTTCGCACTCGGAGGACCCTTTTTCTTAATCATTCCACGACATCTACGTAGTAATGAGTATTAACATTCTGTCCTTAGGGTACAAACCCTTTATGCACCACACCTTTGTCGAAGAAGACAATCAGCATCCTTTTCACCTTGGATTTACTCATTCTCGCCTTCTTGGGTTTTGGGGACGCTGAGGTGTGCCATTCCCAACTTTGGCGCTTGGTTTCCGGATCGTACGCAAACGTCCATGTCTCGTCACCAGTAATAACGTTGTCCAAATAATCCAGTTCAATTTCCATGCGTTCCAACAGTTCACTTGCGATCAACACTCGATTGACGTTTTGTTCGTCTGACAGAACTTTCGGCACTAACTTGGCGCACACCTTTCTCATGTGCAATTCCTCCGTAACAGTGTTGAATACGGAACTTTTTGGGATGTTCAGAGTGTTAGCTAAAAGCAGAACACTCAATCGGTGGTCAGAATTCATCAATTCACGAACACGATTCGCATTGGCTTCGTTTCTGCTTATTGATGGTCTTCCAGAACGAGGGTCATCGTCCACCCCTTCCTGGCCATCCTTAAACTTCTTCACCCACCTCGTAACTTGCACATAACTCATGGCAGACTCCCCATAGGCTTGCTTTAACAGTGCGTGAGTCTCGGAAGGCTTTTTATCGAGCTTCGTGCAAAACTTGATCGCCCAACGTTGTTCGACCGAATCACTCATCGCGTGTCGTGACGAGGTCGCGAATCAGAGGCCCAATTATTCAACGATGCTGATGCTATCGTTGCTCGAAGCAGACTGCGCTTTGATGCACCGTAAAGCTGAGGGTCCCCCTCACCTAACCCAATCAGTTTGAGTGCGCTGCGACCAATAGTAGCTGTGCAAAAAATTATATTTCATGACTTTTTGGACACACCTTGTAAATCAACTCACTTTGTAATTCAGTTTGTCGGTTCTCTTATAAATATTTAATTTTCACTATTCCGTTCCCATAGCTTCCCTAATCTCATCTTTCCTCTGTTCCACTACGTAGCCTGTGCGTTATTCCCGGCAACATCTTTTCCACTCTCCGCAGACTGAGAGAGACCGTCCTTCCAGTGACAGAAGCAATAGAGAACGCAATTCCTCAGAACTTTTCCTCAGGCCCAGCTTCCGCTCTCAGTCTCTCTTCATTTGTTTTTATTTTCAGATCTTTCCACAGCGTTGTACTCTCCAGTTCTGCTCAGTCGTCCTTCCCTGTAACCTGCTCCTCAGTTCTATGACGACCGCACCCACACCGGCAAAATGTAGAAGATTCAGCGCAGTTCCCATCTTTACACTGTCCTTGCTTTCATCAATTTTGCATGGCCACAACTTCTTTTGCGTATTTCCTCAATATGTATACTTATCTGGCGTTCTACGTCCCAACAGTCTCGTCTCCTACATCTTACCCTTTTACTCCTGCATCTCCAGTCCGGCTTATGTACAATCTGAGGCGATCTGCCCCCTGTCCGTAGAAAGGTCGATGTGCTGGTGCAGTCATCTAATCCTGCCCTTTCTTGCCATTGTCATCCGTGTTGTTCGTCTCAGGCTATTTCGCGTTGTTCGTCCCTAACGACTTAATTTGCCCGGGCCGTCTGCGCCTTTTCTACAACCCCCACGCAAAAACGAACCGAGGAGCCACCTCCATTTAGGATTTCTGCTGTCTCACTTTCCCCTGCCACAATTCTCATCTTCCAACTGAATTACCTGCTCTTCTTCCAGCTCGCATTACTGCTTCTGCGCTTACCTCTAGTTTCCGCTCTTCGGTGTGGTCGACTTCTAAGATTATTTTTCACAGCGTTGTCCATCCCAAACTTCTCATTCACCTTCATTCCATTCCCAACCCGTGTCGCCTCATCCAGCTTACTCATCCACAATCCACATCCACAATTATCCAGTTCCCACTCGCTGTTACTCTACTACCATTCTCTAGCAGTTTTTGTTCACAGATTTTCTCCTGCAGCCCAAAAGTCGTGTTTCCTTAATTTGTTTCTCTCCGGATTCCATTCCGTGGTCCTACTCGTTATCCTGGGTCAAAGACTGCGGTGAGAACACAATCACCCAGGAAGTGATGAAAAGGTTGTCCAGTTACCAACTTCCCAATGCAATGACATAGCTCCGCTACTTCCTTTCCATCTTGCCGTATCTCTATACACAATTTATGTTGTTTCCCTCCCACGTTGTCATTGGTCGCTGCTCTGTTCCCTCAGAGTCTTTCTCACCAGTTACCATTTAGCGGGTCTTGCTGTCATCCTTTTCCACAGTGTGAGGTGAGTCCGGATCCTCCCAGGCATAACGCTGAGATGTCAGCACAGTATTCACTGACACGTCTGGACTCGCACGGCGGAATCGTGGCTGCGTAGGTGGGCACGATCTCTGGTGAAGAATCGTAGACGACCACCCGGGCCCTAAGCCTCGTGGCCCCACTCAGGTCGTTAGCCTAAAGTGTTGGCAGTGAGTAGGCGATGCTAAGCTCCTAGTTGTCGGTTCAACCCGGCAACCCACCAATTGAGCCCTTGGCACCTCGACATTAAGGTGGGATTGGATGAAGGAGACCTTTCGGGGTACTTTGGAATCCACGTATAGAAGTCTGGTGGGAAATTACCTACCGCCAGGTTGCCTTGGTTGCGGTCCGACCCAGGTCGATGGCCTAAAGGTGTAGGCAGTGGAGAGGCGGGATGGGGGCCCCGAGCCGCTCGGACTTTAGGTGGGGTGCCCCTAGTTGGGCTCTTGACGTCGTCGTGGCAGCGGCCCAGTACTCTGGGCATAAAGGATGGACTTGGTTTTCCGACGCATGCGAGTGACGTGTTGTCATTCAGGTAATATTGACTCCAGTATTAGACTGGATAGCCAATAGCTCTGATCGGACAGGGCGGGCCTAGACCCAGGCATTGTACGGGGAATTTGCCGTGAGGGCTAACTGCGTTCAGGCGGAATCCGGATGTTAGTCTGAGGATGTACTTGTATACCTAAGGAGGGTGCGGATAGAGGCTAGCGCCTAGAAGCCCACCCCGGGGCTTCGGTCCCCTAATAAACTACAAGTACTGGGATACCATTCTGGCAAAGCACGTATACATTACTATGACCCGCCTGGTTTTCTATCCAGCTTGCCATAACTCTTATTCCTTGCAGCTTTTCTCAGTTTCCACCTCGACTTGTCTGTACCCGCTGCCGTGTTGTCATATCGTCGTCTCCCCTCGATCTCCCTCATACTCCATCTGTTCTCGTCCAACCCCTCCTCCTTCGCCGCGCAGTCCGAGGGTCGCTCGTCCTTCGCGGAGGGCGTTGAAGAGCCCCAGGGCGCTGCCGCTCGCAGGCCGTGTCTTAGCGGGCGTCGGTCATTAGCAGCTTCCGCCGCCCTCTGCACCTTGAGAGCTCCTGCCCGCCCCGCCCCGCCCCCGCCCCACCCCGCCTCGCCCCCGCCCCAACCCCAACCCCCCTTCGCCCCCGCCCCACCCCACCCCGCCTCGCCCCCGCCCCACCCCACCCCGCCTCGCCCCCGCCCCACCCCGCCTCTCCACCGCCCCGCGCCCCCGGCCCCCGCCCCGCGCCCCCGCCCTGCGCCCCGCGCCCCCACCCCGCGCCCCGCGCCCCGCGCCCCGCGCCCCGCGCCCTGCGCCCTGCGCCCCCCACCCCGTCTGCCACTGACGGAGGGCACTCCAGCGCCCTTCACGCATCCGGCGGGAGAAGGTTATCATACTCGCCTTTCAGGCTGCCGCTGGCTTTTCTTCCGACATCGTTGAGCTCTTTGGAGGCGCACACAACTCGAAGATTTGTATTGAAGCCGCAAAGTAAATACGGAGAAATATGTATTTCAAAATACCCAGTGAGAACAAAAATTGTGATAGATGGAAAATTATTTAACAGGTAATAGTTACATATGTATTTAGATTGCCACATCTCGTTTGAAAGAGATATAGATTTAGATAAAAGACTAAATAAATTTAGAAATATCTGTGACACGATACACAGACATAATACTTAATATTAGTGATAATAATTGCATCAGTAATGAATCACGTTCATTAGGAAAAAAATTGAAATATCAATTTATTTGTCAGGGACTCGTTACTCTCTTTTATAATTTTTATTATTTGAATTGTTCATTAACTGCGACCGGGTCATATTCTGTTGCAGTTCAAATAAATGTATGTATAAATGTTTGTTCCGGATTCTTAGAAAATGTGGACTTCAGCTTTTGTCCGAAGCACCACCGGACGTGTTTGCTTTTGCATAAAATAGGGCTACTATTATCTTTACGTTTGATTGGGATACATTATTTTACTGCAATGCGTACTCAAAAATGTATTTTTCCAAACAGGCAAAATTACAATAACAATTTCTGTAGCTAAAGTAACCATGTTTTGGCCTCTAAAGAAGTTACAAAGAACTAAAAAGGAATTAAAATCTATATGTGCCAGCCGTGATAATCTTCTGAACAATCACAATTATCTTTCAGTTTCAGCAATCCATTACAGACTTCACAGACGGAAGGAACCATGCGACATAAGCCGTCACGTGATCGTGCATTTTGACATCTTATTGGTTACATGGACATGTTCTTTATTTCTTGCAATAAAGCTGTGGACATATTGGATTTTGCCTGAACTTCGTATATTTACAAGTAAAATTATTAAGTGCATATTTACTTTGGCTGCTCCACATCACGGCAGAAGATGCAGCTGACGGTCGTTTGTATTACTGCAATGCTAACTCAATTGTTTCCGATGGACATATTTGTTTTAGCATGAACGCTCCTCATATGCCGTCGAACTCGCCATAGGGGTTAAGATGATATGTTCGTGCCAGTCGCTAGTCAAACACTCGACCATTTATTACATCTACAGATAAACAATAGCTGTTTGTGAACGTGAACGGAGCATTTAAATAATTATTTGTAAGTACACTGGTGTGTGTGAAAATTGGAACACCAAGAAGAGATACACTGTTATACACATCTGCCGATTTTTAAGCAATTCTGACCGTTCCTTCTGGCTATATTCTTTGTTTACGTTGAAAGCGAATTATCGTCAAATAGTTTGTGGTTGTGTTTGGTACAAAATTTTACGTTAGGGTGTTTTTATCTCCCCTAAGAGAGAGACTGGTGACATTAGAATGATTTGTACAGCATAACTCCTAGGCCGAGAGACAGTACTTCCGATTGCGATGAATTTCGCAGCAGTTTTTTATAAATTACTCTTCATAATTCCCGGTGAGATATGTTACATTTAATATCATCTAATTACTTATGAAAGTTGCTCCGTTTTGAATAAAAGGAATAATACTTCCTGAGTACAACTTCTTCAATAAATTAAAGAACTTACGCCCGCGTACATAGTTAAACTACCTATGCCAGTACATATTTAAACTTCTTTTATACAAAAATAGGCCAATAAGAGCCAATTACGTTCCTCTATAATATACGTACGTACGTATAGTAAAGGGAAATTTATGTAATGCTGCGCGAATAAACGGCGGATTTTCGGCCGAAAAACTCATTACAGGGTCCTGGTAACGAAAAAGTGGATAAATCCAGTTGCTAAATTAAGAAAAAATCTCCTTACACGTGGTGCAGCCAGAATCCATATTTTGTGAGTCCTTGATACCGAAAAAACAATTGAAAGCAAAACGTCTGTCCGTCCGTCCGTCCGTGTGTCTGTCTGTCCGTGAACAACGCTAGCGACTAAACCGTTCAGCCGATTTTCTTCAATATTGATACTCCCCAATTGATCTTAATGATCTCGCGGCCCCTAGAATTTGAAACAGATATTTTAATATTGGAGGGTACTTTATAATAAGCCCCTGGGACATTTTCAAAATTTAAAAAAAATAGCGCCAACAATTTTGACTAATTTTTGTTGTTGGAGAGTCTGTAGGTCATTTAAAAGAAAGGTGTGGGTCTCAGTCGGTTCAAAACTCTGAATTACAAAGGTTTGAATATTTGTCGGCGTCTTCCTTCAACTATAAAATTGCATAAAGAGATTTTTCCTCCAAATCAAATTTATTTTGTGAGTTCTTTCATTAAGGCCATATATAGTTTTTTTTAAAATTTTAGTAGTTTTTGCACAATAGTGCGTGCAATATCCGCAATTTTAAAAAATTACAAAAATCAGATTTTCTCAAAAACGGCTCAAATATTTCTTTAAACGTTTGGTAGGGCTAGTACTAAATGCATTCTATGAGATGACATAAACGCATTATTGCTCTATTCTTTGGTTTTTTCAAAAATTACAAAAATTAAATTTTTTCGACTTGTTTTGAAAGGTTTCTCAAATCTTTAATATGCACATTACCAGCAATTTGTAAACATTGTTATATTTGTAAATGTAAGTGCTTCAAACGGCTTCAAATGAAGTTTTTTGAAAACTAAAAAAAAATCTGTGAAAAAGAGCTTCACATTTCGCATTTTCAGTAGCGCTTAAACGCCATTTTCTTAAAAACGACTACAATATTTTTTAAATTGCCATATAGGACGAGGATTTTGTGTTTTTTAATATTCTAAAATTAATATTTCCGTTCTACCATTATGTAACCGGAAAATTAGGTAAATGTCAAAAAAATGTACTTTGGGCGGTGATAGGTGGCAGCTGGTTATCTCAATATTTATCAAAACGACATCTTCAAATATGGTAATGTTTAATATTTTGAAAATATGCGGCGTAAATTAGAATTTGCAATTTTGTATATTATTTCTTTGTTCGTTTTTACATTCGCTTTTTGTTAAACATTTACACATTAATCTTTAAAGAAATTGTTTCTTTTCAAGTATTGGAAATAAAAATTGCTAGCTCCTTAAGGGAGTATCGACAATGCAGGGAACAGAACAATTGAACTCCGTTCCGCTGTCGCGAATTTCTGTGAATTACGTGTCATTGTTGTGTCTTGATAGAGCTGTATGGTATCAGACTTCTTTTTCAAATTTTAAGAGGCCTAGGATGGGTCGCCTCCGAGTTGCGCTCAATTATACTGTGTAATGCAAAAATCTGTTGTGTATGTCACAATCTTCAAACTTCTATTTTTACTTTCTCGCCCTTAACGAAGTACTTCTAAAGAAGAGAAAGAAATGTAATGCTGCGACAAGAAGCGGCGAATTTTCGGCAGGAAACCTCTTAACGCCGGGCTCGGTAACGAAAAAGTGAATAAATCCAGTTTCTAAATTTAGAAAATAAAAATCCCCTAACACGTGGCATAGGCAGAACCTATTTTTTGTGGGTTCTTGATGCCGAAAAATTGTATGACGGGAAAACGTCTGTTCGTTTGTGAACACCGCTAAACCTTTAGGCCAGTTTTCTCCAAAATTGATATTCTTGAATCGATCTAGCTGATTTCGTGAACCTTGGATTTGTAACCGATATTGTAATTTTGGGGAGTGAAGACTGAAGACCCTGGGACAATTTCAACATTTAAAAAATTATTTCTTAGTTTTTTATTCAAGTTTGTTGTTGGATAGTTTGGAGGCCGTTTAAGAGAACGGTGCAGGTCTCATTTTCGTTAAAAACCCTGATTTTTCGAAAAGTGAAAAAATTGAAAATTTTTTCGACGTGTTCTTTCAACTACAATTATGATGATATTTTTTTAATAATGAAATATGTTCATTAAGAACAAATCTTCAAATAATGCCACGTTCAATTTTTCGAAAATGAGTATTTTTTGATGAAATTGAGTAATTATGCGTCAAAGGAAAGCAACTTTTATTTTCTTTCAACTGTTTTTTCTTTAAACTATTTTATTTTCTATAAACGTCACTGAATTTTTTAATAAATTTTGACCTCGAAGATTCGAAATAGAAAATTTGAATTTCCCGCGCTTCGTTTGAGGCGGTATCAATATATAAAGGTATTTTGCGAGCTCATGGAAAACGGTTGAGTTTCTCGGAAACTCAACCGTTTTCTGTGAAAACTAACTCAAAATTCCCATTTACGTATTTTCAGAAACGTTTAAACGCCATTTTCTCATAAATGGCTGCAATTGTTTACTTTCCCGTATACGTACGTATATATAGCATAATATACGTAGTATAGGGAAAGTTATGTAATGCTGCGAGAAAAAATGGCCAATTTTCGCCAGAAAAAAATTCATTGTGATAATGAAAAACTGGATAAATCCAGTTGCTAAATTAAGAAAAAAATCTCCTAACACAGTGTAGCCAGAAACCCTATTTTGTGGGTCCTTGATACCGAAAAACCAATTGAAAGGAAAATGTCCGTCTACCGTCCGTCCGTCTGTGAACACTGCTAGCACCTTAACCATTCGTACGATTTCTTCCAAAATGGATATTTCGCGGTCGATCTTCTTCGAGTCAAAGCTTTGACATTTTCAAAAATATTCTATAAAATTTGGGAGTATTTTACATGAACCTTACAATACCCCCCAACATTATCAAACTTTTCCCAAAAACGACTCCAATGTTTTTCTTTAAACTTTTGGTACGGATAGTGTCTAATATATTTTATGAGATTACAAAAACGCCATATTGCTCTATTGTTTTGTTTTTTCAAAAATTGGAAAAATGTAATATTTTGACTTGTCTGTCACGTTAACATTTACATTAGCGGCGGTATTTTTACATAATTATATTTACGAGTACATGTGCTTTAAAAATGTTGAGTAAAGTTTCTTGAAAATACAACCGTTTTCTGTGAAAAGTAGCTCAAAATTCCGCATTTTCAGAAACGCTCAATTTTCAATCGCGCTATTTTCTCCTATATGGCTAAGATTTTTTTCTTGAAACTTTTGTAACGGATAGTGCTAATTACTCTTAAATATGATGTAAAGTTTATTTTGAGTTTTTTGTTTTGTTTTTTTTTTCAAAAATTATACAAATGAAATGTTTTTGAAAGGTCTCTCATATCTTTAATATGCACATTACCAGCAATTTGTAAAGATTGTTACATTTGTGAGTGTAAGTGTTTCAAATAACTTCAAATAAAGTATTTTGAAAACTCAAAAATTGTCTGTAAAAATGAGCTTTAAATTTCGCATTATTAGTAGCGCTAAAACGCAATTTTCTTTAAAACGGCACATAATTTTTAAAAGAAAATTGCCATTTAGGACTAGATTTTTGTGTTCTTTAATATTATAAAATTAATATTTCCGTTCTACTAATAGGACACCGAAAAATTAAGAAAATTGCCAAAAAAATGTACTTTTGCGGTGATAGATGGCAGCTGGCAAGAAAGAGTATGTGGCAATTCCGAATAGCTAGCGAAGACCCAAGGAAATAGAAAACTAATAAGGAAAGTCTGTGCCATTCTGTAGCACCATTAGTTTAATATGACGTAAAGTTTATTTTTGTATCTTTTGTTTTTCAAAAATGACACAAATATAATTTTTTTGAAAGATCTCTCACACGGTTAATGTGCATGTTAATATGCGATTATAGAATATTTTTCAACATCTCATAGCTTCGACTCGAGCGAGATTGACAGAATTTTTTTAATTTGAAAAAATCCTACGTATGATTTAGACGCTAGTGGTGTTCACAGACGGACGGACAGAGTGACGTTTTGCTTTCAATTGGTTTTTCGGTATGAAGGACCCGCAAACAAATTCTGGCTACACGTATTAGGGGGATTTTTTCCTCAATTTAGAAACTGGATTTATCCACATTTTCGTAATCAGGCGGCGGCAATGAATTTTTTTCTGCCGAAAATCGCTTTTTTTTCGCGCAGCATTACATTCCCTATACTACATATATTACTCCGTAGATAGGTTTGTTTACGGGAAACTAAAAATAAATTCTTAATCTTTTCCTAGCATGATAATATGTTTCGAATTTGTTCTTAGTAATTTTTAAGATATTACATAATGTTCAATTTTTTAAGAAACGAGTTTTTGCCTAATTTCTGCTCGAAGTCAGTGCAAATCGTATTTTTTCTCAAAAATACTCCAAATGTTTTATTTTATGAGGATAGAGCAAAAGACACCTGAAAAATCGTGCGATTCTTATTTTCGTTGAACTTCCTGAATTTTTGAAACTTGGAAATTAAAAATAATGCGAGGAAGAAATATCTATTGAAGTACCTCTAGTTTATTTTTACGATTATCATTAAATTGCCATATAAAATAGAGGTAAAGAGTGCCTCAGCTATATGCAAAAAAGGTTAAAAATGCATTTTCTGTAAGCAATTAAAGGTTTGAGTGAGAAAAATGTATTATAATGTTAGAGTTCACAAGTTGAGAAATTAAATGATTGCCATGTTATTTGCGGTGAATTAACTTTTTCCTTTTTCGGTGTGAAGTATTAGACAGTATGATGAATGGGTAAGTCAGCGAATCTTCTATGAATGTTGTATAATGGCGTCTACATGTATGTGTTATGGCCTCTTCCTTCAGGAATTTCACACACATATATTTTTTACGAGTCATACATTTATTAATAAAGCTTTACGTATTTCACCTCATGAATATTGTTCATCTTTCCCATAATACTCCTATCCTCACAATCCCAACACGGATGAAGGAAGTAATGTGGACGTGACGTCATCTGAAGGGAGGTCGGGGCAGCAGTCCCTATGGCGGACAGAGCCGTGGCCAACGTCTGAGGGGTTGACGCGGCCTGGATGGGCCTGGGGGCGCGGAGTAACAGCAGGGTAGTGTCATGAGCGAGGCGGGAGCAAGGGTAGGTTTGATAGCGGGTGCGAACTTCAGCGAAAGGGAAACCGAGTAGAGCGAAGACAGGGATGGAGGTGGGGATAGAGGTGGGGACAGAGGTGGGGATGGAGGCGGGGGTGGACGGGGGTGGAGGCGTGGATGAAGACGGGGGTGGAGGCGGGGGTGGTTGCATGAATGGCGTAAGAGGTGGAATGGAGTTAGGGGGTGTAGATGGGGATGCAGGTGGGAGTGGAAATAAAGATGAATGTGGGCATGGAGGTGAGGATGGGAGACAAGGTTTGGAGGCGAGGAAGGGGGCTGAGGCGAGAGCGGGCGTGGAGGCGGAGGCGGGAGCGAAGGAAGGCGTGGTCGGAGGTGTGGGCGGAAGGGGGATGATGGCAGGGATGAAGGCAGGGGTTGAGGTGCGGGTGGAGACGGGATTGCAAATGGAGATGCAGGTGAGGATGGGATGGCTTCGGGGCAGAGGCCGGGCACAGGTGCAGTGGCGGACGTCAGTGGCACGCTTAGCAGACGCGGCTTGGAGGCGGGGCCGGGGGCAGGGGCAGAGGCAGACGCGGGGGAGGATGTGGAGACGGACAGTGGGGGGGGCGCGGGGCGAGGGCGAGCGTGGAGATGGTCGCCCTCCCGCCTTCTCGCCCTCTCGGCCTCTCGCCCCACCCCTCTCCAACCCGCGTCCCGCGGGAAACGTCAGGCGGCCTCCGCCAATTAGCAATATCAAGCGCGTCCCTCGCGGTCACCCGCGCCCGCCACCCCGCCACCCCGCGCCGCGCCGCCCACGCACAGGGCCCGACTCGCTAGGCACGGGTCAAAGCTAGGGCCTGGCAGAGGCTTCAGAATTTGAACGCGAAAAAGACACCTTCCGGAAAAATCCATTAATAAGATTCTCTCCCACTTTCCTTCTTCATATTTTCCTATTCCTTCTTTTACTATTTTCTTTTACTCTATTTCTTTACTGTTATTCTACTCCTTCTTTTTCTTCTATTTCTTTACTTTTCTTCTACTTCTCATTTTTTCTTTTGCTTCTGCATCTTCTTCTCCTCATCCCCCTCTTTTCTTCTTTGACCTTTTAGCGCTACAACGCAATTCGAGCACTACTGTGAGAGATTCCCTGTATTTGAGGGAATGCGCCATTTGGAGAAGGAGATCTGCACATAAGGTGGGTGTGGGAAGATGTGGAAACAGAATGGAGAACGACGAGTTGCAGGTAGTCTGTAACCCGTTGTTTAAGGTACCTATCCAGATTCCACCTGGTATGATCCAAGGAAACGAATGTCGAATCAACATTTTAAGTGCGATTGTAGTTTTGAATTCTGGAATACACTCGGTAACACAGGGTAAAACGTATTCTCTCCGAGGTGGGATTTGCAATCCTTTATGACGTTTTTGTAAACTTCTTGGCCACATGATTTGGTATAATTCCTTCTATTTTTCTTTATTGTAATTTTTAGTGTAAACAGTAACATGTTTCATGAATTTTGACAAGAATAACTTGGGCCGGGGATGCATATCTCTTTTATATTGTGTACGTTTTAATTTGAAGAAAGTGTTTTTGTGTGAAAGTGTTGTTGCAATTTGACGGTCAGCAAAAGTATTACTCTAACTCCATTTTTGTGGTATGGAATTATTGTCTGGGATGAAGTTTCATTTCAGTATTTCTGTTTCGTTTGAAGTTCTAGCAACAGTATATTGTAATTGAAAATGCTTAGTTATATGCGAACCAGGCCTACGTTTAATTTTGCCAGATATTCAACCTTTAAAACACTACAGTCCGAATATATTATATACCTATTTTATATACCACGGTACTACTAGAATGAGTATGTGCCATCGAGATATTACTGCTGCCTTCAACATACTGCAATGTTATTGTGCCCACGGGTTCAGACTCCAAAATTATTTCATTGCTCTTGGGCCTAAAACGGAACCCCAGTAGCTGAACTAAAACCCACCACCAGAGTGGATTAGCCAGAACGAGGTAATCTATAGATGACTCACAATAAATGTTAAAAATTTCTAGGGCATATACATAGAAGAAGGATCGCAAATGATGACAATGAACATCTAGTGGTAAATTGTATACAAAGAAGCTAAACATGTGGCTTTATCTTCTGATTTTTAGACAAATCCTCATGCACAGAGGTTCGGCAAGTTACGTTCTGCTGACTCCATCCAGGAGATTTAATGTATTTGCTAAACATTGTGCATATTAGGTTGCCTAGCAACCAGTAACAATTGTCACATGTGTAGATGCATTCAAGTCCGTTATTTCCATTTCCTTACTATATGCTCATTGGCAAAATATATCATTTTCGACCGCTCTACAAGCCCTACACGTGTGTAACATTTATTTTGAGACCCATTTTATAAGAGCATCTTCTTATGAACCTACAGATGTCTGCTTCATCAGCTCGAAATTTATCAGTTCGCAACTCACCAGCTACTAACGTTATTGCCAGAGTGTAATTCTATTCATCTCACGGGACAAACTTCAGTCTCACTTTCCCGTGAGTGGGAGGTATTGCTATGATGCCGAACGAGAAACCGAACCGCTCAACTAGGGCTGGAATGCAAGATGTTCACATCCGCCTCCTCCCCACACCTTCCTTCGCATCGATGAGAGAACGCCGGAAAACAGGCCTCCGCACGCCAGCTACAAAATTTTTCAATAGAGCTGTTTTAAATGAGATCTCGTCCGGGGAGTTTAGTTAACACATTTATTCTTTATTATGTTTCCAGATCTTACGTCGTGTGGCCAAATAGGTGAATTATTTTGACGGGCAGGTGATTATTAACCCTTTGGCTGCGGGTATTGTTTCCCGCTCAAGCGTCCGGTGTGCTGAGGTATTTGGCAGGGCGCGGTCACTGCTGTGCTGGGAACTTTCACGGCGAACGCGACGCACAGTAGGTCCAACTTGTGGACACTGGCCAAAACTAATGTCCGTAACAATTGGGACAGTAATATATTTTAGTTTCATTGTTTTACGTTAAACTCTCACATTTTCCATCCTTCTTTTTGATCCGGGCTTTGGACCGGCACAGGCGAATTTAAAAATGTTGTTTTTTTGCATTTTTTATTTTATTATTTTATTTACATTTTAATTTTTTTTAAAATTAGTTTAATTTTCTTAAGTAAATGTTTTCTGTGTGTGGTAGATACCGAAACATGGTACTACACAAAGTGCCACATTGCATTCGCTACACATGTAGCGCGAATCTCGCCGGGTGTTCTTTTTGGCGCAGACATGACATCGGCGCATAGCACTTTTCGATTTTCTCCCTTCTGAAGGCACTAAACTTGGAAAATGCCGTGCTGATAGACGAAGAGGCGATTCTTCTCCTCTTCTTCCATTGCTATGTCTTCTTTTTGCTTTAGAGTACTTCATTAAAATTCCCCGTACCAGATCCAAATGAAACTTAGCCAATGATGTTTTTTTTTTTCCAGTTCCAAGTTGGTGGATTGCGCGAGAATTTAGAACACAAATATCAAGAATATGAAAAAATAGTTTTTTGTACCATTTTATAGTTTTTCTTAAACTCAATTGAGCTCAAGATCATATCTGATCGATCTACAGCCCCCCTATTCTCGTTGTAGTTCGTGTTTATCACAAGGCAGCAGACACGAAACTGAGAGCTCGCCTTTCTCAGTACACGAAGTATCTCCGTATTCTGACGTAGAGGAAACAGCCTCCGTGGGGCGTAAGAATAGACACACAAAAGCATTGGAACAGGAAGGGATCGTCTGTTAGCGTTCGTCAATTATCCAACGCCGCGCCGCTGCAGCTTAGGAAATTCCGTCTTGCGGCAGGTAGCCTAATGTCACCCGGCGCGAATTCTTGGGCACTGGAAAGGGGTGGGAGAGAGGAGACCGGTATTTACTTTCACCTGCTGGGTCTTCAACAGCCCTTGGAATGTAAACGCCTAACACTAGTAATATTGGCAGCCAGTCACTTCACGAAATATATTCTCAAAAAACAGAATATTATAAAACAAAAGTATAATGGTATATCATATACCATGAATAAAAAATAGATACTGGGTTATACTCGAGCTGTTTTGGTCATTTTATTAGTACAAAAAAACGAATTTATGGACTTTTTTGCATATGAATATTCTAAAAGTAATAATGAGAATGTTCAGATTTTCTTCACCCGAATCAAATGCGCCTTTGACTAGACGCTGCCTTCTTTATGTACAACTGAAAACAATATAATCACGAGTGCTTGTAACTATGTAGGGGTTACTTCGATGTTTTATTTTATTTATTCACTTACCTAAGAAGTATCCAGTACCATGTTTTATTTATTTACATAGATATCTAAAAACAGTTTAGCCTGTCGGATGTGTAATGTAATGTTGGTGTTGTAACATATATTATGTTTAAAATACAATATAAATGGAATACGTATTAAATTATAATATGAAGTAGAAGAATATACAAGTCATTACACTATTAGCAATTCATATTTATTTCAGAAAAATAATTGTTATAAAAAGTACGCAATGGAACTTTTGAGATACGACCACTGTGTCGCGCTGCAGCCTGTCTCCGCCACCGTTGCCCCCTTCGTTCAGCAGGCGCGCTGAGCAACGCACATTATCCAATCTTCACAAGAGCCCCCAGCCTCAAAATAATAATTTACCGAATTCAAATGACACTAAATAGAGACTCCAGTTCTTAGGGAAGATATTAC
The DNA here is from genome assembly GCA_031308135.1 of Acheta domesticus. Lineage (NCBI taxonomy): Eukaryota > Metazoa > Arthropoda > Insecta > Orthoptera > Gryllidae > Acheta > Acheta domesticus. The sequence continues at coordinate 42,807,528 of JAHLJT010000631.1, read as the reverse complement.
AAGTCGCCCCATGTGTCTATATCAAGCCACAACTTCACAGGACACGAAATAACACGAGAAGACGCGGCTGCGAGTTAACTCGACCAGAGCACACGGCGCTCACTTAGCCGCCGCTTGTAAACTCGACCACAGCACAAGGCGTACACCTTGCCGCCGCGTGTTAACTCGACCACAGCAGCGAAAGGGTTAACATATGGTTATGAATAATGAAATGTTAAAAAACAGAGCCAGGGGAGACGGGAGATCCTCGACGCCGCGAACCCGTTTTGTCATATCACACGTTGCAAATTGATCGACTGAGATTTGAATTCCGATTCTAGCGCTGGAAGGCGCTCAGTCATACTGCAACGTCACAACATGTCGCCTCCCTCGCAACAACTTGGGACCGTAGAAACATGGCCAGTCTCGCACTGTGCTCTTTTGAGCTAAACCCGGGACCCTCGTCTCGTCTCGTCCCCTCTACCAGCGCTCGAGGGACTTCCCCGGAGACTGCAGCGCCCCTGGAGGGAAAGCTCCGAAACATTTCCGGGCGCGCTGCTTCCCCTGCCCCTGGTGGCAACGACGCCAACCCCTTCACCACCAGCTCCGCCGCCGCCGCCGCCGCCGCCGCCGCCGCTCCGACTGCTTCTCCCATTGTCATTGTCGCGGAGAAACAAGACTTGGAAACAGTTTCAGTGCACTGCCGGCACTGGCTAAATCCCACAATGAATAATTAATACAATGCGATGAGCCCGCCGCCACTCCAAGTAGTGTTGACGACGGGGACGGCGGCACAGAAACAGTTTTACAAACAAAGTTGCCGAGGAGACGGGGCTACAGAGGAGAGAGAGAAGTTGCTCGACGCAACTCGGCGTCGTTGGCGGCGCTGGCGGAGGCGGGGACAGTTTCTTGGTTAAACTTATTAACATGGAAACACATTTGCCATACGCGGTGGGAAAGTGGTAACTCGATTTGAGCTTAAGGGGAGCGTCCTGCGGTTATGAGAAGATACAGAAACGCTCCACGCGTCTGTCTCGCCAGTGTATACAGATTTATGAATATTGCATATCGCATTCCGGATAACTGGTTTATTGTTAATGCGGGACGAAGAACACTATCGTGCGTGCCGGAGACTGTTGAGACCTGGTCGATGCTCCGCGTTTGGAATAGGTAACGCCAGTGGAGATTCCGTGCTAATGCGAGGCCAAGCACGTGTGGTTCTCGAAGCTCCGCGAGCTGTCAATTTCGTGCCGAATAATAACTTTGCGTCGGCACAGTGATACAAGGGAAATTTCCTCAGCGTCATGTTGAACAGACTGAAGGCTCTCGTCTTTGAGGAAGTATCTTCGAGTTTCTCTTTAGTGGGGCCGAGTGTAGACGCAGAACTTCAATTTAGCTTTGCGTGATAGAGATCCAATAGAACTCGAAGCACGAGTTTTTATCGCCTGCAACAAACAAGCATACACATTATAATTATATGGATATTTTCCTAGCTTCTTGTTAAATGCATCTTGAGAATGAATGTGGGATCTGAATTTTGACTAGCGCGGTGTTTGGCTACGACGGCGCCGCGTGGCGGGAGAAGCAGAAGCTTGGTTGCCATAGAAAAAACAACGTTACGAATATTATTATGAGTCCGATGTATTGTATTGAAATGTGTGCTTGTATCTTTGGCTAATACACGTTATTTAAGGCAATTCGTGTTCTACCTTTTCCGGGAATCGTAAGCCTGCGATTCCTACATTTGGGGGCTCGTCCGGGATTTACGGGCAAATTCTTGAAAAGATTGGCGCGGATTGTCGGAACGGGTGAGCCGCACAGAATCGCTTGTACACGGAACAAATCAGTTGTATTGAACAAGAGGAAAGACGACCACGAGTTCAGTTTGTTCGTGCCAAGACGAGAAACGTCGACTGACAAAACAAAGAAGATGGCAGAAGGAAAAGAAACGTCGGTCGAGACATACGTTGACAAGAATGTCAAGATGGGACAAAATAATGGGACTCCAAAGCAATTACTACAGACAATCACGGACGAAGAATATGTAATCGACATCAAGAAGATAGAGAAATTTACTGTTGATCAGTTGAAAGAAGAATTGAGAAAACTGAAGTTACCGATTGGTGGTAAGAGGCTTCATCTAGTTGAAAGGTTGAAAACAGTAGCAATCTTCTTGGGGAGAACTAAAAATTACACAACCAAGGAGGATAATATCAAGAATTCAGAAGAAAGAGAAACAGGCAACAGTGACGAAGATACAGAAAGTAATGTGAACAGTGACGAACACTACGAAGAATTTCTTTATGGTCATATGTGCGACAAGACGAAAAAGGTGTCGAAAATTTGCGTCGGGTCGCGAACGAATAGAAGAGTGATTGATACGAAGGGAGTGCGGCGAACGACGTACGAGAGCTCGTCAGACGAAGGATCAAACAGTGATCGACTAACGCAAGACACGCGTAACGCACACGGATCACGTAACAGACGTGACAGGCGTGAACTTAACAGAGTCAAGCCGACATTTGCGATACGTGATGTTGAGGGCAGTCTAACCGAATTTTCGGGTGATGATCTAGCCCAAGTTGAACAGTGGCTTTCCGAATTTGAAGATGTCAGCGAGTTGTTAGAATGGCAAGACTTACAAAAGATAATCTACGCAAAACGTATGCTCAGAGGATCAGCAAAGAAGTTTATGTCGACAAAGAAGTTATCAACATGGAAACATTTCAAGGAGGACCTGATGAAAGAATTTACTTCCAAGCTTAGCAGCGCTACAGTTCACAGACAATTGCGTGAACGTAAACGATTATCTGATGAAACATATAAGCAATATTTGTATTCAATGATGGAAATAGCTAGTCGAGGAACAATTGATGAGGAAGCACTCATCGAGTATATCATCGATGGAATCCAAGACTATGAAAACAATAAAGCCATTTTGTACAGTGCAAAAGATATCAAAGAGCTTAAGAAATGCTTGGAGGCCTATGAGAAGATGAAAGAGAAGTCAAAAGAACGAAAGCCAACTTCGCAGAAGGAAGAGAGCAAGTACCGCTGTAAGGAGACGAAAAACCGAATCAATTCAACAAAAGGAGATCAAACTCAAACACAATGCTACAGAGATTCAAGTTACAAGCGATCAGCTCAGAAACGGTGTTTCAACTGCGGATCCAAGGAACATGAAAGGATCAACTGTACGAACCGGGATAAGGGGCCCAAATGCTTTAAGTGCAACGAGTACGGACATATCTCACTGAATTGTACAAAAGAAAGGAAGAGTGTAGAATGTATACACACCTCGGACGACAAGCTATTATCAATTAAGGTGAGTGGAGGGAATTATTTTGCACTATTAGGCACAGGGAGCGATGTGAATCTAATGCAAGCTGATGTCTACAATATGATAGGTCGTCCAGAATTGGGTCCAACCACGCGATGCTTTATCGGATTGGGGAACAAAACAACAAGACCTATTGGAACGATTAAGTTAAACATCGAGCTTCAACACCAGGTGTATAACACGCTGTTCTATGTAGTTCCGAAGGGGTCCATGAGCAATGATTTCATTCTTGGACAAGAATGGATTAAAGATACAGAGATCACCATCCGTCAAGGCAAAATCTCAGTGAAAAGAATTTCAGCGGAAAACAAAGATGTACAAGATAATAGTGGAACATTGGTTAACTCACTGCAGACTGAATTCCACGACGACTTAAAGGTACTCCAGTGCATAGATTCGGGAGAAATTGATGTACCAGCTCTCTATGAAACGAAGGTTCGCCGATTACTTGAAGATTACTCACCAGCAAAGAACGTGAAATCCTCCATCGAAACGAAGATCAAGCTTAAGGATAATGAGCCAGTGTGTCTACGGCCACGCCGATTAGCACCGAAGGAGAAGAAGATACTCGACGACCAGATCAAGGAGTGGCTGGAAAACGGAATCATTCAACCTAGTGATAGTGAGTATGCGAGTCCGGTAGTGATTGTGCCAAAGAAAGATGGTTCACATAGAATATGTATCGATTTTAGATCGTTAAACAAAAAGGTTGTGAGGGACCGTTTCCCGATGCCATTAGTCGACGACAAAATAGACGCCCTGGTACACTCCCGCGTATTTTCTATAATTGACTTAAAGAACGGTTTTTTTCACGTCCCTGTAGAAGAGGATAGTCGAAAATATACTTCTTTTGTTACGCCGGATAATCAATATGAATTTATAAAGACACCGTTTGGTTTATGTAATAGTCCTACCAGTTTTTTGAGGTATATTGATAATGTTTTCAAAGATTTGATGAGAAAATCAATCGCAATTGTTTACATGGACGACATAATCATACCAGGTGTGGATTACAAAGACGCCTTCAACAACTTGATTCAGGTTCTGAAGGTAGCAGAAGAAAATGGACTAGAATTGAATTCTAAAAAATGTAAATTTCTACAAGCTAAAGTTGAATGTTTAGGTTATGTTGTCGAAAATGGCACAGTAGCCCCTGCACCAACTAAGATAAAAGCTGTACAATGTTTTCCCGAGCCGAAGACAATTAAACAAGTTAAAAGTTTCCTTGGCCTCACTGGTTATTTTAGAAAGTTTGTGAGAGACTATGCTAAAATCGCGTATCCATTGTATGAAGTCAGGGATGGACAAAATTTCTTCTTTGGAGACACTCAAAAGATGTCATTCATAAAACTTAAAGAAGCTCTGAGCAACGAACCAGTTTTGCGGATTTACGATCCACAAGCTATAACCGAACTACACACTGACGCCAGTAAGTTGGGGTACGGTGCAGTGCTGCTCCAAAAACGGTCCAATGAGAAACATTTCCATCCAGTTTATTATATGAGTCGAAAAACGAGTGAGGCAGAGAAGAAATGGTGTTCCTATGAATTAGAAGTATTGGCAATTATCGAAGCAGTTCGAAAATTTAGAGTGTATCTATTAGGTATAAAATTTAAAATCGTTACCGACTGCCAAGCTTTCCAAAAAACGTTAGGAAAACTTAACTTACCACCGAAAGTCACGAGATGGGCACTTATGTTGGAAGAATTTGATTACGAAATCGAACATCGCAGTGGAGATCGCATGAAACATGTTGACGCGTTAAGTCGAAATCCGGTCATGATGATTGAAGATTCAATGCTAGAAGTAATCAAAAGAGAACAGGAAAGAGAAGAACGGCTAAAAATTATTATGCAGCTTTTACTCAAGGAACCTTACGAAGACTATTCGATGCAGAATGGGATCCTCATGAAGTTATTAGGCGACAGGAATGTTGTAGTACTACCTACAAGTATGCAACAGGAGATCCTAAGGAAGGTTCATAACAACGGTCATTTTGGTACGAAGAAGATGCAAGAGTCTATTCAAACTGACTATTATATTCCCAGATTACGAGAGAAACTAGATCGTTTGGTTGAGTGTTGTATAACTTGTATCATGGCAGAAAAGAAGAAAGGGAAGAAAGAAGGTTTCCTTCAACCAATACCTAAGGGGGACATTCCGTTACACACATATCATGTAGATCACATGGGACCAATTACGAGAACTTCAAAGTCCTATAAATATTTATTTGTTGTTGTTGATAGTTTTTCCAAATTTACTTGGATTTTTCCCACGAAAACAACTAACACGACTGAAGTAATTTGCAAGTTGGACATTATACAATCATCATTTGGTAATCCTCACAGGATAATCAGTGACCGAGGATCAGCTTTCACTTCTAAAGCATTTCAGGAGTACTGCGCAAAAGAGGGAATCGAACACGTTCTTACAACTACTGGAGTGCCACGTGGTAATGGACAGGTAGAGCGAATCAACAGTGTAATTATACCAGCATTGACCAAGCTGTCTAAGGATAAACCCGAGCATTGGTACCGACACACAAACGCATTACAGAGATGTATAAACAGTACTTTCCATCGAAGTATTGGTATGAGTCCGTTCGAAGTCCTCGTTGGCGTCAAGATGAGACATCGAGACGATGTAGCCATTTTACATGTTCTGGAGCAAGAAGCAGTCCAGCTATTCGATCATGAGAGACAAGATCTTCGAAAGGTAGCAAAAGAGTCCATCCTTAAGATTCAGGAAGAAAATCGGAGATACCATAACCAACACTCAAAAGCAGCCCGTAATTACCAAGTAGGTGACCTGGTGGCGATCAAAAGGACGCAGTTCGACCCCAATATAAAGATAAAACAAAAATATCTAGGGCCCTACAAGATCAGTCAGGTTAAAGGTAACGATCGATATGAGGTGATTCGAGTAGCGAACTTCGATGAAGATGGAGCCAAGATTACAACATCAGCCGCCGACTACATGAAGCCGTACGTTTTCCCTTCAGGGACTGAAGGCTTTTGAGGATGGCCGAATGTGGGATCTGAATTTTGACTAGCGCGGTGTTTGGCTACGACGGCGCCGCGTGGCGGGAGAAGCAGAAGCTTGGTTGCCATAGAAAAAACAACGTTACGAATATTATTATGAGTCCGATGTATTGTATTGAATTGTGTGCTTGTATCTTTGGCTAATACACGTTATTTAAGGCAATTCGTGTTCTACCTTTTCCGGGAATCGTAAGCCTGCGATTCCTACATGCATAAATATCTTTTAAAATTGTAATTATAAAACAAAATGTCAGATTTTTCTATGAAGCACGACAATTTTCCAGATATTTTTATCTCTTTTTTTTGAGGATATGGTTTTTAAAGACATTTTAATTGCTCCCTCTTTAACTGTTTATATATTAGTAGGTTTGAGTTTAATCTAAGGGTGGATGTACGAGTTACGATACTTCCTGCCAATTGGAGTCAGAATTCTGTTAAAGGTTCAAAGATTATATACGTACCATTAAGGTATGTATTAAAAGTTACAAGTTACAATATGTAACTTCAAAAACTTACGTATCCATCAGTTTTTACCTACCATCACCATGAAAAACAAGAGATTCGTAATTACTATGCAAATTATTCGTTTCCAAATCAGCTTCAATTCTTCCAAGTAAGAGAAGTGCTGATAATTTGGTCAAATGGAACCTAATGACAAAATCTCGATCGTCATAATTGGATAACCAATCCATTCTCTCCCGCCCCCATCTTTGTCTTCGCACTGGAGGATAATATTCCGAATCGTCATTAGAATCATTTTCAAATACCATCATTCGCAATTGCCGAGCCATAACAACTTGAAAATAACCTGTCATTGCTTTACGCGAAATTACATTACACTAAGTATTTTTGACGAGTTCAGTTACTCTCGAATTTACTCTCATGTAAGTGATTTACTCTCAAAGAAAGTGTTCATGAACCGCTCCAAGTTGTTACTCTCCAATACACATGATTGACTCCAGAGTAGACTCTTACCCCTTGTTTGGTGAAACCGGCGCTTAACCTGTACAAGCAACACGTGCGCGAGGGAATTGAGGGCTTGTTAATTAACTTACTTTTCCATACAATAACCAGAATTCATTGGGTAAATCGTTGTCGTGAGTAAAAAGATTTATTGCATCGAGATACGTGCGACTGTGTAATTACTAGTCTGTGTGGACCAAAGATCCTGCCTTAGATGTTCGTAGACATTGTGTAGCGCTGATGTAATAGGCATCTCTCAAGATATCGGCATTTTCACTGTGTGCCTAGGACGAGGTTATATCATTCGCATCAGGATATGAAACAAACCCACAGACAAATTCTCTCTCATAATGTATACCTCATACCATCACCCTCCCAATGAAAGGCTCCGTGTGAGATAGCTCCGCCCATCAGCTGTCAATCAATTGTCATTGCAGTGTCTGGGTCCGGAATGTTTTCGGGTTCGAGTAAATATAGCGGCGTAATAGATAGGTGGAATTCAGCTTATCTCTGCTGATTAATTCTAGCAACCGCCTTCACTCTTATGGGTAGTTTTCGTACTTTCTACTCGTACGATCAATAGCAGGCGAATGCCAACGCAGCACCTTGAAAACGAGCCACGGGCCACGGGCTATAGTTACTTCCTCATCCTTGTCCCTTCTTCTCTCGTTACATGCAGTCGACTCCGGGCTTAATGAACTTCTGGGGACCAACACTTTAGGTTCACTATATCCGATTATACCAAAATCAAATAGAATTTCTCCATAACAATTGATTTTATCAATACAGAGATGCAGCAAAATTGATTAACTACACGAACTGAAAATTTCATTATCATTTTGTCCTTCCCACTTCTACCGTCCCACTCTCCGAAAGCCCTTTTACTCGCCTAATAATACACGGGATGCTTTCGGTAGCGAGATGGCACAAGCGGCTAATGAAACACCGGGAGAGATGGCTCAGTGCATCAGCCTGATGTCACTGCAGTCCCTCTGACCGGGAGGTCTTAGGACTCCACTCCCCAAGGCGGCAGGATTTTCGACACTAGCTTGTCAGCTAGGTCGAATTCAGTCGCTGTCTGGAGGAGAATTCTAGCGGCTGGCTGCTCTGATCGGTAGTTTTCCGCGGTTTCTCCGATCAACACCAGGTGAATGCCGGAGCAGTACCCTAACAAACGGGCCACGGATCTTTCCTTCCTCTTCCTTGTCCTATCCTCTCCTCTTACACACACACTTACACTAATATGCACTACACTAACACACATGTCGGGAGACCGGTCGGGAGCTTACAGCTTGTCCTTAGCTTAAGCTTACAGCTTACAGCCCCGCTGGTGAGAGATACCTGGTTGAGGGGAAACCCCGCTAGTCGACGGTAGGTCAACGCCAGATCTCGCCATCCAACGGGGAAAAGATCATCGCAACCTTCCGAGAAAAAACACGCACTAGACTTACGGGACTAATGACCAAAGTAGTTGACGCGCCTGGAAACATCAATAAATCAATCAATGAAGCTAATGAAACATTGTTTTTATGCGCGGAGTGAGAGGTGTCACGAGTCTGTGAGGTTGTAGCAGTGGCGCGTTCCTGTCGCCTACATAAAACCCAACGTTTCATTTCCTACGGAATAAAACACCAAGCTTGAAACTGAAGCAAGCAATCGCATGTCGCCGCAGCCATTTCTAACCCACGCAAGGACACAGCGTTAGTTTTTGCAGTAAAACTGAGTGGCATGAGGTCATTATTAATGTGCCGTTTCTCAGTCCGATATCTTCACCTGAGGGGAGACTTATTCGATTATGAACTTTGGCCGACGGTATTTGTTTCAAGCTGCCTAGTGTTGGAATTCGTGGCACTATTCTCTTCCAGGAGGGAGTTAATTTCCAGGAACAGTTTCCTGCTTTTACTACAGCCGAGGTTTAGGGTCACTGTAAACGAATCTTATCATGCTTATTTGTAATAGAAGTGAAATTGGACCAATGACTTGTGTTCACTAAGACCGAAGGTCCACAATATCCGATTTCTTTACAGCCGGAGTGGACTATATGCACACATCCACCGCACATGCACGCACACATACTTTCACAAATTGGGACACCAGGGGGAGCCTAGGGCTTGTCCCAATGTGTCACTAGGGGAGACACCTGGAGGGCGATTCCCCCGAAAAGGACGAGTAATTCGGCACCGGAACTCTCGTTCTCTGGAGCAAGAATACCGCCACTCCGCGAGATATAATACGCACTACACTTATGGGACTAATGACCACCTCAGTTGACGTAACTACAGAGATGAAGGAATCAAGGCAGGCAAGGCAAACCACCACTTTGATTAACTGTGCTAGGAAGTAGAGAAACTATAGAGATGTAAAACGAAACCCAGTGTAGCACCTTCTACTGCCCCGGTTGTACGTCTCCAGGAAGGAGAGAAGGAAAAGATCAGTCAGGAGAATGATTAACGGATGATAAAAGAAAAAGAATATAAGTGGAGATGTGATGAATAAGGTGGAGGAAAGAAACGGAGATAAATGAGGCGACGGAGGAGAAAGAAGAATACGGACGGAAAAAAGGAGGAATAAGTAGGGAAAACAAAAGAAAAGGAGGGGAAAGAGGGGTAAATAAGAAAGGATACAGCGAACAGAATAAAAGCCTAATGCAATGCATTTGGCGTAGAATGCAGTGTACAAGGACTCTGTCGCAGAAAGGGCGTAGCTCGCCTAGAACAAAAGTCGAAAGCCTCTTGTCCCCCTCGCCCGCCATCGCATCCCCTCGAAGGGGCTTGGGCGGCGGCTTGGAGACACCTGTCGCTCCCGCCGCAGCCTCCGCCGCCCGGCGCCGCCTCTCGTCTCGGGGCTTCCGGCGTAATTAGCGGCGCGCGGGGGCGGCGCCCTTCAGGTGAATGTGCGCCGCCTTTGACGGCTGCGACGAGACAATGAACCCTCGACGCACGCGTGCGGGCGCGCGCGGCCGCCCCGCCCTCGAGGCCACGACCTCCGGCGCGCTGCCCCCCTCACCCCCTCGCGCTGCACAGTGGGCCGGGTGCGGGGTGGAGCGGTCAGAAATTAAGTTCTTTGGAAAATACGAGGGTTGGGACTGATTCATTGTTAGTGATTCCGGGCGCGTCAACGATTAAGGGAGTTAGTCCCGTAAGTATAGTATATGTTTTTCATCGTGAAGTGGCTGTGATCTTCCCCCGCTGGATGGCGAGATCCGGCGCCGACCTACCGTCGACTACCGGTGTTTCCATCGACCAGGTATCTCACCAGCGGGGTACCGCCACAGTCGCGAAAAGCTTTTAAGCCCCCGACTGGTCTCCCGATATGTGTGGTAGTGTAGTGCATGTTAGTGTAAGTGTGTGTAAGAGGAGAGGAGAAGACAAGGAAGATGTAAGAAAGATCGCGCGCGGTTCATGGCCCGTTTGTTAGGGCACTACACCGGCATTCATCTGGTGCTAATCGGAGAAACCACGGAAAACTACAGCTCAGAGCAGCAGGCCACTAGAATTCTCCTCCAGGGGTTGGGGTATAAGTCACGGCCACTAGAATTCTCCTCCAAAATACGGGGTTGGGGTATAAGTCACGGCAACTATTTTTTGTGAGAAAACGAGCACGAGTGGAAAATGTGAAATATACACATGAAAGGACAAGATATGAACAAAGTGCATGGACATTCAACGGCATATACATTGTATTTCGTATAATTATTAAGATTATTATTAATAATTTGAAATGACAGTACTGGTTTCGTGTTCCAGAAGCAAATTAGCCTATACAAGTTCACAACGTTCCAAAATCATTACATATACGTTCTAAAAGCCCGATTAGGCGGATGCCCCATTTCCGCACATGCCACATCGCCTCGCAAACTCATAGGTCGTCACGGGCGTTACTGACCAATGATTGGGTCGCTTTCTCTCAGAAACTCTCATGCCCATTTCGCGATCGTCCGATAGGAAAGGACATTATTTCCAACAGCTTCCACCAATTCCTTGAGACATTCTCGAGCATTTCTCCCATAGAGAACTGCGATCATGATGTATGAGCTTTGCTGATCGCATTACATTCATCTCGCACGGCGACAGTCAGGCAACTGATTCAACATTGCTCTCTGGGCTAATAAAGGCACTCACAGAGCTATCTGTTGTTGTGAACACACAGTACAGTATTTCTTTCAGGCGGCAAATACAATTGTGTAATCCAATAATAGCCAATAGTTGCCAGAACTTCTGCTCCAACTCTCGTAGCATGGTAAAAATGAAACTCTTCACTAGGAAATTTGACTAAACCCACTTTCTCCAAGTGTGAGAAACTGCGTAAAAAATTGAGTTTTCTTCCTCCATATTGGAAAAGAATTTTGTGAAAATGAAACGCTAAGTTTCAAATTTGGCCTAGCCCACGTGCTCTGAAGAGCAATAAGCAAGTACCCTTTCTCCAAAACGGAAACTAAAACGGTAAAAATGAAACATTTCAAATTTGTCTAAATCTACGTCCTGCAAGTGAGGAAAAAAACGGAAAAAATTAAGTTAACTTTCTGCGAATTCGAAAATTTAAAAAATGCAAATTTTCAAAGCTGCCCAAGTCCACTACCTCTAGGTGGATGTAAAAATGGGTGTCAAAAAAACCTGATTTCCTTGACTTCAATCTTCAGAGAGAGTTGAGCAAAACTGAAAAAAACGTAAAAAATGAGATATTCAGTTTCAAAACCAACGAAATATTTTTCTAGGTTGGGGATACAGCTGATAAAAATAATGTCTCAAAAAGATTGAATTTTATTCTTCGGATTTAGAGGTGAGTGAGTAAAAATTAAACCAATAAATAAGAATTCAAGGCCAGTCTTTAAAACCATTTAAAACCGATTTAATTTTGTACAAAGCAAGCTTTTTCCTAGGGTAGATAGCGTTTGAGATATTTTCGACATACAAATCAGACATTACTTGTCTGGTTACTTGGAGCTTGTAACTCGATCTCACTTCCTATTCATCAGGATGTTTTACAGAACATTCTCTACACCACAAAACAAATCTAAAACAAAACCGAAAACATCAGATTTATTTCGATTACAAACTCTAATTTCACTGGGCTATAAATTTATGAGCTTCCAACACCTTCAGAATTCTTCGTTCATGTATCTTCCACAGTGTTTCTCAAGAGGACGGCCCACTTGCCGTGCCCTGGCCCAGGTTTATGTGCGGGCCACCAGTGTAGCCCAATTGACCTGGCTCACTGCTTATCTCCGGCCCATCGAACAGGCCTGCAGATTTTGAGTTTTCCCTACGAGTGGGATGGGAGGGGCTTTCTCCAGACAATTGGTCTGTTCTAGTCCACTGAAATGCAAATGGTTCGCGTTCCATAGCGCCTGCAAAACAGGGTTGGTCTAAATCAGTCCTTCTCAAGCGATCAGCCCACTTAGCGAGCCCTGGCCTAGTTTTATATGCGAGCCAGTGGACTGGCCTGCAGCTCTTGAGTGATGGGAGGGGAGGGATATTTTAGTGCGGTAGGCTCTAGTCTAGTGAAAGGCGAGTAGTACGCGGGCCTGTGCAGGCCCAAATGCATATTTTCAATTACTCCATAGATAATAATGAGCTGGAAGGCTAACGGTCTTAGTTGCCAAGCCTTCAAACATAAAATAAAAAAATATAAGGACCAGGAAGTACTGGTCATTATGTGCCCTTATGTTTGAGTCATCCAAAAGGGTAGTTTTAAAAACGACGCAGTTTTGTCCATTTCGTTTGTCTTTGGTACCACTGTGAGGGTGCTCTTCCTTTGTTCCCCGCCCGCTCCGTTTTGGAGATGACGTCACAACGCGCAACGGGACCACTCGCCCGGGAATGGCGGTGCATGCAAAAGAGGGCGACATCTGACCTATCCGTAATTAACGGCATTGTGCGGCAGTTAGCGCTATACTCGAGGGTCAGTGCTTTTAATGCGGTAGAAGACTACTGAGGAAGCCACTCTTTGCTGATTGGTGAGTGAAATTCATCGTCTGAACTGGGATGTAGAATGTAAGTCATTTCTAGTAGAAAATGTAGATCGTATTTTCCATAATGCAGCATTACAATATTGACCTTCGAAGTACAGATGAAGTGGAATCTGTATTTCACCGGAATATCAACTGAGAAATGGAAAGGATCGTAGAGCACACAGCAAGGGTTTTTAAGACAGACATATTTATCCTTTCATGATGTCCTAAATATTTAGCTAGGTATCTTGACAGTTGATTCGGAAGCTAGTATAAAAAAGAATTCCAATACAGGTACGCACTGATTTATTCGAAACTCTCAAATTCCCCAGTAATTTGATATTATTGCCACCTCAGTTCATTGAACTCTCCTAGCCTCCATATTTTTACAAATTTAAACAACTTTACTTTTCTTCACAGGAAAATATAATCCTCGTCAGATACTTCTAGAGAAAGTTATCAAGGGTTAATCTTTGACTCCCGCCTTTACTGTGTAAATAAACTGGTGAAGATGCGAATCGTCCAAAATCGTGAAAGACGTCAAAAAAAAGTCATTCATTAAAGCGAAAGTGGAGGTTTTCGATTATATTACATGATAACTGCCGGTGCATTTAATGATCGCAAACGGTTGCTGTGTGACAATTGGATAAAAAAACTACACTTTTTCTTAATTTTTTTGTTGTAGCTTGTATATCTATTGTTTTTCTTCCAGCAGATTCACAAACACACAAAACGACCGGTATTTTATTTAAACGGAATCCATCACTCAAAGAAATGAATAATTTCTCGTCTAATTCAGTACATTTTTCAGTTCTATACCCTCACTCCATCAACAACCCCTCCACACTGACCACTCCGGATCCCTAAGCTGTTCCCGCAAATATCTCGCAATACATAACCGCGCTCGCCCTTACGTCCGCGCAAGTATCGCGTAAATAATAGATGCGGCAATCAAGCAGCAAGCGCTGCAGGCACTGAGAAGTTCGCCCATAAACCGCCCGCGCAAATCTGCGTGAGTCAGAGTGCAGCGAGGAGAATGGGGAATAGGGCGAGGGGCGCCAGTGCCCGGCAGATTAATACCTCACGCGTACTTCCCTTTGCTTTGCAGTACGCAAAATTAAGTTAGTAAAAATCCTTACCACCAGATGAACAATTGTTAGTTAAAGTTTATTTACAACATATCGTATTCCCGAATACATTGGGATTTACTTTCCAATACAGTAATACATATTTACATCTATACATAACTCTATTCTATATATAGGGCTACTTATCTATTACATACATACACAACTCCATGATCAGTATCGATGACGTGCCACCACAATTTTTCTCCATATGTACACATCTCTGTCACCACCAACTCTTTACTCATCTCCTCCTCATCATCATCAAGTCATTTCCATTCGTAGCGCATTAGGCGCAAAAATTTTATTCATTTAAAGCAAAAATGTTGTATTGTAAATTCCCGTACGTGAGACGATTTCTGCCGAACACAAATAAAATTTTTCTTAAGAATTGGAAACCGCGCGCTCTGAATGTGGCAGGAATATTATGCAGTTTGGACGCCGGGAAGGCGTTTTATGACCCAACGAAACGCAGGGACCGACGACACTGGCGAACCAAAAGGCCACAACGCCGCACCTGCGAGCCACATGTTGCGAGACTCCGCGTCACCGGGACGCCACCCCCTACTCAGAGTTTTTTATTTTTTTACCGATTTTAGGAATAAAGTTTTTTTTACCTATTTTAGAAATTTTTTTTTTAATTTTTGCCGTTTTCTTCTGGGTGTCTAACAAAACCATACACACCTTTCAAAAGGAAGGAGGATGCACAGATTTCTTTAAATTTGTCAGTGTATTGGCAATGATGATGTGCAATGATGATGTGTAATGGCAATGAGATTGTTTCAGACCATTTAATCGTATAGTTATTTTTAGTACATATATAATGAATATTTGACGAGGACGTTCTATCCACTTCTGTGGCCTCTAAATTTGGCCAGATCAACGTAAATAATAAACTTGTCTGGCGATCATCTTCTCTCCCATAAATCACCACGATCGGTGAAGGAGGGGGCTCAAGAGGTCTGAGCGGTGCTAGCGCCGTGCAGCGTGTGGTTGTATTATTAATACTCGCGCGGCCGCGGCTTAAAGCAATCGGATTGCGGCGGGGGCGGCGGGGATGGCGGGGGCGGTGGTGCGTAGCCCAGCGGTAACTCAGCGCGCGGGCGCCAAAGACTGGAGGGGGGAGGGGGGTCTAGGAGTGCTTGATGGAGTGTAATCCCGTCGCCCCGCGGCGGAAGAGGCCGCCAACGGTGGGTTATTCTTGGGAGGGAATCAATAGCCTCGGTGTAGAGAAGTTAAAGATCAGGATAGGGATGGGATGGGGATGGGATAGGGATGGGATGGGGATGGGATGGGGATGGGGATGGGGATGGTGAGGGTTGATAAGAATAATGGAATATTGGCAGGTATGGAGGTGATAAGGATGGTTTTTGGGGGTGGGATGGCAGAGTCAATGGTAGGGGAGGTAAAGATTTGTGACGACGGAGGCGTCGAGAGCAAAGGGACCAGCGTCATCGACGGAAGTTTCGAGATGGCAGGACAGTTGGGGGCCGCAGGGATGGAAGTGAAACGGCGTGGGAGGTGAAGGGGCATGGTGAGGGAACAGCTGGGGTGGTGACGAATATGTCCGCAGGGACGGCGTGGGTGGCAGAGACGACGGAGACGGCGGGAATGCGGGAGGCGGGAGCGACGGGGGCGGGACCGGCGAGGGGGCGGGGGCGGCGGCGGCAGCGGGGACGTGGCGGCGAGACCGGGAACGTGGCGGCGGAGCAGGATGGCAAGATCTTGAGGTCGGCAGAGAAGGATGAGAACTGACGTGGGAGGTGAAGGCAGGTCATGGAGGTGGTGGCGACGAAGGTATCGGCGGGGACGGCCGGGACGGTGGGCGGCGGGACCACGTGGGAGGCGTGGGCGGGAGCGGTGGGAAACGGCGGAGCGACGGAGGCGGTGGAGTCGGCAGGGGCAGCGGGGGCGGCGAGGCTGTGTGGGCGGCAGCGAAGGCGAGGTCCGTGTTTGCTTCCCGTCTCGCTCGATTGGAACCAATCACGCCCCTGGCCCCCGACCGCCGCTGCTTGGGCCCTCTTCGCCCTGCGGGATTAGCCTGCGCTAATTTGGGCGAGCCCGCCGCCCCCCGCCCCCGGGGACGCCGCGGGCTCGCTGTGGGGCTCCTGTCGCGGGCCCCTTGGCGGTCGGGGGCTGCAGCAGCGCGGGGGAAGAATGCAGCGGGCGGGGAGGGGGCGGACAAGCGACGTCCACTGTGGGCACTCGCTCGGTTCATGTGCACTAAGCCGCACGTACAGTGCATTTTCCTGTGTATTCCTACGCCTGATGACTTCATAGCACATTGAACAAACATTAAGGATCATGGCTTGTGCTTACAATTGAGGCACTTGGTCAAAGCCTCCAGATTTATGTTGAAATACCAATTTTTTACCGTAGTGTTCAAGACATCGACGAGATGTTTGCTTGGATGAATTACCAGAACAAAATACAAAGATCGTGAATCGAAATAAGTGCTCTATATTTAAGATGTCCCACCAACTATGGGCCTGCCCCGTTACATGTAAACGGTTCTAAAGGGCAGTTTTCACTCAACAATGCGGAATCATGGGGCAAGTAATATCCTGTAGATAAGTTTTCGAAATATTTTTACAGCGTATACAAAAAGTATTGTCCGTTTAATTTAAAATCACAACTCAGAAAGTCTATTTTTTTCTCAAATTACTATCAAAATACTATCATATGATACATCATTGGATTCCTCTTTTTATAATCTATCCATTTCCGATGAGAGAAATATATAGTTCCATTTAAAAGAATCAGAGATGTTTAAATTACTCAAAAACTAAAAATATTTCAAACAATATTTCTACAGCATATTACTTGCCCCATGATTCCGTATTTTTGAGTGAAAACTGCACTTCAATATCGGGGATCGTCTAGAAGTTGTGGGGATTGCCATAGCTGGTGAGACACCTGGATATTCACTTTTGTATTATTCCCATGCATTTGTTGGTCTTCATGCACAATTAGGTAAGATGAGTTATATAATAATTTACTCATTTTTAATATTATGTACAAATTTACTTGTAATTGCCATTCTAGTGCAACTGCCATGAATTCGTTTACAATTGGCATGTCGTCAGAATTAAAATGAGAGTTACATCATTCCGTTTTGATATTCTAGCTACAAAAGTACAATCATAGAGCTTTGAGTTTACCTGTATATATATTCTGCCTATTTTTGTAATATGAAGAGGTGCTCGAATATAAGTGGCCATCATACCGATGGAAAAGCGTCACCCGAGATGTCAGAGTCAAACGAGAGATTGGTGACAATTGTCTGAGTTGTCGCGTGAAGAGGGCGAAGCGCACCAGGAAACGCGGCGTCGTTGAGAGTCACAAGGGTGCGAACGCTTCGGAGCAGGGGATCAAGTCTGTTCAGAGGGATCTAACTCCCTGGAGGTGGCAGCGATGACATGTTTTATTTACGCGTAATTTGCACGGTCACCTGCTGTGGCGTTTTCCCCCGTGACCATCTTAGAAATAAGCTTGTATAGGCTAACTGCCTTTCTTAAATGAAAAGTTGTATCTCAAGAAGTAAAACTTTTTGTTATATGAATTTTAGTGTGATCATCTATTATTTGCAAATAAGGTACGGTTTTCGTGCCTAAGAATAATGTTTGATACCGTACCTCTCAAATATTTCTACTAGGAAAAAATTAAAAATAAAAAGTAGATACACTTTAAGATACACTTTTTAAGAGTAGGACGCGAGTGTGGTAATAATAATTTCACTAATTTATTTTCGAATGAACTTCGTCAAACATCGACGATAGCGTTTCTCACAAAACCGCTGACAATGTATTGAGAGGGCAGTAAATCTATCCGATCCCTGAATCCGGCAGTGAATCATTAGCCGGAATTTACATTTCCTGAAAAACCCAGTGTGACCCCAAAATTTTATATTTGGACAATCTGTTCTTTGCTACCCATTTCTCCTTCCCAACTACCATGTGCAAATCAAACTGCGCATTCGAAACGAATGTGCATTCCACGTGCAACTTTACTAGAGAAATAACCACCACACTAAGCATTTCTACCAAGTATATAATAATCATTTTATTGTAGACGGTCATAATTTATATAAACAGTCGGCTGTCTAATTTAAAAGACACCTACTAATGTAATGTTCTCGCTTTATACTTCTCCCTAGAGTCTGTTTCCTACTTTACTGAGCTGCCCCAATACCCGCTCCTGAGATATCTAAAATTGTAAAGCTGGCGATGCCATCACTGCATCTCCCCTAACCCTGCCCTTCCCCACTGCTATTAGCAGAGCGCCCTGTTAATACGCTGCTTCGATTAATCTTCTAGATAAGGAGTGACCCAGGCTCCCCTGTGCAACCCCGGCTCACCCGCGCCTTGACTAGGCGGAGGCCTTCAGCTGTCACGCGTCCACGTCAGAGAGGCCCCACCCACGCCAAAGCGGTCTGCGACCCGCGCCTCCCCTCGCCTCGCCACACACTGTAGGCCCCGTTCACACGCCCGTCATTTTAACACTCTGAGATGACTGATTGATTGCTCGTGATTTCGGGCGCGTCAGCGACAGAGGGCATTAGTCCCGTAAGTTTAGTGTATATTTTTCCTCGTGAGATGGTGGTGATCTTTTCCCCGATGGATGGTGAGATCCGGCGCCGACCTATCGTCGACTAGCGGGATTTTCGCCTCAACCAGGCATCTCCCATCAGCGGGGCACCATCCCGGCCGGGACAAGCTCAAGCCGGGACAAGACATACAATGTACTTCACTGATATTTACTTCGATTATTTCTCTCGCGAAGTAGGGTAAATTATTTTACGCTTACACAAAAAATACATTTTTTCATTCGAAGCAAATTTTCATTTTATTCCAAGAATTTTATCACGACAGGTTTGCAGAAGAAATGAAATATTGTTAATTTTAAGTGCATATTAAAGGGCATAATTAAGAATTTTAAAATCATAATTACGTATTTTTAAGAGCATATTTCAAGATTTTTAGGGCATAAAAATCCGCTCCCTAGTGATCAGGATCTTGCAACGTGCGTCCTGGATCTTGCAGACACGTCCAGGATCTTGCAGATACGTGCGTTCTGGCAGATGATCAGTTGTAATGAGCGTTGCTTTGACGTTGCGTCAGGCTCAGAATGAACACCAAAGTGTATGTGGAGTTCTTTATAAAAGCTGTAAAAATAAACTAAATATGGGCATATCCAGTGATGACCTCGCTCTAGAGAATACCGCCTTTCTTCCATTCTCATACCACACCAAACTATCATCCGACAGATGTTACCCACTGCCACTGCCAACCGTAATTAGCCCCGCGCACACACGCATCGTTCGACCCATATCAAGTTTTCCGTCCTTTTCTCTCGACGTCCTGACTCTTTGTAGGTTAGTCACAATATCAAACTCGCACGTAATTTCCCGCTACTGTCACTACCCAGTCGATTACATATTTTATACCAACACTAAAGTAAAAAAAATCACTAGTAGTCATATTTAAGGATATATTTACAGTTCACAGCCTCACAACCATCCATCCAACATCCCTCTTGCCCACCCGCTCGCCCATCCACCCAATCACACCCGCCCGCCAGCCCGCCCGCCCGCCAGCCCGCCCTCCCGCCCGCCCACCTGCCTACCCACGCGCCCCTCCCAATCGCCCCTGCCAAACCATCCATCTGTCTATCACTCCATCACCACCCCCTCCCATCCATCTACACGTACATCCATACACACACACACACACACACACACACACACACATACACACACAAACACAAAATACAACTCGCTTTGTTCAATCATCCACCCACCCACTCGTTCATCCGCTGCGACCACCCACTCTCAACACTCAGCTACCCTCCAACCCACCCGCCGACTCGATACCCAGCTCTGCCATCCGCTCTTCTTCTCGCCCGCCCACCACCCGCCCGCACTCATTGAATGGAGCAAGGGGTGACAAGTCGCATTACGGGTGACATATCGCGCCGGGGCCGCTGACGAAGACCGATTGACCCCGCGCGGCACCGCCGACAGGACAGGACAGGGCACGCCGAGGGACAGGGGTCGAGGGGGTGGATAACGAGGGGACGCGCACCCCCCGCGGAAAATTTCTCATCAGCGCGCCCCCGTAATCACGCGAAGTGAGCACGCGGCACACGACAGACGTCGGAGCGCTTTGGGCCGCGCGGGACATCGGTCGCTTCGGTCGCTGATATTGAAGATGTAAAAAAATCCTTAATAGAAGTACGGACACATCCAATGCTGACCCTACTCTGGGGAATGCCGCAGTTCCACCCACTCGCATCTCACACTACCAACAACCGTCCGACAGTCGCCGCCCACTGCCCGCCTAACGCATTCATTTGCCCTGCATTATCATATACATACACACGCATCGTCCGACCTGTATCGACGTCAAAACTCCCCACAGGCTAGACAATTCGTCACAATCGCAAATTATTTCCCGCTTCTGTCACCACCCAATGAATTATACCCTTAAGACAAACGAAACAGCACGTACTTTCTCGCCCGTAATAGCCCTCAAAATGTCGCAAAAATTCAAATTTTCAAAAATTGTATATGACCTTATTTCAATATCTATCTTTAAATAACACATTTCATTCAGGGAAAAAAATCTCTATCTTTAATATTTTAGTTCTAGGAGGACTCCGAAAAATATTTGAACTTTTAGAATTTTCGAATAATCGGGGTAATAAACGAACATGAGTCCTGCATCATCCTCTTAAACGTCCTTCACATTATCCAACAACAAAATTAAATCAAAAACGATGAAGTCTTTTTTTAAATGTTGAAAGTCCCCCAGGAACTTCATGTCAAGTATCCCCCAAAATTGAAATATTGATTTCAAATTCAAGGAGCCGCTAAATCAGCCAGATCAATTGGAGAGTATCAATTTTGGAGCAAATTGGCTGAACGGTCTAGCTGCTAGCGTTGTTCACAGACAGACGGACAGACACACGGACGGACAAACAGACGTTTTGCTTTCATTCGATTTTTCGACCACACCACGTGTTAGTGTTTAGCAACCAAATTCATCCACATTTTCCTTACCAGTGCCTTGTGACAATAGTTTTTCGCCAAAAATTCGACGTTTTTTTCGCGCAGCGATACATAACCTTCTTTCTACTCCACAGCGAGAAAGTAAAAACAGTAAAGTAGCGGTCGTGTATTCGCAGCTCACGGCCTCACATCCGTCCATCCGTTGGCGCGAAAATGCAGATCTTTACGGAAGAGGGACATGCGCATGACTATTTCCATAGATCGCACACATCGGGAAAATGTTGCTATGATGGAACTTCTCGTTTCAGAGATTATTATCACGATTCGCCACTATAAATATAATGATCATGTTTTGATCGTAGTTACGAAATGGCACTTCCAAACACGCCCGACCTTCTTCGACAATTTTTGGACGCAAAACAATCGGTAGAATATATTTATGTTTATGGTAGTATACAGTTTTATGGTAATATTGTAGGTTCTGGCAAGATGTAACTTGCGGTCATAAGGAAGTATATAATTTTTGTTTTTAATATATTTCTTCTGCAAATTTTTAAGGCAGTCATGAAGCCCCTAAGGCGCATTGTTACTATCCTCTTTGTTACATGTCCTCATCGGCTTGCGCGAACAGGTTGCAATGTGCCCCATTGTCTAGTGACAAACGCTTCCACCCGTTTTATATATCATTGATAAAGTTTTTAGCTTGCCTCTCAAATTGTGGCTACAGTTCGTCAATTGAAGTGTTTG
The DNA here is from genome assembly GCA_031308135.1 of Acheta domesticus. Lineage (NCBI taxonomy): Eukaryota > Metazoa > Arthropoda > Insecta > Orthoptera > Gryllidae > Acheta > Acheta domesticus. The sequence continues at coordinate 42,785,372 of JAHLJT010000631.1, read as the reverse complement.
ATCTGTTTAATGTAATGGTACAAACATATTTTGTCCCGAAAATACTCTTGATAGAATCACGACTTATAAAATAAAACATAATATTTTTGTAAAATATCTCTCTTAACCCATTTTAGGCCAATGACAGAAATAATCATACAAAAGTATTGAATTTCTGTGTGTATCGTCAGTTATTGACAAATAGGACATATATGTTGCCAGAATTTTTTTTCCCTTTAACCAACAATGATTTACAGCATGGTGCGTTCACGCACCACTGGCCCTTCGTGGGGTATCTGCGATCTTAATTAGAGAACAATTTACATCAAAATGATAACATTTTTTAAACTCCTTGATTACAAACTTTTATTTATTGTATCATTTTAAACAAAAATATAAGTTTTACATAATATTAGAAAAAAGAAAAAAAATAGTTTTGGAAAATATTCAAAACATTCTGGATGAAGATGCTTTTCACATTTTATTCAGAAAAACATTGTGTGATTTTTACACACACCGCATCTTCTCCGGGTACTTTGTTCATGGTTCCTAATGAGGTGGCCAATTTTATCAAATCTTATTTCTGGAATGATGCTGCTTTTGCCAGTTTTCCGTGTTTTTGGACTGATTCCGAAAGAAGAAGCTTTGCAGTAAAGTGCGAGCTACATATGACCTGAAATCAATTTGTGAAATTTTCTCTAGATACCAAACAATGAACTTTCCATGTATTTACACTGGAGCTATTAATGGCATTGATAAACAGTGGCCACCACCATTTCTTACCCCTAGAACTGATGCAATAATTCGCGACCGCATTGTCGTGCAAATCAATTCCTCCCACATACCTGTTGTATTCTGAAATCACATTTGGCTGTTGAACCTGTATTTGCTTTTTTTTCTTTCTTGTCATATCTTTGAGCATTTCCTAAGGGCAAAACCTTACCATTATTTGTTGCCACTGTTACAACAGAATTATTGTTCCATCTTACGATAAGTACTTCATATTTTTTTTCGAAAGAAAAATCGTAAAATCCTTTTGCTTCCCTCTTTACAACTTTTGATGGTTTGAAGGGAGTGCCTGGAATTATATCTTCACGAATTGTTCCAGTTGCAAAATAGCTTCGTTCTTTTAGGACAGTGAATAATTTAAAGGATGTAAAGAACGTATCAAAGAAAACTTTGTGATGGTTTGGACGATCGACAACTTTCAATAAATGAAGGACGACATCTGCGCTAAGCCCTAAAGTAGTTTCCTTTATTTGAGACTTTGAACCCCATACTGAAACCCCAAACTGAAAAAAATAACATGTACTTCCTGCCAGACACCACATTTTGAAGCCAAAACGAACAGGCTTACCCTTGATAAACATCTTTGCAGAGTGTCGTTCGAAGTATGGAAGCATTTGTTCGTCAATGGACAAATTATGTGGAAAAACTCCAAACTGCATGAAGTTTTTGTCCAAAAGATTGAATAAAGGACTCAACATACTGAACCTATCATCTAAATTCAAATTCTTATTATCTGCGCAATGTATATTTCTTTTGATTGCCCTAAATCTACTTCTTCTCATGGCAAATCATCAACGTCTAGGGGAATCACAACATCCGCACATTCCACATCAATAGCCTCGAGCTCTGCAGTTATTTCTTTAGTATTCAAACCACAGTAACTGAACATATGCAATAACATAGTTATATAATACGCTATTGTGGAAGGTAACTTATCTGCTTCGTTATAATAAATTATTTTCGGAATTTTTGTTATATGAACATTACCACCACTTACCTCACAGCCAGAAGAAATTAGAAAGTTGTAAGATGTGATGAATAATTTATTTATGAAATTAAATGTTAATGAATTTCAGATAAATAGTTATAGCTAATTAAAATCGATGTACTTTCACACTAATTTTCTTCTGCAATCGGACACACTGTCCACTACCACCTTCTATCTCCACTGACATATTCAATTGCAACATGTAGACGTGAGACTCCATTCGCGCCTACCAAGCAACTGAACTTGTCAACTGTAGAATCCAAAAAATTCTGTTGCGTCATTAGAAATAGTTTTCTGGGAATGAACAGAGCCCACTTTGTTTCGACTCGCGCTCCCCTCGCTCGTAGAGCATTTGTTTTCATAACATTCCTAGCAGCCACACTCGAAGAGTCGGGCAGCAGAGGTATCTGGAGATACAACGGTATGGGCCAGTGGTGCGTTGACGCACCATGGTTAATAAACAACAATTTTAACGAAAATGAAAGAATGAAAATAATTTACATAAATATTACATGAAAATACAATTGTTCGTTATAATCGACAACCATAAATAAAACTCAGAATTATATTTTTTCAAATTACAAGAAATAATCAAAACCCATCTTCATTTCAGGTGAAAATTACCAAATATTTTACTTTATTTCTCCTTCATTACATGAAGATAAATTCAAGCAAAAAAATACTCATATGTTCATCTGATATTCAATATTTCTATGGCACAAACTGCGTCAATTTATGTAAAAAATACCTACCATAAAAAAAGTCTTATATAAAATGGTGCGTATACGCACCACTGGCGCAAAACGGGTTAAAATGAGGATGTAAAGTTCTTTAATATTACACGTATATTGTACATTAATATTCGTTATATACCAATTAATCATAAACTAATAAGCGTTGCGCGCCGATAAATAGACAATTAAAATGAAAATTACCACGCAGTCACTCCAGTCATTCTGTTTTTTTCTTTTTAGGTTCTACTCCACACTGACCATTTTGTAGTACACAATCATCTCCACCTCCCTCTGGCCTCCTTACAATTCGCGGCAGCTCTCCCTTTGGCCGCGTCACTCTGACGTCCTCCTGCCCTTTCCCCTTTCGCTCTCCATCCCCTGAGCAATCAGCCTATTAGTCACTGCGTCGCCGCTGACCGCCTCCTCGTTGCTCACTCATTGCGATCACTGCATTCGTTGACCGCCCACGTGACCTCCTCTGCGCCGCTAAGTTCGTCATCAGCGCTCCCCTTCAGGCCTCGGCCTGCCTTGATCTCTTCCCTCACTCGCCGTTGGAAAGAGGGGCGTCAGTGGTGGTAATCAACGAGAAGGCACTTGCCTTCCTCGGACATTATTGAATGGTCCAAAGGTCGAGTCGTGCTTGATTGTGGGCGTGATGCGAGCTGCCATAACGACATAGCCCTGCTGATCTAATTAACAAGGACATGAAATAAACATTGCTTGGGGGATGTGGGGTGGAATACGGTTTACATCTCAAACACCTCACTTTCTTCACTGAGATTTTCTAGACATGTGGTTCCGAACGTTTCATGATATTTGTTTCAATTCGGTTCGTGTGATACACATTCTCTTTACTCCAGTGCCCCCCAAATGACCATGTGCCTTGGGTACTCGCCTTAACGCCAGAGCGGACAGTCTCCGAAAGAATTAAGCAAATGTGAAACTTGCTAGAATATTTACCTCCATTAGGTGGTAACTTCAATGTATGACCAATTTTTCGTGAATGCTATTAATCTTCCCATAAAGCACGAGTAATTTTTTTAGCCTTGACTCTAGAGCATTTGCTACGCTGCACACCATTTTTTTGGCACAGGTCTCACTGTTTTTGTGTTGAGAGCTCGCTCAGGCGTGTCTTCCTAAGACACAGGAACTCTAGCAGCCTCCGCCTCCATCGGAACTTCCGCCTGCAGTGCCACCATCACATCACCAGCACAGGTGACGTCACAGCATTGACACCGACAACACACAGTTCAGCTAGCGTGTTGAATCGGGTGCAATAAATTAAAATAAACAATTACCGATCTATTAATCAACAGCTTTGGATTCTTCAAAAGTATAAAACAAAGGTTATAAATAAATAATTTCGTACTTTATTTTTTTAGAATACTGAATGGTAAAAATTACAAAAAATCTTGAGTTATTTCAGTTCCTTCCTTGGCTCTTACCTTATTTTTGCCGATAAAGATAAGACACATCGCACGTTCTGTCTCAATAAAATAGTATTTTTCATTTAAAGAGAAAGGAAATTCAAATACTCATCTGAATCTTACTCTAGATCTTATTCTGCATGGCGTGTAATCCACTGAGCGCCATTCTCTCGATGAAGTTTACAAGAGTACAATCTGACCAGCTGAATCTGTCGAACTCAGTCTCTAGGTTGAATTCGATAGATTTAGCCAATTGATCTGTCTAAAGTCCGCTTAATTTTGCAATGCGAGATCACAATGAACGAATAACAGCAGTTGCAGGACTTTCTAACAGCAGGTACAGGAGATGTCAACATACCATGTGACTTTTGTGCAGTGATGATTCGAAAGAAGTTTTATTTATCATAATTTAACCCTTAACATTAAGCTTTTGAACCATACTGTCGGGTCTAAGGGACAATTTTGAACAAAACAATAAAAAAATGAACTTGAGGTGTTAGTGGAAAATAATGTATTACATACATTTTAAACCATTATTTCTTCAGTTTAGTTTTGTGAAAAAACTTTCACGTTGCATGAGTTTCGACTATTTTGTGATGCAAAATATTTTGAGGATGAAAAGATCGTTAATTTTTAAAAAGTAGTCAAAACATTGTTTTCTTTTGTTTCGTGACGGCCGTCATGGGGCCACGCTATACGTGCATCCCACCGGGGCTCAGACGTGATTGTCGTGGTAGGTGCACTTTATTTTTCTATAGGGGATAATCAGCAACTTAATGCTGATTCAGTTTTTATACCCCGGGTCAACGCTCCATGGTACATATCCAATAAACAGCTCCACTGAGAATTGAACATCGATACCATCACTCAAAATATCTCAACATTAACAAATACATTCTTCACCAACCTAAACCTAGTTCTCAGTGCCAGACTCTATATCCTAGGAAAGTCCAGTAATTATCCTACAAGAATCAAATCACGCCTTCCGAAAGATCAATTTAGTCCCCTATAACCATCATAAACATTTAATCCTAAGCTCATTCCCTCCCTTCTCACACCCATCTCACCACTGCGCTGAGCACAAAATCAACATAAATGAGGTTCTCAGAGGGGATTTCCATAAAAACTGGATTAAGTTTGATTAATTTACTAGAACCTTCGTGCTTCTGAGTTAATTGTGTATAACTTGCTTCAGTATTTGTATACTATCTCAAACCTGTAGAGTGGTTTAACCAGTGATCGGGAGCAATGAATTTGAAAAACCCGATATATTAATCAACAGCTTTATTTTCCTCAAAAGTAAAAAAAAACAAAAGTTCTAAATAAATTACAAACTTTTTCAATGTTTAATTTTTTACAATTTTAATACTGAAGGGTAAAAATTACAAAAAATCTTGAGGGGTGTTTCAGTTCCTTTCTTGGCTCTCACCTTATTTTTGTCGATGAAGATACGACACTTCGCACGTTCTTTCTCAATAAAATATTATTTTTCATTTGAAGAGGAAGGAAATTCAAAAAATACTTAAGTGAATCTTACTCTAAATAATAAATAATTGTTTAAGTTTTTTCTCAAACGTTTTCTATCAAACCAAAAAAATTAATACTTCAAAATAAACTTCTTGCGGAATAGCTCATTATTGATGACCAGACCACACATTTTACAATAATAATTTTATTTTTGGTTGTGATTTTTCATGATGACACTCTCGTTTTATTTTGTAGATTGGCGTTTTCTTATTTGTACTGACGTTTCATTATATAAAAATGCCAACTGACATTTCTTTTTGTACAATAGCATTTAATTGTGTATGTCGATAAATCTTTCTGCAGACTGGTATTTCATTTTTCATTCTGGTAATTACTTTGAGCAAGTGACCTGGCTTCAATGCCCAGTGTGAAATCGTGCGCTTTCGCAGTGTGCAGGGAGCGCTATCAGCACGATGCAGATCCCTGGTCCATCGCTCCCCGCGCATCGGGCCCGCAAATTCCGGCCATTGCCTCTTCCATGTCATTTCTGCGGGGTCCAAACAAATGCCTACTTCAACCTCGTGAAATCTGCCTCAAAACTTCCAACACGGGTCTTACTTCCCAAAACAAATACTTCGAAATATTTCACAACAGATGCCCATATCTCTCCGCGTGGCAGCTGTCAAGAGAGGAATGTTTATTGAACACGTACATGGGGACGTCACCCAGCGGAAACAAAAGTGATATTTCAAATATCGCGGAGCGGCGCTCACGCGAAGTCGGGCAGTCGCGGATGCCGCGTTGATCAGAGCGAGATGGAAGAGAAGAGAAGGGGAGGGGAGCAGGAGGGGAGTATGAGCCTGCGGGAGGGAGGGGGATTGAAGCGGATCGGAATCACGTGCGTGAACGGTGTAGACTTCTTTGGAAAATGATAGGATGGAGAAAAAAATGTGAGGTGAAGTTATGAAGGACGATGGCAATCGGAAAGAATGGAATGAAGATGGCAATGGTGAGGATTGAGTCGATCGAAGGAGACGAATGGGACGTATGTGGGAAGAGTGACGATAAACGTGTCAAGTCGAAGAAGATCGAGTAAATTTGACTGTGGTGAAAAAACACGGTATCTCATTGTTAAGTTCGGGTGGTCGATCAGAGCGAGATGGAAGAGGGGAGGGAGGGGGACCAGGAGGGGAAAAGGGTCAAGACGGGAGGGGGGATTGAAAAAGAGTGGAATCACGTGCACGAACGGAGTAGACTTGTGTGGGAAATGGCAGGGTGGGGTAATGATGTGGGGCGAAGTTATGAAGGAGGAGGAAGTAAGACAATGGAATGAATATGGCGATGGCGAGGTTTGAGTCGATTGAAGGAGACGTATGGGACGTATGTGGGAAGAGTAACAATTAACCTCAAGTCGTCTAAGTTCGAGTAAATTTGAGTGAAGTGAAAGAACACTGAAGCTCATTGTTAAGTTCGAGTGAGTGAATGCTTTTGGTTAATCAGAGCGAGATGGAAGCCGTGGGGAGGGAAGGGGGATCAGGAGGGGAGTAGGGTCGGGGAGCTTGCAGGAGGGGTGGACTGAAGAGAAGCGGAGTAAGGTGCGTGAGCGGTGTAGGAATCTGTGGGGAATGGCAGGATGGACACATAATGTGGAGCGATGTTGTGAAGGACGATAGAAACCAGACAGAATTGAGTGAAGATGGCGAAGATGATTAAAAGGGAAGAGGAGACAATCTGGATGATTGAGGAGGTGAAGTCTATAGAAGGACACGTGTATGTGAAGAATGACGATGAACATGTCATGACGAAGAAGATCTATTAAATGTGAGGTGAAAAAAGAAGATAGCTCGTTGTTCAATTCGCATGAGTAAATGCTTTTGGTGCGGACCTGACCGAGGTGAGAATGTAGATTGGGAGGAAACGCATTGGAATTCGTGGGATCAACCAGTAGGATCATAAAAGACAAGAACGGCTTGCCAATCTAGAGTCAGCAGGTCAGTGGTGTGCATGTGCACAAAAGCGTACAAACAACAAACGTACTTTTCAAAGCTCCGCGTAAACGTATCTCATATATAAGTTTCAGAGTTGTTTTCACTGCTGCTTGTTGGAGAGATGGTCAACTGAGTGGAGGAGAGATTTCCTAGTGACGTCTCTGATATCAATCACAAAATCAACATCGATCACCATCACGAGCGGTTAAGTATGTTTCACATGACCCAATCTTAATCCTACATTATAACACAAGTTTAGACTAAGAATCCTTCGTATTCTATATCTGAACTGAAAATACTTTTTATCGAAATTTTTTATCGTAATGGGTGTAAAAATTTCCCAATATTATTACCTTTGATTTTCTTTTAATTTTTTACTCATGTAACCTAGACAATAATAATAATAATAGTTATTATTATTATTATTATTATTATTATTATTATTATTATTATTATTACGAACACAGGTCGTAACACTCATACACAGAAATCACATTTATAGGGTCTAAATGTGTCTAAAACCCGATAGAGCTATAAACAACTACAAATATCCGTTTGTGTAAGTGAAAACATGGTGAATGAATTCAAAGGACGGTCTGCCTAACAAAATATTAAATAAACATTTCAAATTGCTCTTTCAGCGCTGCAGCAAAGAAAGAACAGGGAATTCACGCAGTGCCTATTATTCCAATATTAAATTTTTCTTGGGCCTGAAACAGTGAAATAAATCAATTACGCATATAAATGATACCGTATAGAAAAAATCATGAATGTTTTCGGATTTACAGTTTTGTGTGTCTTTTATTATATAATATTCTTGTCTGCATTCTAAAAGGTTTGAAGTACAGTAAAATGTAAGGGAAAATGTACATTCTTTACATTGCTTATATAAAACAATACAGCTTATTTTACTATTGTAGGTGCTTGGAATAGGTGATTTTACATCTCAAATAGCCGAATCCTACTAATCACGTCTTTCAAAAGTGAATGCCAGTTGAATCTGCACACTGGGTGTGCCGGCACCACATCCGATGAGTAGAAAGGGGACATACGTGGCAGAGATTTACGCCAAATACAGAGCAGCCTCCAGCGTCGTGTGGGCGGAGCGTAGGCGTCGTTCAGACCGCATCACCCGAAATCGCACCACCTCGGGCTTCTTTATCGCAAGACCTCAAACCCTTTGCTGCCCGTGGTCGCTGGGCAGCGTCAGCTCCGTACTGCACAAAAAGCAACCTAAAAAGTCCGTTGTTGAGAATAATGACATTATTGTATTTATTGTGTGGCAAGCGGAGAGATAAGGAAAATTGTGATATCGCAGTAAAGGACTCAATGCGGGCGCTCATCGTCAGGCCTCCAACTACAGCGTGAACCTGGACATCAAATAATGACACTAATTATTATAGCTAGTGATAATAGTAAGACTAATGTTAATAGTAATAAACTAAATCAGGGGTCCTCAACCTACGGCTCGCGGGTCACATGCGGCCCGCCGAGGACATTTATACGGCCCGCAAGGTTTTTATGGTTTAAAGATTTTTTTTCTTAAAATCCGCACATTTTTTTATTATGTGTTAGGATGTCTAGGGATGGCAAAAAATCGATGGATTTTAAAACAACGATGTTTGTCACCAGAAACATCGATATTTTGCTTTCGATGTTTTCCTCACATCGATATTTTGTTGCCAAAACATCGGTGTTTTTTTTAATTGAAGCAATATCGATGATTTGCGTTCTCTTTACCACGCTGTACATTTCGCCAGCGCAATCTGAGGAAGTTTGGGATCTGCTCGCGTTTTGGCTGTATGTTATCGGTGGGCCTGTCATTGCCTGAACTCCGCCTCTCAAGGCCTGTCTTCACGATGGAATATGTCACGGTACCTCGAGTCTTTCTCAGTCATGCCGCTAGATATCATATGATTGCGACCGTATCAAGCAGTGCTTGCGACCATGTGACATCTAGAGGCAGGACCGAGAAAGACGCGAACTGCCATGTGATATTCCATCGTGGCCATAAGGGCTTGAGAGGCAGAGTTAGAAAAATCGCACTATATAATCCTGCCCTCCGGCGGCCTGAGGGACAGTGAACTGGCCCCCCGTTTAAAAAGTTGAGGACCCCTGAACTAAATGAAGAGCAGAGAGATAAGGGAGTATCAGGAAAAAACTACGAGAAAATTATCCAATAATCTGTTACGCCCACTTCAAAATATGCAGCATGTGTCTGGAATTTTATCGCGGTAGTCTGCACAAGGAAAGCCCCTGCACTGTCCGCTATGCAACAAACCACTCGGATTGATTGAATAATTGGTGATTCCGGGAGCGTCCGAGAACTGCTAAGTTCAATGCCCCGTAAGAGTAATGCATATTTTTCTCCGGACGTGGCTGTGATCTTCCCCCGCTAGATGATTAAATAGTGTCGAAAATCTTGCTATCGTCGGGACTTAAAACTAGGACTTTCCGGTCGGGCGCACTTCTTTGACACCAGTGGATGCCCTGAGCCACCTCTCCCGATCGGAGCTTCCGGAGGAGGAGAAAAACAATTTCGTGATGTTTTAATTAGTGACATGAAATGTGGATATAAGGTGTAAATTATCTGACTTATTAGCATTGCTATCAACTATGTTCATGGAAAAGTATACAAAGCTGGCCTTGCTTGTAAACGACTATAGAATAGTGTAGAACTCCATTGCTAAAGCAATGCCCTGAAATCATACGTCCAGAAAGTGTGATTCAGCAAGCAGCAGATCTGTTTTGTGATAGTAGTTTCCCGATTGATGAACGCCTGGTAATGGCAAACTCCTTTCGCACTCGACAAATTTCATGTGGGACAACCGGAATTTGAATGCCGGAAGACAAAGGTGGAAAAAAAAGCTCTAACCAAAGATGGAAGTTATGACAGTTTTTTTCGTTTTATTTATTTTCCGAAACAATAATTTATTTTCAAAGTACACTCCACTAGGTGTCATTGATATTTAAATTCGGATAAGAAAGAATCGCATTTTCATTCTTTTTTCTTTCTGACTTACTTCGTTGTTTTTAAATAAAGAAAATCCTTTTTCACTTCTTTCTCTTTCTTTATTTCCTTCCTTTTATCCCTTCCTCGTACATGCTATTCAAGTACGCTTAAACAGAATATTGCGCAAAGTTTCAAATTGCACCTTAAATAACAACTTGGTGAATAATCAACTTCCAATATTTTCTGTATGATTTTAGAGATGTCACCTTCGTAATATGCAACGCACATTAGGAAGAAAATGATCCCTTAACATTTTTTTAAATTTTATATAATCATGTTTCATTACTTGCTTAGGATTGGTGAGCGGGTGATGTTCGGAAATGCCAGAGCGCGTTAGAGCGCAGGCCTTACTTATCCTAGCACTGCACCAACGTATTCACTCGCCAACTTTCCGTCGTTCGCCACCGCGAGCGCTTTCGATCGGTTGAGCTGCTCGGGAGGAGGGATGGCCAAACGAAACAGGAACGTTCGCCTTTTCGTCTGTTAAAGCTGCAAAGTATCCAAAAGCAAAAACACGATAAAACTATGTTGAAAAGCCGATCTTAGATTATTTTGACGCGAGGTGTATTCATAGAGCTACTATTAAAACCATCGACGGAAAGAAGAAGGAAAAATGCCACTTGTTCTGAGAGTGCGGATGAGAGCGTAAACGAGGAAGAAGTAAAGCAAGAAAGAGGTAAGAGACACTGTTGAGCAGGAGTAAGCGATTTGTTAGAGCGATATGTTAGGGAAGGCCGAGCGGGACGAGGAAGGGCTCGGCAGGTCCAAGGTTGAGTGAGAGCTTCAGTCCGCCAGCCGACCCTCAGAATTTCAGAATATTCGGTGTTCACAAATCACTCTATCGACTTCACGAGTCTGCAGTACAACTTCCAGTCTTGAAAATGCACGTGAAGTTTCGGTTTTATACAAGTTGCAATGAAATCGACTGTACATGAAACTAAACTTCTTATTAGCATCTATTCAATTGAGGAAATAATGTCTAATACAATGAACACAACTTTTTTCAACTGATCTGAACCACCCGTACATCTTAAACTATGCGTTTTATGGTGTACAATAGAAATCATGTGATTAGCATTAGTTTGGTCATCAAATGATGTCTTTTCTACACTGAAGCTCATTTGTATTTTTTGTTTATTTAAACTGCAAAAAGAAACCTAGTTAAATAATCTCTGTGCTTTCTTAGATGTGTTTAGTAACATTTGGTTCATAGGAAATTAGAGATGAAAAATGTAAACCACATTTTTATATCCTGATACTCGTCTTTGCTAAATGTCTTATTATTCTCTACAATAAATATTCAAATAATTGACTTGTTGATTTGACAAACATGCTATGTAAAATTCTTTGGAACTGCATTATATCTGTCAGGCTTATCAAGAGTGAGTGCAGGAGAACGATTGACGGAATAATATTCTTAATTCTAATTTCTGAAGTATGAATAAAAAATGTTTTACAATAAGTTACAAATATTAGTTAACAAATCTCATTTGTATTTGTAACAACATACAAATCTAACATCATAAGAAATAATGAGTGCAAGACAGTTTATTAATTTTGTGACATACAGCATTTTAAATGAACAAGGATGATTGTGTACTACTGAAAAATTTCTATTACTCGTATTCGATTTGTTTGCTTAGTCTTGTAATTACTGACACAAACATTTCCTCGATGGATTTTGTCAGAAACTTAGTTTTGGCTTGAACACGAGAGGCTGGCTGTACAGCAAGGACTCTTCACGCTGAATGTCTCACACTGAGTAAACCACTAAAGCAATAACTTCCCTAATTCACTTTCACGGGGATCTGTTCCGTTTCTTGCTCCCTACAATGCATAACTCCCCCTCCGCGCACGCCCGGATAGTTCTGCACTATGTCTACGACGCGACGCAAATCGCCGAAAGCCATCCAATTGCGCCGACGCACGCCGGGCACGTGCCACGGAAGCGGACCTTGAGGCGCCTCTAAGACGCTTGAGGACGCCGCCGCGGGGAGGACGCCTGGAGGCGGCCGCCGAGGGCCGAGCCGCGCTCCTTGGAGCGCGTGATCGATGGTGGGCTTGGCCGATTTTTATCGCCAATATCGAGAAGCGACCGTTGTCACGAGGCCGGACTGTACGCGAAGCGTCCCTCCGCTATTATGTGCGAGTGCTAAGCTGAGGAGGGACGATATTGCCGGGGCTCTGTTCCCCAATGATACATGGCCGTATGAACGTTGTCATAGTGACACTGCATCCCTCATCTTTCATCCGGGTGCCTGCGTCGTCCTTCGCTGTACCCCATCCCCTTCTGCCTGCCGCGGGTCCTTCTTTGCCAGTCCGCCACCCCTATCACCCCCCGCCTCCCCGAGTAGCCCGCCGCCCCCGCTGTCCCCGCCGTCCCCGACGTTCCCGACGCCTCCGCGACCCCCGCCGCCCCTGCCACCCCCGCCGCTCCCGCCGCCCCCGCCACCCCAACCGCCCCCAACGCCCCCTACGCCTTCACCACCCCCTGCCGCCCTCACCGCCCTCGCCGCCCCCTCGCCTCCACCGTCCCGCCGCCACCGTCGCCACCGTCACCCTCTTGCCCCCCTTGCCCCCTTGTCCCCTTGTCCCCTTGCCCCCTTGCCTCCCTTGCCCTCCTTGCCCCCCTTGCCCCTGCCGCTCCCATTGCTTTCGCCCTACCCCGCCTTCCTCACCACTACCACCCCTGATGTCACCGCCGTCCCACCCCATTCCCTCCGCTTTCGTGCATCCTTCGGCTGTTGTGCCACCCCCGACGACGGCGCGCCGCGACGGGCGCACTAAGGAAATTACCCTGAGTGGCTCCCAACTACGCGAGCGGGGCCTATCGGGAAGATTGGATCGACACATTCTGCCTTTGCGGTTCGCTACGTTCGCGACCCCGCTGCATCTCCAACGCCGCCGCCTTCCAACAAACAGCCCCGTCCGTCGGCGCTGCAGCCACTCTTATTAGCCGCTTGGACGCACCGCCAGCCGAAAGACCGCCGCCAGCCCTCCCTCGCCGGCCGGGCCCGGCCGGGCCGCTTGTGAGGTCTGACGTCCATTACAATTGATCAAGAGCATTGCCCTCATTACTTGATTGATCCGACGACTTCCCCCTCGTGACTCGAGACGTTTCCACCCCGGTGGCCTTTGATTTTTCCGCGACCTCCCGCCTCGCGACTGTGTGATTACGCAGCGGCTTCGCTCCAGCGGACGTGCACATAGCGCTGGCGCACACATGACGCCCTCCGCAAACCCCTTAATTACTGGCGGAGCCGCGCAGTGAAGGGAACGTGATTTAATGACATGGCCGCTTACAGACGGCGTGCGCCACGGGGCTGCCACCGCTACACCTCCGCGAAAGACGTCTCTTCCAATTGCGATGCACAGTGGGTCAATGTGGCGGCGGAAAGCGACCGTTTATCAGGCACCTTTCGGAAATCACCGGAGAGCAGTGGTGTCAAGGTTTTCTGGTGGCAGTGGCACGCGCCGTAGCACCGTACCATGCCACGAGCTTCTCTGCGCCACTAGCGTCGGGAAACGAAAGTATTAGTAATCCAGTCGTTTTACAATAGGGATGGCGTTTTTCTCTGGTGGTGGGGTGATGAACTCCATGGAGGGGCGATTTCGTCGTTGCACTGGTGCCACGGACACCCGTTTGTGACATCGACCTTGAGAACACTGCTGTAGAGTTTAGACAGATTCGAACTGTGGAAACTTACCCTAAAATCGCGACATTAGGTGAAGGGACATTTCTGTCGTTATACCACCATGTAACGGGCATCTTGGGGAGGGGGTTAAATTGTAGTGTTCTCCAATGTGCGATTTGTTCTCAAGACAGGCATTGTTCTCAAAAGACGTACTTTTGAGATATATTTGAACAGAAGGCTAATATTTGGGAAACTACTCAGTTTCTGCATTTGCCCTGACTTGGATGGACGCGAGTAATGGATACATGATACTGAGAATGTTGCTGTGTTTCCTGTCTAAGAATTGACCGAGAATATTTTTGGACTCCATGCTGTGTCTATTGAAAAGTTTACAAGAATAGAATTATCATCGGAAGCAAGGCAATGGGCAGACATCCAACAGTCTGCACGTTACATACAACCTGTATACCTCGATAAGGTGAATTTTCAACGGACAGGACACACATCAGGGACCATATAGTGTTTATGGTATGTGAAAAAAGACATGTGCCCTGCAAAAGTAGATCCCTTCCTTATCCTTCCCTTCCTTATCCTATCCAAAGAAAATCTCCGTTCCACCGAGCACACGTTCGGTCATTTTTTGTAGATACCCGCATACTCGATGGCTGAGGAAGTGAGATTCATTCCCAAGTAAAAGTATGACTGGCAATCAGACGATACTCTAGCCACGCAGCGAAATAGCGGTTTCCCCGTAAAAATAAATCAAACTTAAAATAAAAATAAACGCATATTTTTTCCGGGAAAATGTTTGCCCACTGTGCCCACAAAGCGCTGGCGTATGCGTTTAAGATGTGATTGCGCCGTTATTTTTGCCGCTGAAGGGATTCCCAGAAGAACGAACTCAATTTTACGTGACGGATACTCCGGTATTCGGTGATTATCAAATACTAATGATCAAAAGCTGTCTCGTTGAAACGTGAGGGTTCCTGAGTGGTGTATCTTTGTATTCGGTGCGGGATGGAGGAATAAGGGACGATAGAAAAAGAACCGATGATACAAGCAGAGTAAATGGGAACAGATGATTCACGGCGGTCCAAAGAAGAAGAAGAAGAAAGGGAAGACGAAAAAGAAAGAGCTGGTTAAAGCATGAGATGATTGAGACATTGTCGAAAATAAATAATGACAAGCAAGAAGTAAAGTAGTAAATGAGACCATAATAATTTCCGTGTGAATTTGTCTGTAAAAAAGCCTTAAGATTAAGCCAACACCTATTAAACAACCTTTACTGCTGAATTTTCAAAAAAGCAAAATAAATTTAAAAAATTGTCAATCAAACACGAAATGAAGAAAAATTTTACATCGACTAACAAATACACTTTGCAATTAATGAAAATGAGTTGTGCCGCATGTAAAAACAATTCTCTGCCAGATCTACTGGGAGATTTTGTGGACAGCTGCTCAATCTCAAATAGTTTACTCTAACCAATTCTATACATATAGAATTCCCCTTTATTGGTAAAGTTTTGTTGGTATTCCAGAGGGTTGAATAAAAGGTCTGAAAACCAAATAAATGAAAATTTTAAAAAGATATTACCTTTCATTTAAACTTAGCGAGTGTTGGAAAGGAAGATGAAAATAAGATATTTACAAATAAATTCTATCATCTACTGTAAGTATAACATGTATGGTGATCCCAAGTGCAGGAAGAGATTTTGAGGTGTGCCTTAGGTAGATCAAATTATTCTTTGTCGCAAGAACTGAGAACTATTACAGAAATATCAAATTTAATATAAACTTTTCTAATATCAAAGTATTAGAAATGTTGATGTTTAAATTTACGCACTTAGAAAGGGAAGAAATTAAAATTGGAAATTACTTTTGAAACTCAAACATTTGCTAAGGTTGAAATGTGAATCAGATTTGTAATTTTCTATAGGCCGTAGAAGCAATCATTTAAAAGGTTGCGTTTAGGATGCTCGTTCAGACATTAAGGATTAATCAAGAAAATGTCAATAATATTTCAAGAGTTATTCAGGAGACTTGAACACAGTAAACTGAGGTGAGAAACAATCATAAGTGAAAGATTCCAGTATTCACTACGAAAATATCATTTAAAATATAATATCTTGTAACAGGAACAAACTACTCCCGTCAGTACTAACACACACAAGATTCTGTTTTATGTTTTACAAAGGTCTTGGACACGGCTTCTAACTAACCCGCTAGCCACTTTTAATCCATGTGTAGTCCTATTGGTCACAAAAAAACATGTAACGGAAATCAGTAAAAATTATGAGAATTTAAGAAAACAATTGTACTATCGAACAATTGTTCACTCATAACAGTGAAGATACTTAACGATAGTAGATCTCCATAGATCGAAAAATAGAAATTAAACTGTTTATTAATCCTGAAATATGACTCTTAGCATAGTAATCGGGCATTGTACTGTAACAGTAATATAATAAATATTGATTGCTATTTAAAAAATTATATTGGGAAAGGGTATACGTACACAGCTTCGGCTCTGTACTCTTTAGTTTAAGTGTTCACTATGTCTACAGCTGATGGCTGTTGCTGGATCCGGGCTGACGTGTGACTATGCCACTGCACGCCATCCAAGTGGACTCGACGCCTGTCACCCGGCAACGCTGGGTCAGGAGCCTCCAATGAAACAGCACTGACAGACTGTGGCAGCGAAAGAAGTAGAGAGCGGCATGCTCTGAACAACAACTTTAATGGCAGTTGTGATACGCGCGTATGACACATTTCAATATCACCCGTTTCCCCAGCATCCACCCAGATTAATTTGTCCGTTGTATCCCCTTCAATTCTATTATCTCGTGCAACTAATACTAAAGCACAATGAATAATTAGGTATATTATACACATTACTTTCACATTACACTTTCTACACTCCTACTTCTCCTCTTTCTCATTATTGCCTCATTCTCCTTTTCTTTCTCCATTCTTATTCATCACGCGCGCGGTCCTTTTTGCCTCATTGTCTCTTCTTTTTATTTGTTTCTCCTTCTACTCCTTTTCCCTCTCCCGTATTCTTCTCCTTCTGACGTGTCAAATTTTTCAGACATTTTCTGCCCCTTCGATGAAGGTGGGATTCAACAGTCAATATTATGATAGTATTTGTATTCTCTAAACACCTATACATGAAGCAAACATCCTGGAACTAATATTGAAGTTAATATTTTGAGATACATCACCGTGATCTCTTTCAAAATCTGAAATACATTCCTGCATTCTGATTACGGTGTGTAATCTTCCAAATTAAGAATACCGAAAGAGATCCGTATGTGATCGCCTATTTATCTAGGCTCGTGACGGAGATCTAATATAACGAAACATTGTTTCGGCAACTTCCACACTATCCCTACAATGCAAGCGTTCCTCAAAACACACGGGGCATAAGCATTTTCCTCGGAGCACTTTTCTGACTGCTGGTTGTTACTAGCGTGTTACTAGTTAGTTGCTAGGCAGTTACTAGTGTTACTGCCTGATATGATCCGAGTAGTTCAGAAGTGTTGCTCGTTTCCCACGATCGAGCACGCAGAAACATCGTAGTCTGGCGCAAGTGGACACTCTTTTGCACTATGCAAAGCGATGGATTCTTTCCTCAACGTTTCTTTCACAACGCGACGTCAAACGTTCTCGAGTTTTCATTGAAGAAAAATACAAAAATCTGCATTAATTTCCGGAGCCTTTTTAAATATTATTTATTTTACACCTGCCTGTCGCAGCAAATACACCATCGCCCCGCTATTTATGCTCTGCTGAACGATTGCAGAAAACCACCATTCTGATCAATGATTACTTATCTACATGAAGGCGTATACACTGAATTGCATGTAGTCTCTACTAAACATCGGTTTGAGGAGATCATCAATATTACGTGAAGTGAATGCAAACTGAAAACAAAATCCAAGTTTGTAAACTAATTCACCTTGAAAAAAGGAACTCTTTCACAGCCAAAATAATCCTATATACAGCATACAAACAGTATAAAACGGCCCAAACAGGAATTTACTTTCCTGTAGCAACAACACGTTTGTTAAATAACTGCACTAACGACTTAATTAGGAATCAGTCCAGTATATTTCCATGTTTTTCATACACATATGTTAATTGCATCTAAAGTTGTTAGTTGTAAATAATTCCTTTATCTACATGCACTATTCCATGATGAAGAAGAAGACGAAGAGGAGGAGGAGAAGAAGAAAGAATGAAGCTTGATGAGTGAAGTCGACAATTCAAAGTTAATTCCCTAACCTATTCTACACAATATATTGTGTACATGTATTAATGACTACTGAAGTAATGTTTCCAAAAATACCATATGTTCTCCAATGACCAGTGGAATTCTAAAATTTGTTGACAAGAGTGTTGGCTCAAACCTTGTTTCGTGGAACGATTCTTAGCTGAAGTGTGACAACGCCAGACCTCGGCGAGATCGAAAATACGAAACTTGGCGTCGTGTTTTTTCAGAGAAACCGGAAAAATCGTGTTCCGTGACCTAGGTGGCGGCGCGCGGAAATTCCGTCGGTGAAAGAGGTCTCGTCGGCCGCGAGGGCGGCGGAGGCGGCGACGCCGACGGTTCGGCTCGACGCCATCCAATCTGTCACAGCCAGCGACATGCAATCAGTGGGAAGTAGGTTCCTCCACTAGTTTTTATGTTGATTGAAGCCGAGAGTCGTGTTCCCAAAGGGGAAAGACGCAAAGTTTCGGTAATACTTCTAGTCTTGGGACGAACTTCTTTTATATATTTTTATTTTTACAAGTCCAAGTTTTTTTTCCCGATGACACGACGACTGTCTTCGGACGGAAGGCTGGCTGAACGATGGTGGGGAAAGAACAGCAAGACGCGATGCCTTCGAATTTTCTGCTTTCCATGTCTCCAAGTAGAAGGCGAAATAGACTTTGCTAGGTCTTTATGGAGAGTGACTCATGCGTTGATATATACGCTGTTCTTTTCGACAGCTCACAAAAACGGAGGGGTCTTCACAATCCTGACGTCAATCTCTTGAATACCACGGTATCTACAATTCTATTAAATCTCTTTCACCTTCTCTTAACGTATTGTTCGATGCCCCAAAACTCAACAACATGAATAACATTTAATTTATTGATATTCGTACATTTTCATTTGAAAATTGTAATGATCCTTTGTAATCGAAAGATTTTTGGAATTTGTTCTGAGATGAACAAGTGTCATCTCAAAGATATTTTAACTTTCTTCTAATAGCAATAATTGCTTATTCATTCTGTGGCAACCTATAGTACGTAAAACGTTTTTCACATTATTTATTTGAAAATAAAAATTTAATTTTCTAATAAAGTAAAAATATTTTAAAGTAGTAAAATATGTGCATCTTCTGTCTCTTTATCCATAATCTATCGTTCTTGAAAAATTAAGTTTAGTAAAAAAATGTCTTGACAATATGGAAATTCAAAAAAGTTCCCAGAAATTTAAAAGCATGCCAATAGTTAATTTTTATTTCTCAGTAATTGTGAAGTACATTTACTAAAAGGTAAAAGGGTTATAGAGAATATTAACTCCCTGAATGCGTGCTGGTATTTGGAAAACGCGTTATTTTACTAATCCCAAAATTTGTTTTCTCAATGTTCGAAAAATTTCACAAAAGAGGTTCTGATAAATAGTTCCGAATTTTCTCACATGTATTCTGAAGCAAACGTACTACATTTTCTTTTTAACTATTTTGCCAAATTAATGTTATTTACTTAAAATAAATGTATTTTATACTTTTGTTCTTGCAAGGGTTACCCATCTAATTTTATATTCAAAATATTGGTCCCAAAAATATGCACTTGCAGCATTCTCCTTATACCCATTGAATATTTTGTTTTATCTTCCAAAACACGATTTCCAGAAAAACAAGTTTTGGAATTCCCCGCTAAAATCAGAATATACAATTCATGTGGAAATCTTTGGTTGCATTATCTCCCTTCGGGTGACAATGTTTCTTGATTAGATTCATTCTATGCATTATGCATACTCCATTTCTGGCATGTGCAAACTCAGACAGATTTCATCTCTGCTTGACTAGTTTGAGATTTCTGCCCAAATATAATAGAAAGAAAATCACATCATGCGTGTACTCTAGCTGTCCGCTACAATTCTGAACCATTATTAGATTAAATGTCACAACATATCACCCCCAGAATCTTGGCTCCCTAATAGAATTATCCGATGAAGAGAAAGGGGGGAATTTTCTTGTCATATCGTCGAGTATTTATTCCGTTCCCAGCGATCCTGCTCTTACGCATCGCTGCCTCTCAGACACCGTACTGGGACATGGGTGACACCCCTCCTAACAGAAGAAATCCTGTCTCTCGCACTCGACATTGTAAAACAGGAAGGCAACGATGCCAGATTTCGTAGTCGAAATTGTTGGCTGAAACTTGCTGAAAAGGACAAATGAAAAATGGAGACAACACGGTGGTTGCAGCGGGTAGTAGTCATAGGGGCAGCGTTTTACGATGCGGTATGACGCCGCCGTTTGTGAAGTTGGTGTTAATTTTTTTGTATTTGGTTCTAGAAATATTAATGATGCCAGTTACGCCTAGATACTGTGATGTTTATGATGCAGCGGCCTTGAGCTGCAGAAGGTAATGAAGTCTCCTGAAAAGTAAGATATTTGGGTGCCTTGATTTTATTTTAGTGTTTTAATGTTTCAGCGTTTTATTGATGTTTGAGTAATCTTTTTCAATGAATTGTCAGTGAGCAACTTGAAACACTGAATATATTAAAATGTAAACATGTACCATTGGAATATTGTCATAACCCTGAATATTGTCATATGCTTGACAGATCCTAATGAATGAAGGTATACGCAAGCGAAATTAAGGAATTTTTAAACATCTAAATATGTTCAGGCAATTTACGAGCAACACAGTTCTAAAAGCAAATGTAAGGTAATGAAATCATTTTACATCTATTACAATAATGAGTAATAAATTAATAATAATAATAATAATAATAATAATGAAGAAGAAGAAGAACAAGTAGAAGAAGATACTGAATGACAAAGTTATAATCTGCAGTGAATATGGTTGTACGTAAATGGTATTAAGTAAGTTATTTGCAATAAATATTTCTGTAATCGTGCATGTGACTACACATTACTTGCCTTGGTAAAAACTGAGTGAAGTGGTTTAAGGCTAGAGACTAGGTGCGTACACTGACGCTACAGAAAGAGGCGTTGTGTGCTACCGGGTTAATGCAATACGGATGAAACTGGAACAACGATATAATGAGAATCAGGTGAAACAGGGAATCACGATAACTCAGAAAAAAATTGCCCCAAAGCGCTTAATCAATTACAAATTCCAGATGGCTCGACCGGAATATGAACCTCGCTACTCAGATGGAGGTGGAAGGCATGAGGTCTAACCTTAACATCACGGCTCACAGCGGGAGCAGCGGTGGGAGAGCCCCCACTGAGGAGGGAGTTCGAGCGCGAAGGGCCCGTCCGGGAGAAGCGGGGCGGTCGCGCTGGGAGGGGTGCCGGGCGCGCGCGGGCTCCCATGCATTGATTGAATTTCACGGCGGAGTTGGCCGGACTTTGGGCGCCTCCCTATGAATATAGGGGCGACGCGCGGCGCAGGCCGAAGGGTGGGGGAGAAGGGAGTGGGTGCGCTTCAAACACAATAGGCGGGGTGCGGAGCGACACGGCAGCGGTGGCGAGGGACGAAGGCGAAGGAGAGGCGTAGGCGAGTGGCAAGTGTTACGGGGCGAAGGCAAATGAAAGAGGCGAAGAGTGTAGGGCGAGGAGCGGAAGACGAGGGAGAGGGCAAGGAGGAGTGAAATGGCGAAGGTGGTGGAGGGGACGAGAGAAGCGGAAGCGAGTGGTGAAGGCTAGCGACGAAGGCGGGGAGCCGAGGGCGAGGAGCGGAGGGCGAGGAGCGGAGGGCGAGGAGCTGAGGGCGAGGAGCTGAGGGCGAGGAGCTGAGGGCGAGGAGCTGAGGGCGAGGAGCTGAGGGCGAGGAGCTGAGGGCGAGGAGCGGAGGGCGAGGAGCGGAGGGCGAGGAGCGGAGGGCGAGAAGCGGAGGGCGAGGAGCGGAGGACGAGGAGCGGAGGGCGAGGAGCGGAGGGCGAGGAGGGGAGGGCGAGGAGTGGAGGGCGAGGAGCGGAGGGCAAGGAGCGGAGGGCGAGGAGCGGAGGGCGAGGAGCGGCGGGCGAGGAGCGGCGGGCGAGGAGCGGAGGTCGAGGAGCGGAGGGCGAAGAGCGGAGGGCGAGGAGCGGAGGGCAAGGAGCGGAGGGCGAGGAGCGGAGGGCGAGGAGCGGAGGGCGAGGAGCGGAGGGCGAGGAGGGGAGGGCGAGGAGTGGAGGGCGAGGAGCGGAGGGCAAGGAGCGGAGGGCGAGGAGCGGAGGGCGAGGAGCGGCGGGCGAGGAGCGGCGGGCGAGGAGCGGAGGTCGAGGAGCGGAGGGCGAAGAGCGGAGGGCGAGGAGCGGCGGGCGAGGAGCGGCGGGCGAGGAGCGGAGGTCGAGGAGCGGAGGGCGAAGAGCGGAGGGCGAGGAGCGGAGGGCAAGGAGCGGAGGGCGAGGAGCGGAGGGCGAGGAGCGGAGGGCGAGGAGCGGAGGGCGAGGAGCGGAGGGCGAGGAGCTGAGGGCGAGGAGCTGAGGGTGAGGAGCGGAGGGCGAGGAGCGGAGGGCGAGGAGCGGAGGGCGAGGAGCGGAGGGCGAGGAGCTGAGGGCGAGGAGCTGAGGGCGAGGAGCTGAGGGCGAGGAGCGGAGGGCGAGGAGCGGAGGGCGAGGAGCGGAGGGCGAGAAGCGGAGGGCGAGGAGCGGAGGACGAGGAGCGGAGGGCGAGGAGCGGAGGGCGAGGAGGGGAGGGCGAGGAGTGGAGGGCGAGGAGCGGAGGGCGAGGAGCGGAGGGCGAGGAGCGGAGGGCGAGGAGCGGCGGGCGAGGAGCGGCGGGCGAGGAGCGGAGGTCGAGGAGCGGAGGGCGAAGAGCGGAGGGCGAGGAGCGGCGGGCGAGGAGCGGCGGGCGAGGAGCGGAGGTCGAGGAGCGGAGGGCGAAGAGCGGAGGGCGAGGAGCGGAGGGCGAGGAGCGGAGATCGAGGAGCGGAGGGCGAGGAGCGGAGGGCGAGGAGCGGAGGGCGAGGAGCGGAGGGCGAGGAGCTGAGGGCGAGGAGCTGAGGGTGAGGAGCGGAGGGCGAGGAGCGGAGGGCGAGGAGTGGAGGGCGAGGAGCGGAGGGCGAGGAGCTGAGGGCGAGGAGCTGAGGGCGAGGAGCTGAGGGCGAGGAGCGGAGGGCGAGGAGCGGAGGGCGAGGAGCGGAGGGCGAGAAGCGGAGGGCGAGGAGCGGAGGACGAGGAGCGGAGGGCGAGGAGCGGAGGGCGAGGAGCGGAGGGCGAGGAGGGGAGGGCGAGGAGTGGAGGGCGAGGAGCGGAGGGCGAGGAGCGGAGGGCGAGGAGCGGCGGGCGAGGAGCGGCGGGCGAGGAGCGGAGGTCGAGGAGCGGAGGTCGAGGAGCGGAGGGCGAGGAGCGGAGGGCAAGGAGCGGAGGGCGAGGAGCGGAGGGCGAGGAGCGGAGGGCGAGGAGCGGAGGGCGAGGAGCGGAGGGCGAGGAGCGGAGGGCGAGGAGTGGAGGGCGAGGAGCGGAGGGCGAGGAGGTGTGGTGGAAAAAGATCGGACAATATCGCCGGGCGTTTTTTAATAGAAACAAATATCAGAGGGTGGCAGAATTATCAGATTGTAAACTGGGAAATTCTTAAGAATTATGAATTATGACGGCGATGAATTCCGTGTTTTCAGATCACTATATAAGCGCTTGTCCTTGTTACTTTTTCATCTTACGCATTCATACTTGGACCTTGATAATGAGGTCAGATAATGTCTCGAAATTTGGCTGTTACAGATTGTTATTAATAAATCTGAAAAGAAAAGGATAAAAATCCTAGACCATTCTTCTAAGTGAAATTCTAAATAGTCTACGAAGTCAACTAAAGACATAATTTCAACACACTTTATAATCGTAGAAACTCGAAAACTATGCATCCTCTACCTTTCACACCAGGTCTACTTGTCCCGTTGAAACTCGACTTTTTTGATAAATGGATAGTTCTGTCAGATCACTAATTATGGATGACGATTAAGGGATTCGTAGGGATATGATGAGGAACAGTTCGAGGATGGGTGTCTGATAGGTGGGGATATGTGTGAATTTTTTCTTCAAAAGTAGAACACTCACTGCTCACAAATAATATAATTTTCAATAACAATGAAATAAATGAAATATTTTAAGAAATACAGTTCTCACACATACTGCAATACATACTGTAGAATGCAACGTGTCAGTCTAGGCAGAAAGAACACCAGCATCATAATCTATGTGTTATAAACAATGTTGTTTTTCGTTACACTTTTTTAAGAAACCTTTTATTTATTTATTTATTTATTTATTTATTTATTTACGTCAAAAACAGTTAAAAACCGCGTGTGACAAACTGTGGGGAGAAGTGAATTTTGTGCACGTTTTCATAATTCTGTGGTCTCTATCCTAAACCATATTCTAGTCGAATTTTGAATACAGAAAAGAGAGGTTTTTTTTTCGAGTTTTGTTGACAAAATATTCGCTCCTATATAATAAAATATATTTTCAAAGGTAAATTAGCTATAAATTCCTGCCCTGAACCCTCATGTTCTTCATGAAAGAATAATACTTTTTGCCGCGATAATATGGAAAACGATAATTTGAATAACTATATTTCCCACTGAAATTCAGGAGACGTGCACAAACAATGAAGTTACATTTATGTCCAGAAGCAAAACAAGGGACCATCTCAGCATTTGCTAAAGGATCAGGGAAACTGGACGAAAAACCTGATCGAGATGGGGGCCATCAACCCAGAAACTGTGGTACAATACTTGTTACAGGTTCTTTAGAATTATACAGTCCAAATGATAAATGATTACATTAACTATCATTGTTAAAATTAATTCTACTTTCCTTTTTGATGCTCGGTATAGTCTCGAATTGTATAGAAACAGTTATGCAGCAGAAAAGATTTTACTTGGGACTTAAACTTTTCTATTGAATTTAATCGTTTAATGTCTTCTGGCAAAGTGTTGTAGAGTAATGTACATGAATTGTATGTGAATTTTTTGTAGTGATCTGTTGATACTGCTACCTGGTGAATATGATTACTACGTCGTGTGTTATACTTATAGACATCGGCGTTTGCTGAAAATATATTCCCGCCCTTAAGTAAGTCATTTTTGACAAAAACTACTGATTTGTAAATCAGGAGACAAGGTAATGGTAAAATTCCTGGATTAATAAAGAGTGACTTACAAGAATCACGTGGGTTGGATTTGCTTATTATTCGTACAATTGTTTTTTTAATCTGAAAGTCTGTGAACTATAAGATGTGTTTCCCCAAAATATTATGCCATATCTCAGGCGGGAGTGAACATTGGCAAAATATGCACAACGAGCTGTATGAAGGCTGACGGAATTTGAAAGAATTCTGAACGCGTAGCATAATGAGCTTAATTTTGTGTTCAATTCATTTAAGTGGGCATTCCATTTGAGGTTTGACTGAATTGATAGACCTAAAAATTTTGTTACATTAACATCAGTCAATGGCACACCGTTCATTTTCAATGGAGTACAGAATTTTTTATTTGATATGGAAAACTGGATTGAAACTGTTTTATTTTCATTTACTTTTAATTGGTTATTACGGAACCAATTTGAAACGTCTGATATTGTACTGTTTACGGTTTCTTTGTTGCAAACAATATTTGTATCATCCGCAAAGAGAACTGTTCTTTCCGTTTCGAATCGCTAAGGGCATGCCATTTACGTATAATAGGAAGAGAATAGGGCCTAAAATCGATCCTTGCGGGACTCCACGTACAATTGGCAAAGAACCGGAAAGGTGTGAACATAAGGTTCCATCATTCCAGTAAGGTATTTCTACTCTCTGAGATCGTTGTTTAAGGTACGAACATAGCCAATCTAGAGCAATACCACGGATTCCATACGAAGGTAATTTTGAAAGTAAAATGTTATGATCAATGACGTCAAAAGCTTTTGAATTATCTAAAAATATTCCAATAGTTGCTTCGTTTTGATCCAATGATGAGGCAACATCCTTATGAAAAGAAAAAATGGCTGTTTCCGTAGATTTTGATTTCCGGAATCCATGTTGGCAATTTGAAAACGTGTTGTTGTGTGTCGTGTTTATTGAGAAAGGTTTCCATTCGCACATAAAAAAGTCTCTCTAATATTTTTGAAAAAACTGACAAAAGAGAAATTGGCCGATAATTTTGAACTTCATTTTTGTTGCCTTTTTTGAAGAGCGGCTTAATCTTAGCTGTTTTAAAAATATCTGGAAAAATTCCGGTGCATAAGGATGTATTAAATATGTGAGTTAACGGGTGTATAAATATTTTTGTTGCAAAGATATATGCAATATTTTCTAGGAAACAAGTTTAATCACCATTTTAACTAATTTTTGTCTGGTATTTATTCTAAATAAATTTAACAATTTCGAATGTCGCGCTGTGAGCCATGAGGCGCTTTGCAAGGTCCCGGGTCGTTGCACAACTTTCAAGTAGTTTTATTAGTATCAATGGAATTGTCCAGCGTATTAAACACGCAGAAAAGTAACTCTACTTACAACTGATGTTCATTTATATAACTGGAGGACACTTCAAATATTTTGGAACATAAGTGTTCGCAAGGGAAATTTTTAGGGAAGTATATTTAGTTTTATTGACTGGTTAGATTAAGTTTTATTGACTGGTCAAGGAAGGAAGAAATCAACAGATTTCGGCATTGTTGACGGAAGTACTATGATTTCTTTTGATCAAAGAGCTTCACTTATTTTCTGTACTAGAAATTCAATGCGTACAGTTGTCATGTAATTTGTATTTGTGTGTTAATACATATTTTTTGTTCGTGTCCACTAATTTCACAGTGTGAAGGGATTTACTCAAAATGTACTTGTTTCTTCGTTATGTTCCATATTAAAATGCTCTGATATGAAAATATGTACTGCTACGTCCATGTGACAAATCAAATAACTCAAGATATAAATAATGTGAACAGTTAACTCAGAAAAATAAAAATATAAATTTCTGATTGATTATCATTATTCACAATGGTCATTTCAATTATTCCCATATCGTCTAATAATATTTTCTCTTTGGTGTCTGTTGTATACCACAACGTTTGCAAAGAAATGTCATTCCCTTTTATTTCCCTTTCGTCGTATTTTGCCAATGAAGGGAATGTATGTTAATATAAGGTCGTTGATAAAGTGACAGTGACAGTTACATTATACATCACTTACGATTTCTCTTCACAGTTTCTTAAAATTCTTGTAGTTGTGCCTGCTTTATTTGAACATTTTCAATGAAAATGCAAAAATTATTTAAAAGGCTTTTAGCAATTTGAAGCAAATGAGAGAGGAGTTATTTTTGTGAAAGTCACATTCGCGTAATTAATTATGAACGTGTGTAGTAAAAAATTACAAGTATCGGGTAAAATAATCCACTGAAAATAATGAACAAAATAAAATGAAAATAATCGTATCAAACCGCTATCACATAAAGTATTGATATTTCTTTTCTAAACATTGTAAGGTCCCCCCTGTCTAGGACACCCGGTAAACATATAACAACAGATCGTTAATACCAAGAATATTAAAATGTGTGTGCTCCATAACTCAACAAGTAAGTAATAAATATTTAATGGCGATCAGCCCTTTCCTTGGAGCCTTGTTATCGCATGAGTTGAGTTGTATCGTAAGCAATGACGTACTGAATATGCTAATTCAGCCGATTCAAGCAATATAAGAAAAGGCGCAATATATCACCCATAACTTTACATTTATCAGTCAAAATCGAAACTGTTTCATTGTTTTTAATGTTTTCTGCCTTCCAGAATATCTAACGAAAACACAGAGACCTCTCACTTGGCCATAGACTGCATAGTATTCTTTAAATTTCTGCCCGCATTGGAAATTAATATTATAAATTTTTCAGTTACAAATGACGTCGTTTATTTTAATATGTATGTAGTACATATGTATTGTACATTCATGTTTGACCATTTCACTATTGTCAGCAGATCCGTAGTCTTGTCATGTGGAGGACCCCTGAAAGTATTATTCCGCCTCTGAGCGAGGGCAGCGGTCAGATTGTGAGTGGCGGTTCGCGGGCGGGGGAGGGTTGGCAAGCGTGCAAAAGGGCAGCGGGGTGGGTCCGCGATCGTCGCGATCGGTGATTGTCAAAGGCGACGAGGCCGCCGCGCCGCGCGGGAGGAGGAGCGGAAACGCGGAGGCGCCGGAAGCGGAGAACTTTGGCGATGCCTTTGTGGTCGCGTTGCGGGTTCCCGGTCGACGGACGCGCTGGCGGAGCAGGCGGATTGGAGGTGGAGACGGCGTTCGGGGACGGTGACGAAGAAGGGGTTGGGGAGGAGGCGGAAAGGGGTTGTGATGGAGGAGGAGATGGAATTGGTGGCGGACGCCAAGAACCGGTTGCGGGCGTGGGAGGGGAATGTGCGGTTAGATGACGGAAACACGAAAAGGTGGGGTTTGGAGGTGGAGAAGGGGTTGGGGTCTAGGCGTAAACGGGTTGAGGCAGAGGAGGAGAAAGCATTGGTGGCGGACGGAAAGAAGTGGTTGCGGGCGGTGGAGGAGAATGGGGGTTAGCGCATGGAGGGGCGAAAGGGTGGGCTATGGAGGTGGAGAAGGGTTTGGGGCAGAGGAGGAGAATGAATAGTGGCGGATGGAAAGGGGCAGTTGTGGGCGGGGAGGAGAAGTGAAGGGGTATGGGGGTGGAGGCGGAGAGGTGTTGGGTTGGAAGTGGAAAAAGCATGGTGAGCGGACGGCAAGAAGCGGTTGCGGACGTGGGAGGGGAATGCGAGGATAGCTGATGGAAAGGCGAGGGGTGGGGTTTGGAGGTGGAGAAGGGGTTGGAGTCGTAGGCGTAAAGGGGTCGAGGCAGAGGAGGAGAAAGCATTGGTGGCGGACGGGAAGAAGTGGTTGTGAGCGGGGGAGGAGAACGGGGGTTAGGGGGCGGAGGCGGAGAAGGGATTGGATTGGAGATAGTGAAGGCATGGTTGGGGAAGAGTGGAGAGGGAGAAGGTTGCGTTGGGGTTGGAGAACGAGGTCTGCCTGACGCCGCTTCGGACTTTTTGAATCGGCGGCCAAAGCAAAACCAAACCGTTATGCTGACCCCTACGAAGTGATTGGGTGCTGTAGTGGTGCATCTATTTTTTTCTAGTGGCCGATGGCATTAGATCATTGTTATACCTGCCTTTTAAAATAAATATTTTTAATCAATTCGCGAACATCCTTCTCAACGGGGTTCGTGACATCGGAAATGTGCTTAGCACAGTTTAGAAAAATTCATTTTATAAAGCAGGAGGTATAATACTGACCTAATGTCATCGGCCCCTTCAGAAAAATCGAAGTATAGTAAAAGAAACGCGAAGTGCAGTATATTTACAATATAACATTTAATTGTTGTGAGCTTGGAATATAATAGTTCTGTACCACATTTTGGCAACAACGGAAGCCTTCGCCGAAATTACGACCTTTATGGCAAGAGTTGAGTTTGGAATAAATGAAAGAAGAAATCCCTATCCGAGAAAAACGTTTACAATTTTGAAGCCATCTTTGAGAGAATTTTGAAAATGTAGTTTCTGGATCTAAAGTAATCCGAGATATGGAAACCAGACTCTACAGGTAGAGTTCGCGGGAATTCACCGTCTACTCTCATTTAAGAACTCAGTGAAACATTAGTTTGCTATTTCTATTTAAAGAGGGATAAAAACATCTTAATTTTATTAATTTTTTCGGTATTAAAGAATCAAGTTGACGCAATTTCCAAGGTATGAAATTCATCATTTGTAATGTGGGGCGAATTCACCTTCAATTGATATAACGTTTGTTGAGTAATATGCATTTGATGAATGCTTTGAGTTTCCTTTTAGAAAGGTGCGTTTTATAAGAAAGTCCCTCTTTCTGTTGATTTTCCTTTGTGTGTAAATCGAAGGAATTTATTAACAGTCGTCATTGATATCTTACGTATTAACACCTATTAATATGTGTGCATGCGTGTGAGTGATCGTGAATCAAAGCACAATTATTTTTTTATGATAATTTTTATTTTTGTTGCTGCTGTTGTGGTGGTGGTACATTGTGATTTTACATCATTTTATATTCTGTATTTTTATTGTTATTATTAATATTAACATATCATGTGATTCATCAATTTTTTAGATTTGAAGTTAGGAAATTACATTTCCTTCAATTCATGAGATTTCAACCCTCATATATCTTAGATACCAGCCGCTAGGGGTTATCTCAAACGCAAGAAAAATCACTGATTTCGCGACCTACATGTTAGGCAAATCTCAGACTTCTCTCGCCAACTTTTCCACTTCCGCTCTTCACAAGATGAAACACATCGCTCACCTCTCCGCGAACCGAAACATCTCGTGGAAGCTTTTTACAAGATCAACACGATCATCACAATGCGGCGCTGCGGTGAGGTGGGAGGACGGGTCGGGGACTGGGGACGAAGCATGAGGACGCTCCGCCGCGGAACCATCTATCCTCAACGCTGGCAGGTGACACGCGGCGCTGCGCTGCGCGGCGTGGTCAAGGGAATACAGGCCCATTTTTTAGACCCTGCGGGCGCCGCGTGTGACGGCACGGAGCGGACGGTGGTTACGACGGGAGTCACAGGAGATGAGGTAGGGGCGATGAACATTGCACGCAGAGTGGGAGTAGGGTGACCCGCTGTGTAGAGTTAGTCTGATCGTCTACCATCACTTCCAACGGCCGTGTGAGTTTAGGGAAAGCATTGCCACGGGGTTGACAAGGGAATACAGGCCCATTTTTACTTTCCAATATACGTACGTATATACGGAGTAATTGTATAGTGTAAGTTATGTAATGCTGCGTAAAAAAATGGTGAATTTTCGGCAGAAAAAAATTTGTTGTCGGATCGTGATAACGAAAAAGTTGATAAAACCAGTAGCTAAAAAAATCTTTGACACGTGGTGCAGCTAGAATCCCAGTTTTGTGGGTCCTTGGTACCGAAAAACCAATTGAAAGCAAAACGTTCGTCCGCCCGTCTGTCCGACTGTCAATGAACAACATTAGCGCCTAAACCATACGTACGATTTCTCCCACAATGAACATTCCTCCGTCGATCAGAATCTACTCGAGGCGCCGCGATTTTGAAAAACTCTCTTCAAAATTGGGGGGTACTTCCCATGAAGCCCCCCGAACACTTTCAAATTTTTTTCAAAAACGGCTGCAATTTTTTAAATTTTTTTGCAAGAATAGAGTAAAATACATTTATAAAGGTGGCGAATTCCGAAGTCCGATTTTCATGGTTTAGTCTGAATTTTCGAAAATTGCTAATGTTTCAATTTTTTTCGCCGTCTTCTTACAACTACAAGACACAGATTTTTCCTGCAAATTATATTTCTTCTCCAAAGTGAGGTCTTTCATTAACGTCACTTCCTTTTTTTGGAAAATTTTAGTAGTTTTTGCGTTGTATTGCCTGCAATATGTGCAATTTTAAAACAAAATATATAAACAAGATTTTCTCGAAAACGGCTCCAAATTTGTTGTTTAAACGTTTGGTAGAAGTAGTGCTAAATATACTCTACAAGATGACACAAACGCCATATTGCTCTATTCATTTGTTTGTTTTTTTCAAACTGCAAAAATGTATTTTTATAACTCGGTTCTCACGTCGGTAATATTTATATTAGTGGCAATTTGTTCACATTATTATATTTACTAGTACATGTGCTTTAAATAATGGCAAGTAAAGTTTCTCGAGAACTCAACCGTTTTTTCTGAAAACTAGTTCAAAATTCCGTATTTTCAGAAACGCTCAAACGTCATTTTCTCAAAAATGGCTCCAAATTCTTTCTTCAAACTTTTCGAACGGATATTGCTAATTCACTCTTTAATATGACGTTAAGTTCATTTTGGGGTATTTTTTTGTTTTCCAAAATTGATGACTTCAATAACTTCAAATAATGACTTCAAATGAAGTTTTTTCGAAAACTCTGTGAAAACGAGCTTCAAATTTCGCATTTTTAGTTGCGCTTAAACGCCATTTCCTTAAAAGCGGCTCCAAATTTGTTAAGGAAAATTGCCTTTGAGGTCGAGGTTTTAATATTGTTTCATATTCTATAATTAATATTTCTTTCTACCATTAGGACAGCGAAAAATTAAGAAAAATGTCAAAAAAAAATGTTGTGTGCAGACAGATGGCAGCTGGCAAGCGTATGTGACAAGTATGAATAGCTAGCCGAGACCCAAGGAAATAGAAAACTAATAGGGGAAAGTCTGTGACATTCTGTAGCACCCCTAGTTTAGACCCTGCGGGCTCCGCGTGTGACGGCACGAAGAGGACGGCGGTTATGACGGGAGCACAGTAGATGAGGTAGGGGCGATGTGCATTGCCCGAGGAGAAGGGATGGGAAACACTGCTGTACAGAGAGACACCTCGCCTTCCACCACGTCCACCAGCTGAGTTGGCTGAAATGGAGCATTGTCACTGTAGCTACTGTGACCGAACGTGTAGGTCGCCTGTGGGGAAATTTCGTGGGTAATTGGCTTTCTTTGAAATTTTGAAAAAAAAACAAACAAAGTTGAAACCACAAACATTAATATAATTGAATCTTCATAAAAAAAACCAAGCCACACATTGCAAAATTACCATAACATGCACAAATAAACAAAGAAAAATATAACATTGAACAGCATAAAAAAACTTTGGAGGAAAAATCAACTGCAAGATTATCTAAAATAATTTTTCTCTTAATTGAAAAGAATGAGAATCACAGTAGTATATTCTGTGATTAAATGCAATGGAAATTCAATTAATTGAACCAATGAGATCTCAGATGAGACGAGGAGTGTTGTGAATGCACTGTCATAGGGAGGAGTACTTGCATTTCAACTGACAGAATATCATACTGCTTTCTGTTGGTGAAAATTGCAGTTAATTTATCACTCAACATACACTAAGTCAACACTCTCATGTAATTTCGTGCACGAAATTCTCTGGAATTCCAACGAGAATATCTTGTCTTCAATTGGAGTGAACAAATTATAGTTTTTGAAAACACAGAATGTTCAACAGAAATTCTTGTAAAAACTATAAAAATGAAATTACAAAAAATATCTTATATTCTGTTGAACTGAATGAATATAGTTTTTGAACAAAAACCAGAACGTTCAATAGAAATTTTTGAAGAAAAAAACTACAGAAATTTAGCCCATTTTACATCTATTGTACAACATTGAAGTTTGCTCATCTTCTTCAATAGTTCGTTTCAAATATAATTTTCACAACACTTTTAATTGCACATGAATAACTTCGAACATCTTCAAAAGAAGTTACTTGGAAAACTATATTAAATTACCCTTTGTTACAACATTTCTTGTGTAATATTCAAGTTCAGTTAACTTCTTTAATGCCTCCTAAAAATATAATTTTATGACTTCCTCAGTGGTCATTCAATAGCTCTAATGGATTTATAACTTCACCTTGGTGTTAACACTACCATCTATAATACTCCTTTCAAACACAGAACTTGCACCTATAGCTTATTAACATGGCAAAATTCTTTCAAAAATCAGTACAGTCCTCCCACACGAAAAATCCATAACTGCAACTATTTTCTGCACATGTTACAAAGAAACTATGAGAATGTACATGGAATGGTATACCAGTTATTGAACACGTTTTATAATCGCGAAGCAATCTCCGAAAGTGAACTACGGGAACCACACCTCAACGTTAATTCGGAGGTTGCGTCCGTAGAATTATCTCCAACAGTGAACAGCGTGAACTCGTAATCGGGCAGTTCGGGTGAAATGTACCCGATGTGGCACATAAGAATCGTAATACCGACCTTAGTCCGGTGGATGATTTAGCTCGCTCAAACAACAAAGCGTGCTGGGAGAACAAGCCTAACAGCGTCCGCCTTAATGTGGTACAATTTCCGCTGACTGGGCTCGCGGCCACGCCTTTCGCTCAGTCCAAACTCACACCTCCGCTTCTCGAAACATTCTGCGTCTCTCCTCACTCAGACCGTTACTACTCCTCCTTTTCGCGTAGGGGCGACAACTGTCCCCCCCCGCCTCCCCTCCAGCGACCGCTGATAAGGCGACGGGTTACGCGATCGCGCGGCAAATCTCGCAGACGATGTCTTTCTTATCGACAAATTGTTAGCGACTGAGCAAGCTCAGGAGTTGAGTTCTAATAGATGCAGATAGTTGATAGCGGATTTTCGGGTAGCTAGATCCAATTCAACCGGTGACTAGAGGACAATTTTGGCGGCCTGCTGCTCTGATCAGAAGTTTTGTGTGGTTTCTCCGATCAGTAGTACCGTGCGAATGTCGGAGCAAAAAACCCAACAAACGGACAACGGACCCCAAACGTCCTTTCCTTTATCTTCCATAACCTACTCTCCCCCTTAACTACACATGCACTATACTACCAGAAAATTCTGGATACCAGTGGCGAGCTTACAGCGGGTCGCGGCGAGGGCAGTGTCCCGATGCCTCATGATACTTGGAAAGGAAAACTCCTGCAAGTGGACGTGTAGATCAGCACCGGACCTCACCATCTATCAGGGGTCAAACACCGTAGCCTTCCAGAATAAGAATAATCCACTGCAGTTCAGGGACTAATGACTAAATCAGTTGATGTATTCGAACACATCAGTCAATGAATCCGTCGCTTCCCGGGTATCAACTCCCTGACGATCGATGTCAAATTTGCTATGAGTAGAGCAGGTTTCTTGTGTTCATCTGGTTTTGCTACCTGCTATTCTACACTTCTCCATCATCAATCATCATCATCATAATCACCACACACTCATCTCATATATGGCGGAAAAGCCTAGAAGCTGAGAATTATAATAAATATAGAAAAGTAGGAATGGGATGCAAGAAAATGGTAACAACTTGCATTACTATCCCAGCATTGACACCTCACAGCCAGATCAACAGAGATGATCCGGGAGTCTAGGGGTCGGTAAGGCCAGAGAGTACAGAAGAGGTAGCACCTGAACGTGCCACAGTCAGCGGCGACAGGGGTGGACGAAGTCCCTTGACAAGCTATCAATCTCCCGCCGAAATCACGGGCCGCCCCCGCCGTTCCCGCCGCCCTCCGTCGCCCCCTCGTTACTCCCCCCCCATCCAGCGGGCATTTGCGCTGCTCGCAGGTGCGTCGTGCGTTTTCACTCATTATCGTCCGCGACCCGGCGCCACGCCAGGACCGCTGCGGGGAACCAGCGGCTGAGTGCTTGGGCAGCTGGGCAGATGACGATGGGGGAGCAACTGGTAGACAAGGAGGGCGGAGCGGTCGACGTGCCACTCTAGCAGAGCTCTCTTTGAACATTACTGCGACTGACGAGCAACTGTGATTGAGTGTTAGGGCAGTATGTAGAATCAAAATGAATTCCAACAAGAATGTAATGTGCTTTCAAACATTTTCAAGTCTTTCGAATTGAGTATGCAAGAAGCGATAGCGATGTTGTTACAATCATTATTTCAAGGAACAATATTGTGATTTGAATTATCATATTCAGAATTTTGATTCGATGAAACTGATATTAGTTTATTTTTTGGCTCGGAATTGCTTATCTTGAGGTACGTAATAACGCTGAAAATAATCCAATACTTTTTAATACACAATTAATTTTTCAATTTTCACACCCCAGCAAGCTGGCACCCTGACTCTCCAAAACCCCTGTGTTCCTCACAACAAATCAAGGAAAGTCAAATAATATTGCAAAGAGTAGGGTTGTACTTGCTCGATCGGTATTTCCGCAGTACTGAACTTTGCTTTGCTTTCTGAAGAGTAAAAACCATTTCTATTATATATAATTGTCACCATTCCCGTCACCTAATCATTTCTATTATATTTGTGACTATCAAGGAAAGCGAAAGCTATTTCTCAAGGAGTGAATAATTTGTTCAAAGTTGTTTTTAAAGAAGTATGAATTATTCCGAGAACATCCCTCTATAATGCTGAATAAAGTTTTATTGAAAATGTGTTTTCAACATCAATTGTATTGTTATTTTTGTTTGATATTCTGCCAGTACATTAGAAGTTACATTTATACATTAAAAAATAAACACGTTTCATTAACAACTTTCCTTCTTAATTTAAAGGATAGACAAATGGACAGGGAAAGGGTGGGTTTTAACATGCGAGAGTTCTCGCACGGGTACGCTAGTTATATATATTTTTTAGAAACATGCTACCCATTCGATCCCACTGTTCCATTTTTGGAACATGCAATTTTTTCTAAACAACAATTGATAAAGTCCCAGTTACTCTCACAATATTCTCCTCAGACCTATTTTATGTTGTTAATATATAAAAACATTGAAAAAGTTACAAAAAATAATTTGGGATAAAATGGGTTAAATCTATTCTGTTGTCTAAAATATCTATCTTACGTTAGTTTTGTCTGTAATTCCAAATCTATAGTTCAGATATTTGTCGTCAATCAGTCTTTAAAGTACTCGTAATCAAATATCACGAAACGAAATTTCCATATCTCTGTGTATTTACTCGCCGTTATTCAATGTGAGTAATATGAGCAAAATCAATTTTGTTAAGCAATCTATGTCAGCAATATGAATTTTGGCGCCACCATAATATATACATTTCGTAGATGTATATTAATCGCGCAACTGTCCCTGATCGATGGATTGAAGAAATTATGGTGGCGTGGGGGTATTAGTTACGAAATGGGCCACTAGATTTTATGAAGAATGCCAATCTCTGGAGAATCAGTCATGCCTTCGCAACTTTCTCAATAATTTGCGTTCTAACTTTCTCAGGTGATCGAGATATTTTATATGATGAATCTTGACTTGCTTCTGTCGTTTCTTTAGACTTTTTGGAGAAAAACACTGAAGTTCTGGTCTTTAACAGAAAATTGTTTCTGTTACTTACCAGCGAAGATGTGTTTGGAATGTTGTCATCATTGCTTGCTGCGAGCTTTTGCCTTCAAATGTTTATTGCCCAAGGGATGGGGAAGCAAGTTTGTCGATCAAGAAAAGTTGCGCGATTAATACTATTTACATGAACCAAATCGTTAACAATTGTAGCTTGCTTTGGTGCATTTGGTGCATTGCTTGCAACGCGCAAGCACTGAATAGCCAGCCGCTTCGCTCCGCTAGTCTTGCCGCGGCTCACCCCTCCTACTCCCCCCCCCGCCGCGCCGATCATTCGTAATAATGAAGTCTGCACACGTCGCAGGGCGAGGGGCGGCACCAAAAATCATTTGCCATCGGGATAATGTTGCTTAACGATGATGGATGGGCGAGCTGTCTTTGCTACCCCGGCACTTGCGGCGCCGTGGTGGAGGGCAGGCGTGAATCAGGGATGCTATCCTTTATCGCGCCCGCGCCGCCCCCGCGCCGCCCCCGCGCCGCCCCCGCGCCGCCCCCGCGCCGCCCCCGCGCCGCCCCCGCGCCGCCCCCGCGCCGCCCCCGCGCCGCCCCCGCGCCGCCCCCGCGCCGCCCCCCGCGCCGCCCCCGCGCCGCCCCCGCGCCGCCCCCGCGCCGCCTCCGCGCCGCCCCTGCGCCTCCTCTATCAGTCTCGTTTTATCTGTTCGCTGTGCGTTGGCCATTGGGGTGTAGTATCTGCACGTGTGTAGCTGATGGACAGAGGTGCAAGAGGAAGATTTGCGCGGAAATAAATCGTGAATTAAACACCGCTTTGCTGTCTCTTTGGAATACCAAGGCACGGAAATGTGACAAACATTATGGGAGCACAAAATCAAATGAGAACTTTTTAAACTATAGAGAATGTTCTAACGGAAAAGAAAACAAACCGTAAATACGTTTTCTATTTTTATTAAAGGTTTCAGTGAGTACTTGAAAATCGTGGGATATGTCGAAAGATCTTCAGTCGTTTAAAGAGATGCGGAGGAATATATAAATAAACAAATTAAACCCATAAAAATAAAAGAGAAGATACACAACAGACTCAAACTAGGATATAAAAATAATGAACAACACAAAATTGTTCTGATGCAACACTCTCACCAATTGCTTTGTTTGTTAATATTTCACAAGGGACCACGAAAAGTTTCCTTTAGCAAAATATATTGTTCAATTAAAAGATTCTTAATCCACTCTTAACAAACAACTGTAATGAACAATTAAATTGCTCTGTGAATTCAGGAGCTATTCCACAAGAAAATTAAACTGAAATAAAAATCATTTCACATTCAGTTAATTTTTTATTAAATTTTAATAATATAGTAGATAAATCTTTACCCTCCACCTTTTCAAGATAAAAAAAGTTTCTACATCAGGTAATACGAATTAACCATTCGAAAAGCTTTTTCGTTGGAAATATTATTTTCAAGAACAGATTTGTTTCACAATTGAGTGTTACATTTATTATTTTGGCAAAACGATAGTCTTTCAGATATTATTTCTCTATTATTATTTATGTTATAACACAAGTAAATTATGAAGAGAAATGTTCATACACATAGGTGACAGTGAAATCATATTAAAAGAATTTCTACTTTTCGAATTTCGCGCTACATTGTCTCTCTGATTTAAGGAACGTATTACAATGAACAAATTACTAAATGGGAAGTACGAAAAATGAACTCTCTTAGAACTAAATACTGAGATTTTGTGTCACGACATTAAAATGTCTAAACATGCCACATTAACATTCCAATTCTATTTTACCGTATTGCGTTTGTCAGTAATAAAATACTTAGACTGAAGATTTGGTGCTGTCCTCTGTCAAAAATCGTATTATATGACGATATCTCTAATTTTCAAACTTGATGTTTATAATTGGAAAAAAATTAATACTTACTATTTTAACAAGTAAACTTACGCCAGAAAGAGGATATTGAATATGTCATTAACGTCTCTCTCTCTCTCTCTCTCTCTCTCTCTCTCAATGGATGCACCAAGTACTTTGTGAGGCTAATAAAATGACTATAGAGCAGTCTACAAATCATGGATCACGTTGTACAAAACGAAAGACGAGACTATCAGTCCATGAGAGAACAATTACACTTACATATTGAAGCGTTTTTATACCTGTAAAATCTAATTTAAATACAGATCAAAGTAGCATATATCAAAATGTTTACAATTATTTTATAAACACTTTTATTTATTTTAATTTTTAATTTATTAATGCTTGTTGGGCCAGTTAGACCATTCAAGGTTTTGAATCATGCATAGTAATGCAAATATAGCAACAAATGGCATTTTGCACATAGTTTTTAACTTACAATTAATATTAATTAATTACAGAGGAGTGTCCAGAAACGGTCCTCGAGGAACTCGAATTTATTTATAAGTTGTTGTTATTATCTGCATTCTTTTCTGCTATTTTACGGAGGTCTAAGTAAGTCTTTGGAATGCCACTTTTAATTCTTGGATACGGGTATGAAGTTAAACCTAAATGAAATTTTTGGGTTGCAGGGCAGGATGGTAGATTTGTATAGAATCGGGTGGAGAGTCTGTCTATCAATTGTTATATTGAGCATATAGAGAGTTCTTTATAAATTTGCTCGTTGCGGATAAACCAAGTTACATTTACTGTCCAGGGTAGATACATGTTTTGAATTATAAATACACTTTTAGACTAATTTATTTGCAAACAATGAATGTGTCATTCCATTATTCGTTATTCCATTAACGTCGTCATTATTCGTCATTCCATTAACCGAAAATATAGTTTGAATTACTTCGGCAAGCTCAATAAAGGACTGCTCCGTTAGTATCATTCCTTCAGAATATGATTCGGAGCGCCCTGGGTCAGTGGGGGAAAGGTGAGTAAAAGCCTAGAAAGTATTCGGGGTGCTGTAGAGATTACTCGATGAGGAAGGTGCCACTATGACGAAGAGGCCTCCAGGGGCGATTGCCTGCGTCGATAGCAGACGTCGACCAGCCGGGGCGTTATCAGCTTCCTCAAATTGGGAGGCAGCACCCAACCATGAGCTCTTCTCTCCCGCCCGCCCGTCATCTCTCCCTCCCTCTCGGCCTGTCTCTCTCTCTCTCTCTTCCTCTCCCGCCCTATTGCCCATTCTGCCCTCCCCGCCTCTCGCCATCTCTCCGTGCTCCCTCTCGCCTCGATACTAGCCAGATGGCGCGATTATGCTCCGGGATGAATTATTCTCCCCTCCTTCCCCTCCTCTTTCTCACAGCTGCACTTACTTTCCTCGCCGTGAAAGCTCGGGGAGCGGATCATACGATGCTCTCAGATAGCCGCTAATTTATTTATGTAGCCGATACCGTATTTATGGTATTGGTTTATTTATAAATCCGATACATCGCTTCTAATAGAGTCCTCTGAGA
The DNA here is from genome assembly GCA_031308135.1 of Acheta domesticus. Taxonomy (NCBI): domain Eukaryota; kingdom Metazoa; phylum Arthropoda; class Insecta; order Orthoptera; family Gryllidae; genus Acheta; species Acheta domesticus. Next base: position 42,744,959 of record JAHLJT010000631.1, on the reverse strand, counting down.
GTATAAATCTCCTCCTGACCGATGTTCTGATGTCGGGAGCGTAGATTTTGCTGCAGGAGAAACTCGCAAGCAGTCCGAATATCCATAAAGCAGGGAGAAGTTATTTCACAAAATTACACGTCTCAAAATTGTTGTGCATTCAAATTGATATGCCAAATATTAAGAACCTTTAAGCACAACATAAAAAATAACAAACCTCACTCGTTAGAACCTAGTTTAATTACTGCCATCTTAGATAATACTCGTAAATAAAATTTTCAAATAAATAATTTGTGAGAAAAGATGTGCTAACCATGTGGATCTCAATCATTCAGAAAAGAATTGATAAGTTGGTAATATCATGGTAATGAATATTTACTTAGTAATTTCTAGATTGACAGTTTTATATTTTACCAAAAAGTATTTACTTGCTAATCAGTTGAATAGATCACTTAAAATTTCCTAAGGTTTTTTCCATAATAAAATAAACTGACTGTAAATTTCATGGAATAAATGTATTGACATATCAAGAAAAGAACAATTCTCTAAAAGATTGTTTACTGTGTCTCTCAACTTAGGCAAAATATAAATAGAATTTGAGAACAGAACCGGAGAATTGTCAATTTCGAAAGGAAAATTATATGGTAAGGTTTTGATGACAACAAGGAGAGCTAGTTTAGCATATTAATTAAATTATTGTATAAAAGTACTCAAATGAACCTTCATGGACTAGTGTTGTTCTTTTTAAAATAAAATATAAATAAAGGAATAATTGATAATAGCGCGTGGCCTTTTTATTTTCGAAGTTGTAATAAGAAGTACTGCGTTGTACCTTGAAGAGAGATCTGCCTAGGAGTGAATTATTTTAATAAAACGGGTAATTCATTTGGAGTAAACAATTATATGATACGACTCCTCGCATTTTTGGAACGATGAATAACTGACACGTGCACCCCATCTTATTTAAAGGAACAACGAAATTTGACATACACGACATGATATTTGTAGAAGAATTAGATTTCCTCGTCGGGAATTAATTTCAAAATTATAAAAAAGCAAATTAATTGATTGTGTACATGCAAACGTTTTGCAATTTTTTTTCTTTGAAGTGTCTAAAGATTGCAATTATTTGTTGTTTACGTAACGAAATATTGTGAGCTTTTAAGCAATCGCACTCCCACAATTTATCTTTCTTGGGAAGAAGTTATAATCATTTCGATTACATATTATTATGTGTATTAGTTTGTGTTGAGTATAATTAACACATTTCCTTTTAAAACTTTATTTTTAGAAAAATGATGCATAAATAATTGAAGAAAGTTAACCTCATTCTACTGCATGCAACTGACGTCAGACGCAACACAAGTGGCTGTGCGCTCAGCTGAGTGTGGTGGTGGTGGCGACGCACCCCGCGCACTCTCTTGGCCACCGCCAGAACTAGATGGATTGTAAAACAGTTTATCCAGAAAGTATGCCTTGCGGTAAACTGCATATTCCGGACAAATGTATTATGTAAATAATAAACGCACGTCTGGTCGTGCCATCTCTCTTTAAGTTTCACCTCGGCATTATAGCCTTTATAGGGAAGTATGGGAACCAACAGCTTACCCACCGTAAAAACATTTTCTCATGTTCACTATTGTTGATGATGTGGCAATGTGTCGGTGTGTCGCAATAATATAATGTTGAAGGGTATACATTATTCTATTATTATTATTATTAAGCAAATATTTATCTTTTCTAAATTTTTATTTTTAACGTGATGTAGTATATCTTCAAATATTTTGTTCTACGACAGCTCGTTTTGGATCTATTTCTGAAACATATATAAAATAATTTGATATATTACAATTACATGTCAGTTATGTTCATTACTTGATAATCATATAATCAGTTTAGTTTTTAACATCAGCAACATACAGAGACTAAGCGATATTCTAAACTCAAGCCTTCACACAGGAAGTTAATTTTTAAATATCAGCAAGTCTTTATAATGATAATTTATTAACAAAATTTCTTCTATTTCTCTATTTTAGGTAAGACTAATACTTGCCTCGATGCTGCACTATTGATGCATGACCTAATTATCCTAGATGGTTTGTGTGATTAATAGTGATTTCGCAACTTGTGTAGATAAGTACCTTTCTCAACTCCTATCCAATGACCCCAATAATGAAAATAATAATTACTTAAACTAATGTCTAAAATACTTATTTCCAATACCTCCCAGAAATTGAAAGAAAACTATGCAGCTTTGTAAGAGTGGTCCATGGTTTTGTTAGATGTTCAGAAACTCGAAATATCTCTAAACAAAGAAACTAATATTTGATTGTTATTCCGACAGTGTTCATACTGCATTTACCGATTGAATTATCATACTCAGTGTGACACTGCTTATGATAAGTTAACTTTATCCAAAGAAGAGGCCGGTCCATCATTAAAAATATTTACTATTCACGTGATGCGTTGTAGAATTCACGTGATACGTTGTAGAATTTTTTTTATATCATTGGTGTGTAAAGAAGTGTTCTTGTATGTTATTGATGATTTTCAATATGCGTGTTATTTTTTTTTGACTTATGTGAAAGCAATTTATTGGAAAACCTTTTGTATGATAGACAGCATTTTTTTACTGCAAGCCAATAGTTGTATTTTAAATTTGTTTTGAATTACTGTCTTGAAGGTGTTAATAATTTAAATGTGCGAAACGTTTCTCAATTTATTGCCGATACAATTTAAAAGTCCCTGAAATAGTCGATATTTTACCAAATGATTTGGATCTATTATTTCATAAGTCATCATAACTACTACATTCTGTCGTCGCTGCACATGTTTAATTTTTTGTTGTAAAATTTGCCTTTAATGTGATACCAATAATATTCACAATTTAGAATACAAAAACCTATATTGGTTGGAGGGTTTTAACATAGTAGTGTAGAATAAAAGTTCAATTCTAGCCTCAAGAAAGACCATCATTTACATCTAACAAAATTTTTATTGCAAGAAAATTCTATCGAAACAACATAAAAACTGTTGTTGTTGTTTTAGTTTTTTTAAAAGAAATTATTTATGAAATTTTAAAACGTTAATTGGAACTACACCTATACGATATCTGCAGTTTAGATCTTCTAGTCTCTGCCAACGTCTCTCAGGAAGGAAAAAAAGTTTTAATTCAAAATAGAACAAAATATTTATTTCAAATGAATAAACTTATCATAAAAAGTTCTCACCAATCATCTCTCTATTTTAAATAGATGTTTAATCTGAAAACTATTTTTAACATTTTCAGTTATCACCAAATAATTGTTTTAAGAATTTCGTACTTCCAAAATGTAAGTCCAGAAATAATAATAGTAATAATAATAATACGTACAGTTTTCAGTCTTTTTGGAGACACAGTTATTCACTTTTTAGACTTTTTACATTCAAACGTTAATAAACGTTCCCTTTCCTGGAAATGGCACGCACAAACCTGGAAGCAAACGTGCCGCGCAAAACACGATACGCGCTCTCAAAGTGTGCTACAAGCGCACTCCCAAACAGCGGCGGAGAAAGGAACTAGAAGGACTGCGGGTCTTCCGAGCTTGCACTTGCCTGCACTCTCTCGGCGAAAGAGGAAACTATCAGGCGCGGCGCGCCTGGCGGTAGACACACCTCCTGACACATCTGCGTGCCGGGTAGCCGCGGCGCGGGGGTGGCACCAATCCCGCAGGCGCGCCAGCTCACATTTCTCGGAATCGCGTGACGCGCCTTTCGCCAGAAGGCGGCGAAATTCCTCTCGCTTGGCGAGCCAACGATCTCGTAATCTTCACGCGATGCTTTCTATTCAGCTGCATCTCTTCTATTCTCTGCCCTTGTGATGATTTTGGTGGCCAAGTATCAGAGACTTAGTGAGCGGTTTGTCGGACGATTTGGAAATGATGGATGATGATTTAGATGTAGCACGAGATTTGACGCGGTGTGTGTTTGCTTTGCTTGCCAAAAGCACAAGTTTCGGGGCTGCTTTCTGCGACATTTGAACGCACGAACTTGAGGGATTGAAGGCTGTCCCTACAAACGGCGGCCTGACACCGTCATTTCAAGCTATTGTTCAACAAAATTCAGTCAACATTGGGATATTCGAATTTGTTCGTTCAATTGTATTTAAACTACTGATGGTTCGGTTCCTATCAATTGTATTTAAACTATTTTAATTTGCAATCGTAATGCTAATTTTCAACAAGTTGCCTTCGACTAATTTGCAGTATTTCAAAGTAAATTTTACAATTCAAATAAGATTCTTGGCAAAATTAATTATCTATTAATGCAGTCAATGGATAAGTTTGATTCGTAAGGGCAGTTTTAGAGGCCACAAATTGATATATTATCTTCATATGTTATTAATTAATCAGTAAATAGAATTGAATTGAACTATTTAATTTACAGATATAAGCGACACATATGCCAATAACTTTAATATTTTTTCTCGATCATACTTCTACAGATACAAATGGTAATCACATTGAAGTATTTAAAAGTCAAAACATGTTAGGAATATATTGGAATATGTACTATTCCTAGTAGGTTTAAGAAAAGTATTACCCTATGAATATAATAATTTCCTGACACAGTACATAATCTTGTTTGTACATAATCTTTCATGAAAATGTAAATTTACTCTTTATCAAAACCTTCGATTCATTAAATAAGGAAATATAATCTTTCACAACTTCCTTCTCATTTGTGGTATTTGCACATTCCATATCTATTATAAATTAAACATTGTTGCAAGAAATTCACTAATGGATCATACATAGTAGATTTCATGGTTATTTTTACAATTCGATAGTGCATACCCAAATAAATTGGGTATGTGTGAAGCATTTTTTAAATAGATTTCTGATAAGAATTATTTTTGTGATGTTATTTGAGAACAAAAATGAACGCATTAGTAGATTTTAAGAAAATGAGAGAAATTAAAGTTTTCAGGAACCATAATTGAAGTTATGAGACACAGAAGGAGGTGTCTCGTATGTACGAGTATTTTCTACATTAAGGAGGGTATATATAGTAAGAAATTTTTCATTGATTAGTATATAAGGAAGTTTGTAGTAATAAAACAAAATAATGAGTTACAACTTTGTTCTAGCTTGTACAGGTACCTGATGTCTCTTTTTGGGAAAACACCGAAGAAATACGTTAAATAAATACATACGCCAGTGATATTAAGTCATAAAACTGAGTATTCTGTTACGAAATGAAGAATCGTCATATTCATATAACATTGAATACTCGTATATCGTGAATTTAGCTCATATTAAACCATTACTATCTGCCTGTTAATAAACCAAGTATTTGTGTTAGTACAAAGAGGTCACAGGAAATAATCATTAGCGATAATTTTGCATGTTTGAGACTTATAATAAATTAATTATTGATTGATATTTGGAAATCCAGAAATAGTCAATATTATAAATAGATATAAAGTCGTGATGCAGAGATAGTTGTGATGTGCGTATCTGGAAAAGCTTAAAATTGAAGCTTACGACTATATTTCCCTGAACCCTCCATCATGCAATTACTATATTATTAATCCATGTATGTCTAATTATTAATTAGACATTCGTGCAATTTTTAATTTCTTAGATAAGAAAATATCTTTAAAAGAACTTCATGATGTGGAATGTTTCTTGAATCACCCAGTGTGAGAGGATAGGTCAATTAAAGAATTAAAATATTCTAAAAAGAAAAATTAGTAAATCTATATATTAATAAGTGAAGAGAAAAACTTTGTAACTCCTTTTTTTAGTATATTGCTCTCACGGATAAATGAGAGATTTGGTGTCTAAAGTTTATTTGGAGAAGGGGGGAAATCGTCCAGCACTACTGGTGTGCATAACTCAAATAAGATGCCTTTTAGAGCCTTTGAACCAGATTTTTGTGTCCATAGGGAAAACTTTTTCCCTATCCCCAAATATTCAAAATGGATTTTTTTATGCGTTTTAGTCGAAGTTTGCGTTTAAGAAAAAGATGCACTACTCTTAAATTTGCATTTGTCTACGGGAAACGCGTACAGTTCACATTATATTCGACTTCTGGAGGTCTTCGCTGTGTTCGCGGTTGAGGTCACGAGACGACTTGCCGTTGCATTTCCCAACCATGTTGGAGAGACCGAAATTTAAGCACAAATTGTCAGCTAGTCAATTTTCATTTCGCCTAAGTAATGAATGAAAAATATTGCTTCTCCATCCCAAGATTCTGGATGTGGGCCTGTGGGGGTTGGTATGTAGGCGGGTGTGGAGGTGGGTGAGTGGTCGGTTGTGGGGGTGAGTGAGTAGGCGGATGTTAAGACGTGTGTGGAGATGGGAGAGAAGGCGGGTGTGGAAGTCGGTGTGGAGGTGGGTATAGAGGCGTAAGTGTAGGCGGGTGAGTAGGCGACTGTGAAGGCAGGTGTGCAGGCGGATGTACTCTCGGGTGTATAGGCTGGTGTGAGGGTGGGAGTTGTCGATGGATTTGTAGGCAGGTTTGGAGGTGGGGGTGTAGTCGGTATGTAGGTGGGTGCAAAGGTAGGTGCGCAGGCGGGTTTGGCCGCTGGTGTGTAAGCGGGTGTACGCTCGGGTATAGAGGCTGGCGTTGGGGTTGGGGTATTGGCAGGTTTGGAGTCGGGGGTGTAGGCGGTTGTGTATTCGGGTGCAAAGGCGGGTGCTTAGGCGGGTTTAAAGCCAGGCGAGTAGGCGAATGTACATTCGGGTGCACAGGCAGGTGTGGAGATGGGGTATAGTGAGTTTGTAGGCAGGTATGGAGGCGATTTTGCAGGTGAATGTGTAGTTGGGTGAATACTAGGTGGGTGCGGGGGCAGGTTTAAAGGCAGGGTACGCTCGGGTACGTAGGTTGGTGCTGGGGTGGTGGTGTAGGGGTGTGTGTGGGCGGGTGGAGAACGTCATCGCCCCCACTGCCGCTGTCCACTTGGCGGTCGCGGTCTCCCCCTCTCCCCGAGGGACGCAGGTTCTCCGCTCCGCACTCGCGGCTCCCTGAGCTCCTCCTCACTCGCTCCCTTCCCTCAAGCCCCCGCTGCTCACGGCCGTGCGTCTCTTACATTCCTTATTTGCTGCGTCATGTCTCTTGCCACATACGGTCTATTGCGGTATTTTAAAATTGTTTATTAACTGACTCTTCTCTTTAATAATTAATAATTATGTGTATAGATGTTATTTCAAATGGGAACTAAGGTGGTACTGGTACTAAGTCAGATTTTACAAATAACTCCAACAAAATCTGTCCTTTTTGGTGTTTTCATTTCATTTCATTTGAGAAATTAAATAAAACATATATCTCTGCAGAAGAGAACTAATTGATTGGAAATAAGTTTATCAAAGCCATACTTGCCGTAAAGTCATGATGCGAGATAGACTTTCCCCTCCAACTCATCTCAACTTCCCCAAACCACCTCAATGTATCTCCATCCCCCAACCCACACCAACACGCTCCAGCGCCCTCCAACGCTCCCCAACCTACTCCAACCCTTTCCAACCCTCCCAAACATACTCCAACTCGCCTCAACCCCCACCAACCCGCCGCAACTCACCACAACACTCCAAAACCCGCCACAACACACGCCAACCAGACCCAACACACGCTAGGCCACTTCAACTCGTCCTGACCTCCCCCAACCCGACACCACTCTCTCCAACCTACCCGAACCCACCCAGTCCCAACTCAACCCATCCAACTCGTTCCAAGCCGCTCCAACCCATCCCAACCCGCCCGAACCCATCCCAACCCGCCCGAACACGCCTTAACCCGCCTCAACCCGAGCGAACCCTCTCCATCCCTCTCAAACCTCCCCAAACCACCCCAACCCATCCCGTTCATTCCCAACCCATCTGAATCCTTCTCCAGTCGTAACGTTCCCCTCCCCTTTTCGTTCGCACGTTTTATCCGAAGTTTGCGTTTAAGAGAAAGATGCTCTACTCTAAATTTGCATTTGTCTACGAGAAATGCATACAGTTAACTTTATATTCGACTTCTGGTGGTGAGTTAGTAGAGAGACGGGAATGGGGCAAGACAGAGGTCTTGCCCCATTCCCGTTCCAACCCGCCCTAACTCCAGCCCCATCTGCCCCGCCTGTTCCTCTCCGCCTCGCGAGTCTTGCGTACGTGATGGGGCCCTCTCCCTGCCCGAGGCTTCGCATTATCCCCCTTCGCATCTGTAAACACGCGCTCCTGCTCATTGTGCGCTGCGCTGCCCTCACATTTCGTCGGCCTATGAGGCTCGGCACGTGTTCGTGTCCGTGTTGTGATGAATGGAGATGCGAGACATGCCTGCGCTTGGAGGTTTTCATCGTGATAAACTCGCTATAATGAAAGCTGTAGACAAATGTTTGCTTTTGTACACCACAATCCTGATTTTTTGTACGCGATCGTCTATAGTTTCATTTCCTTATCTTCAATAATACCAGACATTTGAATGTAAGTTTGATTTGTTCTAATGCTCTTCATAAACTGCCTCAATGAAGAGTCCAATTTGTCTTCCATATGTGAACCGTATATTGAATTTCTTCATATAATAGCTTTAATGGAATGTCGAAAAGGAATGATACGCGTGTTGCTTTTCCTGGTCTGTTAAGAAATTATAACCGCCTTTCCACTCGTGAAATTAAAACCAATAGTATTTAACTATACATATACTCGTAAAATGTCCCAATCATGGAGGTTTATCTCAAAAAATGTATCGTTTTTTCTAGCCGATTTTTCTTACTGCTCCTCCCTACTGTCCAGTAATAAAATGCAACTCATCTATCTTAGGAGGCGGTATGTATTGATTGCTGTGACGTGCATAAACTGCATATATACATAACCACTTTGATTTTAACATGCTTTCAATTATTTTCAATATTTCACGCATTTTGTAACTCTGTTGGATGTTATTTCGTTCGTGTAATTGTCTTTTTACACACCACTTGTGCTTTGAAAATTCTCAGTTAAATCTCAAAACATTCATGGCATTACCTATGAAAATTTAGATCATTCAATGGAATATTTGAGCAAGATGATTATAAGGAACCAGTGGCCTAAGATAGCAATAATTCTGCTGTACAAAACTAGACGAAATGTATCACCAAAACGTATCAAACATAATGTTTAATAAAACAAAATAAAATACTCTCAAATGAATAACATTAAATTTAATATTTTAACAAAAACCGCACTTACTTATTTCAAAAACAGCAATTACTTAGGACAGAATTTATACAGTGTAGCAGTTATTTACAAAACAAGAATACAAAAAGATGTGTAAGTTATGTGAATAGAAGTGTTAATGCCGGGCGACCTCTTCCTTATGGATTTGCTGTCACATGACAGCTGAGACTTAAGTTATGATACACTGAATATGAGAGTTCAGTCGATACGCGCAGTATGAGAATATGCACAATAACACGTTAAAATATTAGCATTTTCTATCAGTCGAAACTTTTTCCATCGTTCATGAATTTTCCTGAGTACCCGGTTGCCGAACGAAATCACAGACGCATCTCACATTGCCGGAGGCAGAATTTATTTCAATTTTTGAGTCCATTGGAATTTAGTAATATAAGATTCCAGTTCAGCAGTTAGCCTACGTGTAGTTATTGAAAATGGAAATTGAAAAATTAATTTGAAAGGTCATGGTCAAAGCAAAATTTAACGTTGAAAGTGAAGCTAAGGGGGATGCTTGGATACGATGGGTGGAATGTTTGGGATAGAACGGGATATAACGAGGGGGGCGGGACGGGGCGGGGCGGGACAGAGCAGAGCAGTGTGAGACGGGAAGGAGTGGGTGGTGGATATCTAACGCGTGTGAATACAATTACTTCAATTTACACTGTAGACAGAATGCATTTATTTTTTTTAATAAATTATTGTAATAAATAAACGCCATCGTTACTTTCGATTGTTGAAAATAAAAGATGTCATTTATTGAAATTTATAATGAAATTTAAAAATAATAATCATTCAACTTGTCTTCACAAATGAAGAATACATAATGTCACCCCTGGTCACAAGCGCTCATGGTACGTGTTTTATCCTAAAGATGTCACTGCTTCTAATGCCATTGCAGGTACCAACCGACTTTTCCAATACATTCGTACATTGGAAGATATTAAAATACAAGTTTAGAAGAAATGCAAGAAAGATATCCCGATTTGTTATTAAAAACAAGCCTTTCTCGTAGATAGAAAATTATTTTTCTTCCGAAAACTGAACTGCCTGGAATCATTTGAAGTTTACACAATTGGAGAATGGGGCATCGGGAGTGGTAACAACAGACTGAAAAAACGTCTATCGTTCTCTCCGATTTTTCCATAATCTAATAAGACAACTGTTCCCACAAAATCCTCGGGAAGTGTCATAGTAATGGAAGGTCTTCCATACACTCTCCGGATTCTATCCATCTTTTTCTTCCAGCTAAGGGTCCTCGTTCACAGACCTCTTCACCTTTGGCGGCGTCTGACTCTTCAGCGTGTCGCCAGGTCGCGCTCTGTGAGATCCCATTCGAATGAAACAGCGCGTCGTTACGGCATTGTACGCGTTTGAATGCGAGAAAAATCTCCCTCTTTTCTCCGCGACAGACGCTGGTCCACTGAAGCACCCGAGATCCGGTAACCTAACCTCACTCCAAGGCAAGGACCCGGCGGATGCTAGAGCAAGACAACAGACTGCAGGGGGGGAAAAGAAGGAAGCCGCAAAGAAAGAAAATGCTACTGTATTTTGTTTGTGTGTTTGGGTTCTCAAGGGGGAGAAAACGCGGGTTGGCCAGCGCGAGGGGAAGGGAAGGGGAAGGATTTTTATTTTCTTTTATTTTCCCCCGTTTGTAGCCCTTTGTTCTTAAAAGAATTCCTTCCCATTGCTTCAAGAGTAAATATTGGGATTCCAATGTTCCCTTTTATCTAGTATTGTTCCACCTCTCCCCGTGTTCTCTCATCAGCCACAGCCCTGTGGATGTGTGTGGGTGTGGGTGCGTGACGGGGACAGGAAGGGTCGGAAACGGCGGCAGCCAGAAGGTTTCTTGCTTACTTTCCATTGCCTGCCCTTAACTCGAGTGGAGTGCACACCGGCAGTTGTCCGAGAAAAAAGTGGGAGTGGGGTGTGGGGGAAGGGAAAGGGGAAGCGAAGGGAGAGGTTGGGGAAAGGGAAGGAAGGAACGCGATGTGGCGGAGGAAAAACGGAGAGTGAAAAGTATGAGTACCGGGAAGATTGGAGAAGGGAACTGCATAGTAGGAGAAAGGGACAGGGAGAAAACGGGGAGGGGAAAGGGAGAGGACTGGTGGGGTCGAGGTAAAGACGGGAAGGAAAGGCAGGGGAAGGATTGGTAGTTGGAAAGAGACGGGTGGCATCGGGAAGGGGACGCGGAGAAGATAGGGTGTGGCGAGGAGGCAACAGTGAGTGCCGTTCACATACAGATGTTCAGAGGTGAGATGAGATGAAAAGGAGACGACGGGGACGGGATGAATGGGAGGAAGGCGACATGGGAGGGGAGGAAGAATGGAGGAAAAAAAGATCAATTGAGTTGTTGATGGACGGTTAGTCGACTTCCCGGCACTTTCAGCGATTATGAAACGTAGAGGTTTTACGTTGTCCCAGACTTGATATGTAAACTTTTCTCCCTCGTTTTTTTCATATACATTTTTTTTATTTTTTCTTCTCGAGATGTTGACAATTTTGACTGAAGTTACCTACATCTTCATATTTGTAGAAATCATGGAAATCATAAAAAATCACAGTAATATAATACTACTGTTGTACTAGTAAAATGTGCGTTCTGTTTGTTGTGATGATTTTTCAATATATTTCCTGCTTTCAGTATTTTTCTAACGTTTTGTGTTTTCTCTTCGAATTTTTATATTATCTTTTAAATCTTATTCCTTCGTGTACCTCAAGAATCTCATTTCTCCGAGTTTAGTTCTTCTTATTTTATAAGTTATATTTAAAGAGTGTTTGGGGCACAGCAAAGTGATTATAGCCATGACTTCATGAAATTTTATTTGAATTTTTTCATTAACGAAGCATTTTGAGTGGTCTCGCGTAAGGTACTTAAATTATTAATGATTCTTATTCTTTTGTTAAAACTTGATATTCATTTTAATCTAACCACACAGCTTAATTGTTTTCAATTCATTTCTTTAAAATTACGCTTTAAGACGGGTTTCAAACAAATATTTTATCTGAGGTATAAACAACTATATATTGTAGTACTCCTTTCTAAGTATTTATGTTTAGATTAAAGAAATATCTTAAATATTGATGTCATCAGATATTTTTATAAAGTGTACGTAAATATCGTAATTTGTCATGCTGTGGTATATTTCCCATATTAACGACAATTAAAACAATGTTTGCACAATGAAAACACGACGTTTTGCGACCCTATTGGTCGCATCTTCAGGTGAACTGAGACAAATAAAAGAGACATTAAAAGTACATTGTGCCAAGTACCGCCAAACAGATTTAGGTATTCTGATAAGCCAAAAGACCCCACGGTATTTTGCCTGGGAAAATTTGCATCAAGCGTGCAGTAACGTGGGGATTGTACGCACACAGAACGTTTAGAATCCAAAGAATAGACACTGTTAAGTCAACGAATCAACAAGTCTAAATTCCATGTTTGATATGAGAGCGTAATGGTCTTGCGCTGCATTGAAGTAGGCATTGGAAGTCGGGATCATGCGGGAAATTAGATTTATTCCCTCTTTCGAAATCTGCCGACCTGGACTCATGTAAGCAATTGATGTAGTGCGAATGTTGCTTTTCATCATAATCTGGAGTTGTTATTAAATGGTATTGATGTGGATAAATCATGATTATTGTAGATAGTTTAACATTATGCATGATAATAGTGCCAAGGTATTAGTAACATTAAATTATAATTGTGATTTTGTTGAAATAAATTTGAAGTTTGTCAGTCACAATTCGTATATCTGATGGGATTTATGCCAGGATAGCTCCGCAGATGAAGAGGAATTCTTCAATAGTCGCCTGAAAATAGGTAGTCGCGCATATGGGTTTCACCCAAAGCCCAACGAGGGTCAATAACGTACGCGAAATACTTTTGATAGAAATTAGTAAGTTATATAAAGTATCAAATAGTAGAGAACATTTCTGACACATCATAATTTATTTTAACAATAAGCGAGAGCTTGATAATGCGGTTCTCGAGGTCATTTCATGGACTACGTCTATCCCGATGACACCCGAGTATGTATTATAGAAAGCTTATGAACTTACGAACGATAAGTTTTTGAGCATAGCAGGGCAAAGAAAAAATACTCTAATTATTAATATCAGTAAGAAAAGTAGGAATGTCATAAATGGCTGCCCACGGTAGTACACAAATGAAAGTTAATTAATGATTAGAATTTGAGGCGCGTTTCAAATATTGATCAACGAGGGGCACGAGTAATATAAATAATTATTAATGTGAAGATAAAGAACTGTTTCAAGTGTCGGCCCAACATGGGAACCATGAAAAGAATCTTGTATTAGAATAATTTTAGATCCGTTACAGTACTGAGTTGATATTACACGATTGCTTTTATGGTCTAGTCTTCAAATGTGAAGCTTTTCTTAAAATAGTGAAATTTAAAATATATCAAAGATGGACTGCGCAATAAGGTATTTTGTCAGTTGCATTTACCGACTAAATGATGTTAGTAATATCAATATTATTTTATTTCAATAATATATTCTTATTAACACTTACTGACAATCATACTCTTGAATATGAGTGGGCACAATGTACAACTCTGTACATTTCAACAAACATCATCATCACCAGAGAGTTTCCAAAACAAAGGACGTCTCCTGAGAACACTTCATCATGTGATCTCAAGATTTCGCGACCGTCGACAACCCACAGGTGCAGGCCTGCCTGCCTGCCGAGGGGGGCTTCGAGGGGGGACCGCCAGCGGAGGGCGCTCGCCCCCAAAGGGCACAGGCCGATGGAGAGGGGGCGATAGCCCTTAGGGCTGCACCCAGAGGCACAGGGTCCCCGGGGAGGGGGCTGCAAGGGCGGGATCGCCTAGGGTCCGAGGGCGGCTTCCCTCTGCGGGACGAGAGTGGAAGAATCGGGGGCTCATTGTGTGGACGGTATTACAGTAGAGAATGTGTTTTTGAAAAATAGTCACTCTTTAAAATATGTATGTTTCCATTTGGCGTTTTGAATCGACTAGCTAACGATGTCCGTTGTGATTGGGCCTAGTTCAATTCGCAACTCTTGGGGAGTAAGAGACATTTGGTGAACATGACGTAATCCCTTCATAGTATTGGCAAACTCCGACTGCCTTAGTTATTCTTCATAACTCAGATGTGTTTTTCTTCAAAACTGCGATGATTTCAAAGAAAAAATTGCACTCTATTTTTACCTCGACCGGGAATCAAATCCGTGAAACCCCTTAATTAAAATGAATGTTCAATTAAATTTGGATGATACAACAGTAGACATTTTATCGTTTCAGTTGTAACGGTTAAATAATATTAGAATGTCATGGATGACTAGTTGTGAATAACTTTGGCTGTGGTATTAGAATAGCCATAGTCCGATTTCATAATTAGAATTGCGAACAAACTCAAAAACGAGGAGAAATTTAAAATAAACTTTTTAATGAGATCTCCAATTTTATTTTTCCTCAATTATTTGTTTTATTATTTTCAATTTCTCAAAAAGAAAATAGAACAGAACAACATTAATTGTGATATGAATTGTATATACGAACATTTATATTCATTCAGAAATTAATTGACCTCGACCAGAATGAACGTGGATTCGAACTATTTGCATGAATTTTTACTAGAATATAAATAATTCATTACATGCGATTGAACATATTTATAACGTGAAATATGAGGCACGACGAATGCTCGTATTTTCGCTTAACGCTACCTCGAATATATTCTTAATACCTATCTTGAGATATGGTTCTCATTTGTCCAGTTGCTCTGAAGCCGAGAGAGATATCCCCAGAAGCCCGTACTTTTCGTAAGCTCTTGATTCTTAGAATATTAAGTGATTGCTCTATAAGTCTGCCATCGTGAAGGCGCGCCGAGAACGCCATTGGCGCAGCAGATGGGGATTTGTGACCCGCCTCTCCTCCCTTCTCTTTTTCTCATTGTTCCCCCTCCCTTCTCCTTCGTGTAGATGGGGAGGTAAGCTTCCGACTGACACTCACAGATAGAGATGCGATGCAGAAGTTTTGAAACACAACCAACCAGTCGCAATTTGTAATTAAAATATTTCTTTTAAAATGACATACTAGAACAGACCAAATGTATTAGGGAAAAGCACCTAGAACTTGATTGTGAAGAGTAATGTGTGTTAAAGTAGTGAACTTTCCCAAATGAATAAATTTTTCTCTCTCGTATCTATGTACCTATGTATAAGTTATACCTACGAATTCCACTTAACGTTTTGTAAATCTGTAATAATGATTGTGTTCATCAGCGCAGTCAAAGGAAATATAACCCTATGAATAGATTTATTTTGTAATCGGACATCTATACATCAATACTTATAAATTCTATCTACAGTATAGTGACATGAAATAATGTTTTCCCTCAACATTGAAGTTTATTTTGGAATTCTTTTGAAATATTGGTTTCACTATAAAATACAAATTTCGCCTCTTCTAAAATATTTGTTTCTCAAAAATTACACACTTATGAATATGTTATTGCAACATTAACTACATTTTTTAAGTAACGACAAAAAATTAGAATTAGATTCTTATTTTTTCAAAGGAGAGGGATTAAGGAAATGCTAAGCCTCTGCTTAGTGGGAATAGAAAATATAATTTACATGTGCTCCTAAAAACATGTGAAAAATGCATCGTCCTACAAGCAACGAAACAGGAACGCATGGCACGATAATTGGTACTATTCTTGAACGAAGCAATTAAAATAACACTTCTTTCTCAGAAGACATTTTGTAAAATGAATTCCATCTTCGCCGACAGAATGTGAAAGGTATGCTCGAAGTGTATGTGCTTTGGCATGGAAACCATGAGTGTAATTATTCCTCTCTCGGATTCTTGGAATGCGCCGTGAGGCTCGTTTGGCCCGTGACGAGTACCGTTCTCAGAAATAAAAATACTACCTCTACATTTAGAACGTCTTCGAAAAGAAACTACTGCGATCCATTTTCAACGCAGAGGAAATAATAAAATGTATTAATTCAATATAGTTACGTAAACAGCTATTAATTTACTAAGTGTGTTGGTATGAAAACATACTGTATATAGCACTGTATTTGAACACTCTTATTTTTTCTCAGATAGCGTCCATAAATGACGTAATGTTAAAGAGGGGGGGGGAGGGATCTGAGGCAGTATTAGGCTGCGTTACATAGGGGTAGGGGGGATTAGCTACGAATTACGTTACGTGTTACGTAACTTCGAATTTTTTTACACTTTTCAACATTTAATGAAATAATTCCTATTTACTTTTTATTTATTTATTTGTCAAAAAACAGTAAAAACTGTATATGACAGTAAAAACTGTATAATACTTTCCCGTATACGTACGTAGATACGGAGTAATATACATAGTATAGGGAAAGTTATGAAATGCTGCGCGAAAAAACGGCGAATTTTCGGCAGAAAAAAAATCATTGCCGAGTCTTGATAACGAAAAAGTGGATTAAACCCTTTGCTAAATTAAGAAAAAAATTCTTCTAACACGTGGTGCAGCCAGAATCCCTGTTTGGTGGGTCTTTGATACCGAAAAATAATTGAAAGTAAAACGTCCGTGTGTCCGTACGTCTGTGAACACCACTAGCATCGAAACCATGCGTAATATTTTTTTCCAAATTGAAGAAATCCCTGTCGATCTGACTCCCTAGTCGAAGATTCGAGCGTTTGAAAAAAAAAATTAAATTTGTGGGTACTTTATATGAAGTCCTTCAGACGTTTTCAAAATTTCCCCAAAAACGGCTCCAAATTTTTTCTTTAAATTTCTTGAAAGAATAGAGTAAAATACACTTATTAAGGTGGCACAGGTCCGATTTTCATGGTTAACTCTGAATTTTGAAGGCGGAAGGACACCACACTACCCTTCCGGGTGTCGTACGCGATAAGAGCTAGGTCCCTTCCAAAATTAATTTATGTCTTGACCCTCTTCACGAACAGAAAATACGTAGAAAGCGTGAAAAAGATGCAGATATTTGTTTTTATATCATTAACATTTTATTTATATCTTCACTACATTTGGTAACAAGATCTAAATACCTTTACTTCGCTCTGCCTCAAGTTGCCTTTTAGCGTATGACTATCATACATGCTACTTATTTTGAGCATAATTCTTGTGACATACGTTTTTCATGAAAAATAATTTGTTTCAGTATTTGTTTCAAATGCAGTAGTTAAAGGAAAGAGTGTTCAGTTTATTTTGGTGTTAGTAGAATGACGAACTGCCGAGTGTTTCATTACGTTTTCACTATTGTAAGATAATACATCATTATTACTTTTAGTACGTTGAGTCTTTTTCTATCTTATTTTATTATATTATGCATTGCAGTTGCAGTTATTCGATTTTGTAACTTCAGAGTAACGTAAGTGTTGCTTTCTAACTTAATGAGTGCATGTGTTACGGAACATAACCTATGAAAAGCAATCTGAAGTTTTCTGGAAATAAAATGTGCCAAGTTACTGCAAGCCAACGCCTTTTGCAACTGGAAATAAACCATTTTTTGCAGAAAAAACAAAAGAAGATCTTAATAAATCAGCCTCTCACATTTGACAGATTGAAACATTGCACATAAGTTGACTTTTCTTTCTCATAGTTTTGAGAGTCGTACAAAACCAACAATATCATCTCTGTGGCACATTTATTTATGATTCTTAGAGGTAGTTAGCAAGGTTCCAGTTAAATAGAAGTGTTTTGCAGGTTTCTCTTTAAATGGGCCGAAACATTACGGAAAAAAGATCAGCAGATCATTCCAAAGACGTTTGAGAGAAATCTTGTTTACACTCAGTGGATTATTATGTTTGTTCGTTCGTTTTATAAATTTGTTGTTTTTGTAGTGACAAGTGTTATTATAGTAATAAGTTGTTATTTAATTTGTTTTGAAAACCGTGTGACTTGAAAAACAGTTTTGAAATGTTTATTTGAAATTTAGCAACATACTTTTTTTAGGTATTATGATAAAAAACATATTAAGGCCTACAATGTTTCTGTTTATTCAAAGCATTTTTGAAATGTTGAACTGAAAAAAAATCTTAAATTTAAGGCCATTCAATCAGTTAAACTACAATATATGGAAAGAAATCAGATAAAAATCATATACCAACTATTCTTTTTTAAAAATTGAACATTATTTATATTTTCCAATTGACTTAAAACCATATAATCATTGGGAGGGTAGTGCAGTGTATCTGCAGAATGTGTCTACAGAAAAAAATTTTTAAAAAAATTTTACAATTTCAAACCTTGTAGTAAAGTTTGTGCCTTGTGGTTCAGAAGTTTTGAAATGTGCAAGTCACTGCTGCACATTGTTATCAATAATGGGCATTGTTATACTACCTTTTTCATACAGCTGATATTTTGCTTCTACCACATGTTACAAATGAAATTATCGCCTATGATGACATAGAAATATTGTTATCATTCAAGTGTTAAAATGTAGTTTTTTCTGTAGTAAATAAAACTGCATTTAAATAAAATTTTGTTGCTGAAGAATTCTTAGAACTGTCCCCAAAGCTTCTCTAATGATGTTTTTGTGCAAGAAATTTAACAAATTTTGTCATAAAATATTATTTGTAGTTTTAGAATAGATTTTTTTTGTTCTTATGCATGTAACTTGTAGAAATTACTTTTCAATAACAATTTAAATATCTTGAAACTTGAAATTAAATTTAAAAAGAGTCAAGCTATGATTTGTTATCAAGCTAGGACTGAAACTTTTTACGAATGTGGCAGGCAGACTTTGCATATGACACTTTAACAGAAGAAATAATTATTAATACGGGGGTCAGTTCTTCCAGCGATGGACATTTTTCAGAGTGGTTTGGACAAGATTTCACCGCTACCTTGCGAGAGCACGTCGTAAATGTAAGTGCTGTGATATTTAAGCAAATTATCTGTGTGTTTTGGCTGGTATTTTGGACGTAATAAAGAAGTACAGTGAAAATAATACGTAATGACAGTTCTGGCTGCGACACGTGCCGGTATTTGAGTATGGTCGTGGAACGAATGGCACAGCCAATCACGAACTACAGGGCGAAGGGATACTCTCAAAGTTTGTTTACATGCGGAGTAAAGTTACAGTGAACGGATATTAGCTCAAAATTCTGTCTTTTCAGAAACACTCAAACGCCATTTTCTCAACAATGACTCCGAATTTTTTCTTCTAATTTTTTGGACAGATAGTGCTAATTGCACTCTTTTTTATTACAAAAAGTTCGTTTGGGGTATTTTTTTTTGTTTTTTCAAAATTACACAAATGTTAGTTATTTGAAAGATTTCTCACACCGTTCATAGGCAATTTTTTAGCAATTTCCTAACATTATTGTATTTGTGAGTTAAAAAGCTTCAAATGACTTCTAATGAATTTATTGGAAATCACAAAAGATTCCCGTGAAAAAGAGCGTCAATTTTCGCCTTTACAGTAGCGCTTAAACACCATTTTCTTAAAAACGGCTCCAATTATTTTTAATTGCCATTCAGGAGAATGTTTTGCTGTTCTGTAATAATCTTAAAATAAAATTTTTGTTCTACTATTAAGAAACCGAAAAATTAAGAAAATGTTAAAAAATGAGTATGTGTCAAGTCCGAATAGCTAGCCGAGAGGAAAGGAAATAAAAACTAATACGGGAAAGTCTGTGCCTTTCTGTAGCACCACTTTTTGAGTCCTGTGCTAAAATATTAAAATATTGACTAATTGCATTTTAAACATAAATACACTAAAGTTATTGATGTACAACTAAAGGTGTTGATTGTACTAAATTGTTACAATAAATGGAAATATTTTTCCAATTTTTTTTAAATCTGTGAGATTACGAAGAACATATTCAAAACTGATATGAAATATATTCTAGAATCCATTTAAATAGGTGATCTAGACTCTCGCTCATGCACAGTGGCGTAGCTTCAGTTGGTGTCACCTGGGGCAAAGCTAATGGTGTCACCCCCCCCCCATAAATTAAGTATAAAAATATCTATTCCTGCATAGATTCTACATTATTTTATTAAAAATACAAACATATTTGCATACGATAGTTATTTATAATATATTGAAAAATTCTATGTAATTAAGAATAATTCCAATGTAATTGCAATTAACTCATAATATCCGCTTACGATTTAAATATATTCTAATTAAATTAATATAAATAATTTTTAACTAAACCATACAAATTATGTAATTCCAATAATAAAATATTCAAACTACTAAAACTAAGAAAACTATTAATGTATAAATTGTTTAAGTAAATGATTTAAACTATCTAATTCCAATTATAAAATATTTTAATTGGTGTCACCCCTAGAATCGTGTCACCCGGGCCATGCCGCTCCCCCTGCCCCCCCCCCAGCTACGCCACTGCTAATGCTAATGCATCCACAAAGGTGTGTGCATAGCATGTGATTAACAATTTCTCGCATAACTCCTAGCTCCTTGACTCACAACTCCAACTAATATCTACTTAACTTATCATACATTTTAATATACATCACAAGCAAAATAAATACAAATTGTTATTCTGCACCATCATTTATTTTCACTTTTTGCATTTACAAGAGCGGGTGTTGTCGCAAGAGTTACGTAATTATTAAGGGGGAGTTCAAGTGCGCATTACGGATGCATCACAAGGAGGTATTGAAAATACGTCAAATTTGCGTTACGTAATTTATGGACAGCCCCTAACTATTTCTCTTACTTTTCCTCTACATTTCTTTTACATTCTCGTTTTATTTTCTTACCCTTACGAAGGAACTGGTCTTAAGAGCCTTGTAATCGTACGCCGGAAAACGAATTTTTGTGAGAAAAAACTCTTGTAACTGAGTCCTGATAACGAAAAGGGGAATGAATCCTCTTCCTTTATATAATACAGTACTTCTTCTATCACGTGGTATAGACAGACTCCATGTTTTATGGATCCTTCATACCAAAAAATCGATTGATAGCAAAACTGTTCGTCTGTGGTCAACGCTATAGCTTAAACCGTTCAGCCGATTTTCTTCAAAATTGACATTACTCTATCAGTCTGAATGAATTCGAGGCTTCGGAAGTTTCAAATGGATATTCTGATTTTTAAGGTTACTTTAATTGAATCCTCAAAAACATTTTCAATATTTTTCCCAAAAATGGCACCAAATGTTTTGATCAAACTCTGTCCTCGGCTAGCATAAAGGACGTTTAAGATAATGGTGCAGGTGTCATGTTTGTTGAAATCACAGATATTTCGAAAATTCGTCTTGCTATGAACACAATTATGAAGATACGCACCAAAGGCGCTTCATTTAAATTGTTTGAAACGGTCTTTTTCAAGTTATAGCTGTGGTATTAGCAGGGCAGAAATTGCAATATTACAATATTGCGTAACGTTTTCCGATATTGTAGACGCGAGCTTCGTTCACAGACAGATCGACCGACAGACGTTTTCGATTTTTCGGTATCAATGACTTACAAAACCAAGATTATGACTACAGTGTGTTAGAGGAAGTAATTTACTATGTATAGGAACAAGATTTATACACTTTTTCGATACCGTAGCTCGGCAAATTCTGTCGAAAATTCGCCTTTTTTCCGCAGCATTTCGTTACTCTCTCTCCATTACGTAAGCAGTAGCGAGAAAGTAGCGCATTAGAAACAAATTTACCATTGCATGTTGATAATATCGGTAAAAAAATATTACGAAAACGTTTTTGTCGAACATAAATATAATTCGTGACACAATGCTACGAAATACAAATTACTCAAATGACAGATAATAATTTTGACAAATAGTCATGGGTGGACAAAAATTTATTCCAAACATATATTTCGTGGATGAAGATGTCTATTTTCGAGTTATGTAATGATTTGAAACGGAATTGGCTCTCAAAGAAACCTTCATTTTCTATTCCATTTATCGATTTCGTATTAGTCTATAATAATAATAATAATAATAATAATAATAATAATAATAATAATAATAATAATATGCTATCGCACGATAGCAGCAAACAAACCGGATATTGTTATTCGGGATTTTGAGAAAAAATCGTGTCTACTTGTGGATGTTGCTGTGCCTTGCGATCAAAACGTCGTAACCAAGGAGGCAGAGAAACGTCTTAAATACAAGAGTTTGAAAATTGAGATCAGCCGAATGTGGGGCGTAAAGGCACAGGTCGTACCGATAGTAATCGAAGCTCGGGGATTTGTTCCGCAAAATTTGTGTGAGAACGTGGCTAAACTTCCAGGTCATTCAAAGGACTGGGAAGTGCAAGAAATTGCTTTATTTGGCACAGTTCACATTTTGCGCAAAGTATTGTAGAGGCACCGACAGTCCCTAGATCTGCTCCTTAGGTAGCTGGTTGCAACCTGGAGTAGATTTTATATTCAGCCGACTCATAACATCTGTAGTTGTGGTATGGAGCAATAATAATAATAATAATAATAATAATAATAATAATAATAATAATAAAATATCTTTTTCTTGAAAATTGAGTGATATCAAATGGCAAGTACAATTTTTTAATTGTTTTTACGTAATACACACTACTTATAATACAATAAAAGTTCCCAATTTTAGATACAATAAAGGAGTAGTTTCAAGTAAATAATACAATTATTGCATGAATACACGCATTCATTGTTATGTTATAACTTTACAGGATTTTTGGTTAAACTCTGCCATATACTTCAAAGGTTCTCATCAATTATTTATTTTGTTTGATTTTCTCTACTTTCTTCCTCAGCAATTTGTTGTATGCATCCTTAAAACTACGAACATTACTTTAAGTACTTTGAAATGATTTGGTTTCAGTATATTTTTTTCTGAGGAATTTTGAACAACGTCGAGAATTAAATTGTCGTGAATTGTTGATTTTAAATTAACGTTAAAAGTAACACCATTTTGAACTTTTTTGGGGTTTCCTCAGCCTGAGTACAGTCTTTTAATTCCTTCTTTTTAATACCTAACAGGATTTATTCTTATGTTTTAGATACCTATATTAGTTTGACGTTAAGAATTTTTTCTGTAAGTATTAAACATTAACTATCTTCGATTTTTGTAATGGTCTGTTTCATAATTGACATCTTCTCGTTTCAATTTTGAACGTGAGCATGAACTAAAAATGGGGAAATACTCCTTGAAATAGGATTGGAGGGTCTTGTCAATTTTCATTGTCGACTGTTATTTCTTCTTTCTTTTAATCTTATGAAATATTAATGCAAAAAGTTTCCTAACTTTGGCTTAAACAAACAAGGTGATTTAAATTGGTAACGATGACAACATCATTATTCAGCGTGTTGCAAACACCACAGGCAATATTTATAAATAACGTGCTGCTTTTATATAACTATTACGAGATTTTCCATTGTTTTTCTACATGCAACAATATTGTCTTCACGACATGAGAGAAGGTTAACACTTACATCCAGAAAATATCACTCAGCCGCTTTCATGCCGGCTATTTTGCAGATTTCCCTATCTGATTCACTTATTCAACGCTAATGCGTTAATTTTCACTTCTTATCGTCAAGAACCAAAGTGCCTCTCTTGTGTGCAGCAGGAAACAGAAAACAGCGTCTTGTTCCGGAACGGAACACAGCATTTTTGCTCAACGCATGAGAAACCGTCTGCGTGAATGTTCATTACAGATAATTATAATCAGCTCGCGAGGGCTTTCCGGGGACTTCCTTTGTGAACGCACCTGTCGCTCCCCGCGCGCACTGTGGTCGGCTTCGCAGAACGCGCTCTGTCGCAACCGAGGCGACGCACCACGTGCACCAGAGTATGCGCACTGGAAGACACTTCCGAAGAGGCGAATCAGAAATGTACCGGACATCGAGCAGCCGGTATTGATAACGCTGGGAAAATTGTGACGAGCTGGGAAACAGTGTTTACAATGTGTTTATACAAGCCATTTCAAGGTATTACTCCTTCACTTTACATTTGCAGACGGCAGAATTAGGAACTAATGTTGTTTTGAAAGTGAAGGCCCGAACTCACAACCGAGAATACACGAATGGTCCCGATATAATCAGCATCTGACCAATCAGCTGTCTCCGAAGGCAGAACAAGCGTTACGGGCACAGCTGACGAATTATGACTTTCTGACAGTAAGCTGGAGCCGTACCCTTAAATAATTGAGGTAATATACAATAAAATAGATCACACCACTCGCTATTCATAACATTCCTCTACAATATTTTTATTTCTTCTTTGCACTTATCTACTACTTAATGTTATGTTCTTGCCCCGCCGTGGTTTTGTGTGCTGCTCGCCGCCATCTATATCATATTAAACGGTCAGTATCTACTACAGACGCGCGTTTCTCATTCAGTCGGCGGAGACTTCATGCAAACAGATCGCAGCGCTCCGTCTGCAAATGTAAAGTGAACGAGTAATTGCATGCAAGGAAACGTAAAGAGCGTAGAGTTCGCGGACACTGCGTCCAAAGCACGACATTTAAAAGTAAAAGTTGTACAAATTGCTTCGGAGAGGCGATAAGTCACTGGATATATGGCCTATGATTGTCTTTTGGAGCAGACTGATTTCAGCCATTGTCACAAATGTAGCAATAATAATTCTCTTTTTTAGTAACAAAGCAAAGAAATGATCTATTATAGTGTAATAATACGTCAGTGAGATTTTAAATTAAGAATTCAAAGAAAAATTAATCGTTTAAATCGAAAATATATTGATTTTGTAAATGTTTTTACATAAGAGTGCCATAATTGCATTAACTTCCTACGTTTAGTTTGGAATGTTTAATAGACAAGGATTTTTGGAAGAATTAAAAAAAAATAAACATGAAATAGTAATAAATTGTAAAGAATATAATAAGAATAAAATCTTAATTCTCGGTGTTAGATATGAAATGATTGGGGGAATTTGTTCTTTAATATAATGTATTTCACAAATACATATAAAATAATACCTGTTTACACCACTGGCCAGCCAAATGCAACGGTTCCCACAATTTGTTCTTTAACATAATTTATTAACAATAATGCCAAAGTACAACCTGTGTATAATAAATTTAACACAGAAAAGATTTCCCTTCGCTTTGGAATTAATCCGCCGTTTCAATAAAATTTATTTAAGAGTGTGAATCCGAGGAAGTGACCACAGGACTGCCGAGATTCCCAGGTGGGCAAGTAGCGCGTGTGGGTGCAGTTTGACATCACTAGGAACGTTCGATTCCTCCTTAATATATAAAAGAATCGATTCCGGAATACATCTCAAAATCGAAACTTTGGAATCAATTATAAATTCGAAGCGAAAGGAAAGAATCGATTCCTCAAGTAATCGATTCACGTGTAGACACCATTGAATAAAAGTATCGATATCGTAATCGAGCATTTATAAAAGATCTCCTGTATGCATGTTTTCCCCCCTATATCACTGTAAGTACGATAAAAACCTAAGCGTTGTTTATTATCTTGATGACAGATTGTGAAATAATCATGAAAAATTATTAGTGCAATAACCACTTCCACCAAATGCAAATTGCACTTCTATTACTCTGAAGCACAAGCATAATCAAAATTAATTTTTTGTCATTAAAATGTATTTCTTAAAATCTACAATGCACACGTTTTTATGTTAACCGCCAATTTGAGTGACAATGGCATCGATCTCACTCTCGGGGTGACAGAAAGAGAGAGAAAACCAGAAAAGCTCGTACTACTCGCAGGAAATTGAAGGGTGACTTTGCGACGGAAGTAAGCGAGTAAACAGATGACGTTTACTCCGCAAACACCGCGATGACGAAAATGTGTTTTCATTGGAGTCTTCCCGTTTCTTGTCGCTTCCACAACCTCCCTCTCCCTTCGCGCTAGCGCTGTCGAACGAGTTCGATTCAGTGACAGCAGCACAGGTCAACCCCAATGGTGTGGGAGACGAAGGCATCCTGAATCCAAGTTTGGGGTTTCAATCCCGGTAGGGGATTGTTGGGGATTTCCAAGGTTACAAATTCCTGAATGTGCCATGTCACGTTTGTTACAGAACACTGCTTTAATGGCCGAAACATTAATTACTTTGACAGTTTCCGATTTAAAAAGATCCTATAACAGTTCGGCCTGGGGATAGCTTAAGTAATGGATTGCATTGACTGTGCCGTTTGCAGTGTCGTTTGTAAGATAGCGGGTTATCGTCATTTGTCACTACATCGTAACGGATTATCACCTTAAACGACCCTGGATAAACAAGCAAAACATTTCTTCAGGTATTGGAGACTAGAACGAGAGCTTTTCAGTTTAACCGGTTATGGGTTTTATGCAATAGTATGCATTATTTGCTTAAAACAATAGCAATAATTTCTTAGTATTTGGAGAAGTTGATAGGACTTATAAAACAATAAGTCTTGTAATTATATCATTATTTTTGTTGTTGAATAGGACTATCATTTCTCATAAGAAGAAGCAATTGACAGGAAATCGATGACGTATTTGTGATACTCTGATGATTGAGACAATGTACTTTCCTCTTTCGTTACTTTGGTGGGGACAACAGAAATCGAAAACTATTGGTAGCGTTGGACGCCAAACTTAGTGTCAAATTCAAATATGCCAAACAATTCTGCTCATGACGGGGATAGTCAATAAAGACTAAGTATTAGAAACAGGAACAACTGTAGCATACAAATGTAGCACAGCGCATTTGGGAGGCGGTTGAACTTGTGAGAGCCGATACCAGCCGAGAAAGAATGAGGCATGAAATGAAATAGTGACTTTTCCAGTTGTGAGACCAGGAGAGGTGGCTCAGTGCATCAACTGATGTAACTGCAGTTCCTCTGCAGGGAGGTCATAGGTTCGATTCCCGACGGCGACAGGAATTTTGGCGCTCTCTTGTTAGTTAGCTGAATTACATTTCAGTCGCTGTCTGGAGGAGAATTCTAGCGGCCGGCTGCTCCGATCGGCAGTTTTCAGTGGTTTCTCTGATCAACACCAGGCGAATGCCGGAGCAATACCCTAACAAACGGGCCACAGACCCGAAGCGATCTTTCCTTCCTCTTCCTTGTCCTACCCTCACCCTTTACACACACTCTTAGTCTATATGCACTACACCACCACACATGCCGGGAGACCGGTCGGGGGCTTAGAGCTTGTCCCGACTGGGGCGGTGTCCCGCTGGTGGAGGATACCTGGTTGGGGGAAACCCCACTAGTCGACGACGGTAGGTCTGCGCCGGATCTCGCTATTCAGTGGGGGAAGATCACAGCCATTCCCCCGATAAAAACGTTCACTACTCTTGCGGGACCAATGACCTCAGTAGTTGAATCTAGAATCATTAAGAATCATTCAATCCAGTTACGAGAAAATGAAGTTCAAAGTTTACAGATTGAATTTAGTTTGGGATAAATGTTCATTGTTTAACTTTCTTTCTCATCACCTGCCACATTTTCATGAACAATTCGTGGACAACCCATTTTTGTGTGCTTTAACAATACACTTCTTCACTTAATTCAATTGTCAAAGAAAGTGCACTTTTTATGCCTAGGCGTCTCGATGCTTGAAATTATACTCAGGAATACTCTGAACATGACTACGCTACAATGGTGACCAAGTGAGGAGAGAGGCCTACTGATAATTTGCCTAGCCATGAACTCACGTAGATAGGAAACCGTTGCTACGTTGTGTGGTAACTGCGATGCTCATTTGCTACGGAACCCGTTCACCACGGTGTAAAGTTGCTGAGGTGCATGGTTGCAAACGGTACACGTCTACTGCGATTCATAAGCCTCATGGTTCTCACTTTGCTACGGTGCACGGTTGCTAAGGCGCACGGTTAATAAGGTTCACGATTGCTACGGTGCACGGTTGGTATGGTGCACGGTTTCTACGGTGCACGGTTGCTACGGTGCACGGTTAATAAGGTTCACGATTGCTACGGTGCACGGTTGGTATGGTGCACGGTTTCTACGGTGCACGGTTGCTACGGTGCACGGTTAATAAGGTTCATGATTGCTACGGTGCACGGTTGGTATGGTGCACGGTTTCTACGGTGCACGGTTGCTACGGTGCACGGTTAATAAGGTTCACGATTGCTACGGTGCACGGTTGGTAAGGTGCACGGTTTCTACGGTGCACGCTTGCTACGGTGCACGGTTAATAAGGTTCACGATTGCTACGGTGCACGGTTGGTATGGTGCACGGTTTCTACGTTGCACGCTTGCTACGGTGCACGCTTGCTACGGTGCACGGTTGCTACGGTACATGGTTTCTAAGGTGCACGGTTGCAATGGTACACGCCTACTGCAATGCATAGTTCTCACGGAACACGGTTTCTACGGTTCACAGTACTTGTTCAGCATACATGAAAGGCATATTTCACTAAGAAGTTTGTCAGTAATTAGTTCTCATTCATTCGTTGGTGAGCTCTCGAACGATTCACATCGAGCAGCGCATTCTAACGAGCGAACCATTACTGCGAGTTCAGTTGCATTCGCGGTCAGTGAAGGGGAGGTTGTGTCAATGTGTAGTTTAGTTTAGTTTAGTTAATGCCTTATTTTATTTTTTTATGTTAGAGAGTAGCTGCCGCGAAACGGGGCAGCTAATTGTGAGTTCTATAAAACTATTTAATTCACCAACCATTGAGTCTAGTGAAACGTTTTTAAGTAATCAGTGTTCAAGTGGCAGTTTAATGCAAAACAGTGCTCAAGGGCTTCAGCATCATTTTGTGCAAAATCCAAATCTTGTGCAACTCCCGCAAGTAGTGTGGACACCGGATGGTCAACTTCCAGCAGCGATTCTACATGGAGCATATCAACAACCAGTTCAAGAAAGAATGAGAACCGAGCCGCAAAAAATGGACCATGAAGGCGCAGATAAAGTAGGTTCCTCGGAAAGTGAAAAAACAAATCCGGACACACCGGAACCGAACAGGTACAATCGCTCCCGGCAAGGGGACGAGTATTGCGTAGAATCAAATTCAAATTCCGCCAATCAAAGTAGAAAACCATTCAACGAGAGCAAAAGAAAAGAGACTGATTTTGAAACTTCTGGCTATGTAATAATGTTCCAACCCATTCTAGATATGTAGTACTAGACAATGTGAGTGAAGACGACAATGCAGTAAATTCAGACGCAAATAAGCAGCCGAAAAAAACCCAAAATTCCCCCAATTATAGTGCACGATGCAGAGAACTTTCCTTTAATCTTGCAAGACATCAAAGAAACAGTTCAAGGTGACTTCAATACCCGATTAGAAAATAACGGAGTGAAAATAAATCTAACGGAAATTGAAGATTACCGAAAATTCAAAAAAATTCTAGAAACAAAAAAGATACCATTTCATTCCTTCAGGGACCCCCTTACAAAAACATTTTCAGTGTTAATGGAAGACATTCCCAACTCATATTCGACGCAAGAAATTTACGACGGTTTAACTGAACTAAAATACAATGTTGTAAAAGTGTCTAGGCTATATAATAAAGAAAAAATGCCTATCAACTTGTGTGCAGTGGAACTAAAGGACGAAACAAATTCTAGAAACATTTTGCATCTTAAACGTTTCGATCATTGTGTTGTAAGATTCCATGCTCAAGTAAATAACAAAGCTATTCAATGAAAAAAATGCCAAAGGATAGGGCATACGCAGGCTAACTGTTATCTAGAACCTAGATGTGTTAGGTGCCCGGGTAAGCACCATTATTCAGAGTGCAAAATCAGTAAAAGCTCTCCTCCTGTTTGTTGTAACTGTCAGGGTCAGCACACTGCCAACTACCGGGGTTGCCCAGCATTCAAGGAAACAGCCAAACGAGGTAACTTTCGTTCCCACTCACAGAGGGTCAAAACAATACCAAATCCATGGGCAACAGGAACACGACTTGAATCACGTAATACTAGAAAAGATGTACGAGACGAAGCAAGACCACTAAACAGGACAGAATTCCCTGGTCTACCGCAAAGATCATGCATACCAAATTTTTCAGAAACGGTTAATTCAAATGTAAACATAACAAAAAACCAAATTACAGAAATAGCAACACAAGTAATCGCGGCTATTATACCTCACATAGAAACTATATGCAACCAAATATTCCAAGAATTGTATAATGCCAGAAATGAAAACAAATAATATCAAAATTTTAAACTGGAATGCAAACGGGCTGAAAAGGCAAGAAAATGAATTCAGATTTTTCCTTTCGAACTGGGCAATAGACATTGCATGCGTTACAGAAACCCATCTCCATAGTAATTTAAAATTCAATGTTCCAGGATATGAAACCTACAGGAAGGATAGAGCAGCAGAAAAAGCTTCTGGGGGAGTAGCATTAATAATTAAAAAAAGCATTCTACATCATGAACTAATTATACCATACTCGGTAAACTTAGAAACGGTCGGGATACAAGTCAGCTCAGTTCATGGAGACATGATAGTAATATCGGCCTATAAACCACAAAATAAAACATTTCCAGAAAAGACGCTAAATAGCATTCTAAACAGTAATACACCAACGCTAATTGTGGGAGATTTAAACTGTAAAAATGTTGTATGGGGGTGTAATTCAACTAATAAAGCAGAAGAAAAACTTATTACTTTCTTACAAAATAATAATGCTGATATTCATACACCATCAGAACCCACTCTATATCATTATGACCAGAATATTATTCCAGACATCCTAGACATAACAATATCTAAAAACGTGCATATACCATTGTAGCAATAGGTAACAGCATATCTTGATTCAGACCATTGTCCTGTAATAATAAGCTTAAAAACCCAAATTACAAATTCTGAATTAATACCTAAAATAGTAAACGGTAAAATAAATTGGGAAAAATTTAGATTTACATTAAACATTTTGTATCCTTATCCCAATCAATTAAAAACAACTGAAAGTATTAATAAAGAAATAGATAACCCCACGAAAGCAATACGGTTAGCAACAATTTTGGCCAACAAGCCGAAAACAAATACTAATAAAAAAGAGGTTAAAATCCCCGTATTTATAATAAATTTAATTAAAGAAAAACGAATTCTAAGACGGAAACGGCAGAATACGGCAGACCCATATATAAAACGCAAACTAAATCAAACTCAAAGAAAAAGAAAAATAAATATAGTCGAACATAGATTTAATGGGTTTCAAAATTTCCTCGCTCAAATTCCGACAGGATCTAGACACCTAAATGGAGCGCTATTAAAAAATTAACTAAAGAAAGTAATAAACTACCTCCCTTAAAAACAACAAATAATTTAACAGCGCTAACGGACAAACAAAAAGCGTTGGCTTTAGCCACTAATTTCGAAACGACGTTTACTCCAAATAAACCGGAAATTATAAATCAAAATAGGCAAATTGAGAAGTTTTTATCGCTTCCATTTGCTACAGTTCCTCAGAAAATAAAATTCATATCTCCATCTGAAACACGTAACATAATATTTAAATTAAAACTAAAGAAATATGCAGGTAATGATCAAATAACAACGCAAATTCTGAAGGAACTACCGCGGACAACAATAGCAGGACTTATATTTAATGCAGCTCTAAGACTTAACTACTTTCCAGATATATGGAAACAAGCCGTAATAATTCCAATAAGCAAACCTGGTAAGGACCACACCTTGCCTTCAAATTACAGACCAATAAGTTTATTACCCAATATAGGAAAAGTGTTTGAAAAATTAATCCTTAAACGGTTAAATAGTTTTCTAAAAGAAAACAATATAATTCCAAAAGAACAATTCGGATTTCGCGAACTGTTAAGGCGGCGATATAGCTCCTTTTTCAGATTTGGGTTATTGTTCAATTTTTTGGGAGAGCGGTCATAATTTTGGTTACGGCGAGACGAAATGTTCTGCTATGCTCGTTCGCTCGTTTGATCTCTGAAAATACACAGTATACCCTTCTTATTAGAAGATAGTATAATAAGTAAATAAGCAATCAGGGAATAAATCGTTCAACCCCTTACCTGAGTCTCACACGAAAAGCAGTGCCTTCTTTTAATCTGTATTACACAAATTTGCTCATGCAATGCGCAGGTTCCCGCGAAAATATGGCTTCTCTTTGAAAGGCTTTCTAAAAGGCGACAGGTATGCCAACCTTGCTAAGTTAAACTGTTCTCATGGAACGTTAATGCGAGCGCACTGAAGATCGTTCACTGGGCGGAGCGACTACTTTGAAAAACCTGTTTCGCTGTTTGAATTTGTGTGAATGGAATGCTGTCATTGGTTAAAACGGAGCTTGAGTGTGTCCTTAATAATTTCCTCTGCCCCAGATGGCCTGGGACGGAACTCCAGCAAGTGCTGCCCCCTGTCGATGACAGATGAAACTATTACGACCAAAGACTAGGACGAATGCAATTTCGACAGAAAACAAAGGAATTTTATATACCCGCTCTTTTAGTGCCTAGCGCGCGGTTTTGGAGGGAAAGTCCGACGCGGTACGTTCAAAATGCAAATTCTGAGCTAGCAATAAAGGGCCAAAGATGGTTATTAAAAACCAATCTCCCGCCACGGCGCCAAATATGAAATGTATGTGCCAACACGAACATTACTCTACCACTCAGCAGCTTATAAGACTAACTGAAAACATAGCCAACTCATTTCACCAGCATAAACACACACTAGCTATTTTCCTTAATGTAGAAAAGGCCTTCGATAAAATTTGGCATGCAGAGCTATTGTATAAAATGAGAAATCTGGGAATACCCCATTATCTATATGAAATAATTAAAAGTTTCATACAAAATCGCTTCTTCGCAGTGAAAGTGAATAATACCTTATCTGATCTAAAAATCACGCAAGCTGGAGTACCGCAAGGTTCACCGCTCTCACCAACCCTCTTTAACATTTACGTTGCAGACTACCCCCAGATGGAAAGAACAGAAATAGCATGTTTCGCTGATGACACAGTACTGTTTACAACAAACAAAGATGTAGATCAAAGTAGAGAAATTCTACAATCATCGTTAGATACATTTATAAATTGGTGCTCAAAATGGCAAATAAAAATAAACCCCATTAAGTCACAACGCAAGATATTTACGCTACGACGACCTAAAATGCCAAATCCACTAATCATTAAAAATGTAAATTTAAAATGGATCAAAAAACATCAGCCAGTAAGATATTTAGGAGTACATCTTGACCAAAAACTAACGTGGAAGTATCAAATTAAAGAAATAGCCAATAAAACATACGTGAAAATTGCAAAACTATATCCACTTATAAATAACCACTCAAGACTAAGCATAGAAAATGGGATAACTATATTCAAATCCATTATCAGGCCATCGCTTACTTACGCCTGCCCAGTCTGGGGTGGAGCCGCAAAAAGTAATTTGGAGAAAATTCAGGTAGTTCAAAACAAATTTTAAGACGCATAATTAATGCACCATGGTACGTGTCAAATAGACAAATTAGACATGAGTTGAACATAGAAAATATAACTACTTACATTAGTAAACTATCAGCAAAATTTTTTGAAGCATTACCAGAAGCAGAATGCGTTAAAAACTTCAATCTAGGACGATCAGCAGAAGACATAAAAATTATTTCAAGGTTCCCCAAGGACAAACTACGCCCTCCATAAACATTGAAATAAGAAAGCAAATTGAATTTAAAAAATGATAAACTTACAGACATTACATTCAATGATAGAATACTACAAATTCAAAATGAAGTTTAAAAAAAAATTTTCAAACACTAAATCGTAACAAAGTGAGAGGGAGCTTCAAATAAATGAACTCCCCGCCTGCCTATGCCCTAACCCTGTTCTAGTGTTAAATAATTAAAGCGCTCTGTAAAATCAATGGATTGAACAGACAGGAAATAAAGCTGTTAAAAAAAGTACTTGTTAACCTTATAAAGGATACAAGAATGCTATACCGTAGATTAATAGGGAAATATACAGCTGGGCCGAACGTCACTACCTATTATTATTTCTACTCTTATTATGGTTTTAATCTTGCATTAATTTTAATTTCCCGCCTGTGCGTTACTTAAATTTGTTTATGCACAGACACACTAGAGTGCATTGCTAAACAATAATCCACTCTCAGATATTTAGTTAGAGATTTGCGTACATACGTTCCGTGTTCATGTTGTTTATTAGTTGTTCCGTGTGTTTCCGTGTAGTTCCGTGCAAAAACTGCATATGAATAACAAAAGATGCATGATAATACTTCTATGTTACCTCGAATGCTTTCTAAAGATAAACTGCAAATATATTTTCAAACAACAATAAAAAACTTTACGTGAACTTTCACTGTATTTTCAATTTTCTTTTTGTACGTATTATAAAAATATCCGTTATTTGGCAATATTAAACGTTTCAGCACATTCGTCAAGAAAGTCCAATTAATCCCTCCAGAACTTCCATCTGCTATTTCTTATTGGAACAGCCACTAGGAATAACGGAACAGTTCCTTTCCGCCAGAATCCCTTCCCTTTGTGCTCCCTTTCACTTCCATTTCCACTTAAGCACACACCACCCCCGCCCTCAACTGCTCGCGTGGCGGCGCGGTATTGTCACATCCACCCTCGCACGCCCTCACAGCCATCACAGAAAGCACAAACACCAGACCATCAGCCAGATAAAAACTTCCACCCTCCACCAACCCTCCTTTGTGCAGTAGAGTTTGCTAACACGCCATTGACGCAGCCGTTACCATCTCGTCGTTCTGTGTGCACTATTTTTGACTCGCACCCGCACGACTACAACGCAATAAGTGTGAAAGTTTGGAGAAAAAAAACCCTGCGCGGTCTGAATATGAGAGAGAATCTCATGATGCTGCCGTCGCTAATCCGTTGGTGTGAGAAGTGCAAACTCTGAACTCTAATGTCGGGAATTTTTTTTTTTTTTGGAACTTTTCAGCGAAAGTTCATCAATACCTAACTTCCTCCCGCCAAACTACCAGCAGTATCGCAGTCAGGGAAGCTAAGCATATTTTCTTCATTCGTTGAATAAATGATATCAGGGCGTCTCTTGCACATTTCTCCCAGTCCTATTTTGCTCTCGTGCATATTTCAAGAGTCTCATCTCTGCTTCGGCGCCCGAACCGCCTGGAACCGCGCGAAACCGCTCTCTAGAAGCGGTAGACGATGATGAACTCGCAAGTTTCCTCCGCTCTATTAGCAGACACGGGGGAGATGGCCTTGCGTGGCGAGACGGGGGTGAAGGGGTAGAGCGAGCGGTACGGGGAGGCGTGCGTAAGGAAACGCGGGGTGTCGCGACGAATTCACGCACGGAGGTAAATATTTCACAGGTTCATCAGCGGAATCTTTGTACGCCGCCTCGTTGTTCGGTGAGTTTGGAAAGCCCACCTCCCGGTCCTCCGTCAGCCAGGGTGCAGGTCTGGGAAACCCATCACCTGCCAACGCTGCCCTTCTTGTAGAGAAACTCCCCCCCTCTGACTGTTGCTGCGAAAACAGGTTTCATTTTAATGACGTTTGGGAACTATTACACGATTCGTTGTTAAATAGGAACCGTCTGTGCAAATACACCGGAATGCTGTGTGCAAAACGCTGTGTAATCATGGCTGCTTTTAGATTTCAACAATGTTACCCTCCCAAATGGTCACGACCTTGGTGTGCTAAGCCGTGTGGGAATTTGAACAATAATAAAACGGATTACAATAGTTGATTCTGTGCTTCCCTCTCTTCGCGTGTCATTGAATTATGAAATACTCATTAGTGCACTCACCAGGGGAAGCTCTCATTTACATTCTCGCCTTTCAAGTGAAATATACTCCTTGGCTGAAAACGTCAAGGTATATATCGTAAAGTATCATTACTAGCGACATGAACGATAACTACATTTTACTACATATTGTTTCATGTGTACTTCGTTATCGAAGCATATTCAGCTTTCACAATCTTGACTAAAAACTAGGATTCACTCATATCTGGGCGAATAGTTCATAACATATTTTGTCATTAGTTTCCGTCATTAAGTTGATCTTAAGCTGATGGTGCTGTTGCGTTTTCGTCATCAAGAGGAATATACGGCTTTCAAGACGTAAACTATTCTTTGGTTTCCAGTCAGACCCGAGAAAAGCAGAGTGCAGTCGGTAGAGCGCTCTGGGGCACTTGGACCTTAAAGCTTCTAATAATTGTTATCATAATTTGAAATGAATTTAATTCATTTAATTTTATTGCTCCTGATTTTCACCAAATTTGCATTAATAAATTTTTAAAATTGATCAGTCACAGAATACTGTACTGTGTCACGTTCTGGAACACTGCGAATCCGAGAAGATGGACAAAGAACCGTTGTGAACAGACGAGCGGCAAAGAACTTGATTTATCTATACAGTATATAAACAGCCGTTCCCGGCGATCACCATGTTGGCTCAAATTTATTTCATTAAAATCTCCTGGATCTATTAATATGTTATGTACTATGTACAGCTGTCGTCATCACATTCAAAACAACTAGCTCTCACAATCTTTTCTGAGAACTACGAACCACTAATGTATAGGGAAATAAACGAAATATTTTCGTCATTGCGTTCTGATTTCTTAGCAAAAATAGTGACAGTTTAAAAGGCAATTGTTCAACTAATCAGTGGTCATTGACACTTTCAAAACGTTGCTATGGTGACGATACTGTTGCGTTTTCTACATCAATGTGGTTATAAAGCCCCCTTCAAAGTTATTTGTGTCACGAGTTCTCTAAATACGTCTTTAAGGACAAAGTCGGAAGGTTAACTGCGAGGCGGAGCGATTGCAAAGCCGAGTAGTTAACGTCCCGGCTGAGTCCTTAAAGACTAACAGAGGACGAGTCACATACAATGTTTTTTTGTTATTTCAAGTTTGTCACTGATTCAAAATAAACTTTTATCACTTTCATGAGTTAACAAAAAATTGACATTACTCTCGGTTTTCTATAGCAAGGGTTGATTGTACTGAATACTTTGTTTGAGATTAAACAGTTGAATGCTCTTTCTGGTAACGCAAATTGATTGAGAAAAAAATTCGGGAATTTGGAAGTCTCAGCAGATATTTCCGTGCCAGTAATATTCTGGAGGAAGCAGACGATGTAATATATAGTTTGATGCCTTCTAAATTAGTAACCACTTACGAAAAAGCTTATGATTTATTTTGTAATTGACGAACGAAAAGAAATGTTCGAAGCATTAAAGAAGAGATTATGCAAGCATTTTTGAACAAACGATCAAAAACATTAAAACCAACTAGTCATACTTTAGTATGCTGAAAAAATGTATAAAAATACATGAGAAGACTGAGTATACACGTAAGTTATTCATTCCCTATAATTTGAAATAATAGTAAATACTGAAGAATAATTATTTAAAATTTATTTGAATATACTATTATAAAGTTATTGAATATTTGAAGAAAAAATCTAAGCTAATTACAAGCGTAAAAAATCAGAATAGCAAGTAAGTTCTTACAAGAGGCTGATGATCACATATACCTGATTTTGAAGGTCATTCTTGTTTTTGGAGTATTTGGTGTTTGCCGGGGATAAGAACTTGCAGACTTGGCCGTTAACAATATACAAGAGAAAGGAACATACTACCGGGTACATATTCCTCTTACAATTGTTTACATTTATTCCCCAAAATTGTGTTTTGTTTCAAAGACATATTTATGCTAAGATTTACGAGCACTGATAAAATCTAAACCCGAAAGTCCGCTAAAATATTTTTAATGCACTCTCGAGCACTTTAATGGCCGTTGCTATGGATGCGTCCTTAAAGAGTTCTTTAGATGGTTGGTTGCTAAGGGGCTAAGTGCCTGTTTACCAACGTAAATAACAAAAAATTATTTTAATATTGATTTTTCACATCAGTTTTTACTTCAATAATCTTTATAGATTTAATTTTTGTCTTTACTGAAGGTTGACTGTGGGCGGAGCATATCCTTTGGATGTTTTGAATGACTTCCAGATCGTAAACTATTTTTTTGAATTTCAGACTTCTGGGCTTCTTGATTAGTAACTTCAGGGTACTTTTCCAATAAAAAGAAAATTCTCCTATTAAAAATAATTTCAGAATATTGGACTGCCAACTTCTTAAGTCACACTGAAATTAACTATGATAATTAAAATCCTTTGACAGAATTGATAGTATATTTTTTAAAAAAAATTACTTCTCGTTCGACGCTTGTGTCTTTCGAGGACTTTAAAGTATATTCTAACCCAGAGCTAGTTGAAAGTTAAGAAAGAAGATATTTGGACGGTGGATGGGTAAGAGAGAGAGAGAGAGAGAGAGAGAGAGAGAGAGAGAGAGAGAGATGCTTAGACGTTAAGGAGATTTAAACGATATTTTAGTAATCATGATAGTAGTTCTCCTGACATCGTCACTATTCCAAATTTCCCGTGTTTGCGCAACAATTGCCAGTCATTTCGACGCTAGCCTGACTATTGATATGGGCGGTGTTATTGAATATTTACATTGCATTTGGCCAGATAGACTCTTGGCAGCAAATGATGGACAATGTTGTTTTTATATTTATTTAGATTTGTGAACCTTTATAAAACAAGTTCACGCATCATGACGAAAATAATATTAGGAGTGTTAGTATGATAGTTCGTAGTTCGAAATGTTATTAAGAGTGAAGACTATGGAGGGCCAAATAATTGTTGATAATTTGCGTTTGAATCTATTGCAATGTGGGTTGTGTTTGCTTAGTTGAAAATGGATTGCAAATCGAATATTATTAATTTTTCGATAGAATTTTTCAGAAATTTTCAGAAAGATGTTTTGCATATAGAGCCTACCTAACTCATAATGAATGTGTTTTGTTAGAAATATACCATGGGGCTTTATGAATATGTCGGAGTCAGAAATTTGGAAAAGTCTGGATTCGATTTTTGTTTGTTTTATGCAGATCGTCAATTGGATTGGCAAAAGAAATAAAAGGCCAAATCATGGTCTTATATAAATGAAACTTAGTGAGAATGTTAATGAAAGAAGTGTATTTGAGAAGTAATTGCTGTATTTTACTTGCTAAGGAAATTTTGTTTGTGATGTTATTACGCCAATAGAGACCCCTGTCCATTAACCCTCCCAAGTATTTAACTGGTTTGGTTGACGAAAGGCAAGATCACATCAACTAATAAGACATTAGCGACCACTACTGGATTTAACGTTATGGTATCAGAATGAAACGATATGGTGATGATAAAACTTTTCGCGAATTTCACAACAATCAATCAAACCGTCTCATTTGAATATAGCCTGAAATAAAACAGGTTCTAAACCTATATTCACTTTCCTCTCAAAGTTAAATTATACCTTAGAAAATATTGCAGAATTTTACAATAGATGTGACATTACCGGCCTGTAGTGTGTATATTTCTATAAAATGTTTAGAAATGTTTGTCATATTGTTTGTGTCGTGGAATTCAACAGAGAAACGAGATACTTCACAGTACATTTCTAATACTTCATTTACCCACGAGAATGCGGAAGCCCTCGGTTAAAAGCAGCTAGTGGCAATGGCGGATGTTCGAGGGTTACCTCAAATGTCGTACTAATGTCATATTTTTCCGCAACTATTGGTGACAGGAAATTAAAATGAGAAATGAAATAAAATGCTTTTAAATTAAAAGAAGCCCTTTTGTTGCTTTTACTTGTTGACATTTTCGTGGGAATTTGAGGTTGTGGATTTTGTGGACTTTTTTGTTCAGGATACAAATATCAAGCCTATTACTTTTATCGAAGATTTATTATGTTTTTCTTACGAGAATTTGTATAAAATTCTGTTTGCGCTTCATTTCTTGGAGAGGTACGTGAACGATTCTACGATGATCTCCCGTATATAGGAAAAAACCTACCATAATTTTAATATATTAGGATTTGAAACTGCACATAGTGTTTTCTATAGATAAGATTATTTATAGATATTCATCTACAACTTGTATAGAGAGATCGATCTAAGGAAGGATCTCTTTGACAAGTATTACGTGGATACCGCTGCTGCAGGTTACGACCATTCGCTCCATTTGCCTATGCGTTCCTTTTCAGTTG
The DNA here is from genome assembly GCA_031308135.1 of Acheta domesticus. Taxonomy (NCBI): domain Eukaryota; kingdom Metazoa; phylum Arthropoda; class Insecta; order Orthoptera; family Gryllidae; genus Acheta; species Acheta domesticus. The sequence goes on along the minus strand of JAHLJT010000631.1, from coordinate 42,704,873 downwards.
GTTCATTTGTAAATGCCTTCAACTCTACCTCTTGGAACCCCATCGTCTAACATGATATTCATTGTTTTACGAAACTGTCAAACTGGCGCCTTCTTAGCGAAACTTCTCTATACATAAGGTTGACTGTGAAGTAACTCATGTACTCGTATGCACACGTATGGTACTTAGTCATTCGTAAGGCTCTTACGTCTTTGTTTAGGAAAAGTTTCGTGTCCTTAACATTGTGTAACAATGAAAGAAATATTAAAAAATCCCTTGGTTGATACTGAAATTTTTCATAGCCTTTCAATTGTGGGACTTATTTTGTTGGGAACAACCTTAAAACATATATAGACACTTAGGTAAACGTACGTAAAGATAATGTTGAAGTTGAAGATGATGTAGAAATTGAACATGAATTGTTAGTACTGTAATTTGAGGTTTGCATATTTATAAGTAACGAAGGTTCGGTGTTACGTATTATTCCTTGTTGTCTGTCCTGATACATGTACCGATACAGCTACACATAGGTATAGCAAAAATTCATAATTCAAAAGTAAAATATTTCACCAAACGCACATTGTCATACAAAGGATAATACGTATCTATAACTATACAGAAATAGATATGTGTAGTAAAAAATTATTTGCGCGATTTCTTTCAGGGTCGTTCCTTGAGCATCCATTTAAACGAGATTTAATGGCTGGAGTAGCGTATTCTGTTGCAATCCGCCACTGCAGCTACGTGCACCAGGACTTTTGACGTTCAGCGGGAGGCCAGCGGAAGGCCAGATTCTCGATATCAGCAAGAAAGTTCGATCATGGTTTATCACTGACTGAACGTGAATTCAAGAGACCGCCTGATCAATTGGCTCGTTTCCGTGGTCTTCTGCGATAAATCCCAGACAGACGCTGCAACAGTACCCTAAAAATGTGGCTTGGTGTCACTTCGTACGGTCCTTCCTTTCCCATTCCCTATATTAGAGACGAGAGATGGGCTGATTACTCCATCCTCGTATGACCTATCCATCAATGAGCGAGAAATTCTGCGACAATCGTTTGATATCCGTAATTCAGCATCCTGTTGCGAGACTCAGGAGACGCTAAACATGTCTGAAAGTGAGGCTAAGACTAGGAATCAAAATTTCCATTGTCTAAGATTAGTAAATAATATGTCGGCGTGTTTTTAATTTTATTTTATTATAACTTAAAATTTCCTCAGTATTTCATTTGGTCTGTCAGGTTTTTGCAGAGGTAGGTCCCTTGTCCAAAATAGACCTCTCCTTCCTTCTGGCCCAAGGCGAGCTGGAGCGACCGCATGCACGAAGCATACTTCTGACCGATTCAAGCAGAGCGCATGGCGCACTAGAGCAGAGGGTACGCAAATGCAGAGCTCCGAGCCATGGGGCGGAGCTAACTAGACGAGTGAAGAGGAGCAGAGGCGGCGCCGGCCACGATGGACGCGGAGGTGGAGATGGTGGAGAAGGTGTCGAAGGCGGCGGAAGTAAATGACGGAGGAGAAAACTGAAGAGGTGGGAAAATGTGAAGGAGGAGGAGGAGGTAAAGAAGGAGGAGGGAGTAGAACTCAAGGAAGCATAGGCGGCCGAAGAAGCGGAGGCTAAGAAAAAGGAGGAAGAAGAAGAATTCAAGAAATCGTAGAAGACCGAGGAAGCGGAGGAGGAGATAAAGAAAGGGGAGGAAAGAGAATTGAAGGAAGCGTAGGAGACCGAGGAAGCGATGGAGTAGATAGAGGAGGGGATTAGAGGTAGGTTTAGTGTAAGCAGAGGAGCATGCGAAGAAAGTAAAAATGGAGAGAAGGAAATGGGAGAATTAAGGAGGTGGAGGAGGAGATGGAAGAGATCAAAAGAGAGGAGGAAACAGTGGAGAGGTGAAAGACGAGGAAATGGAAGAGGCGGAGGAGGAGGAAAAGAAAGACGGAGAGCAGGAGAAAGTAAAGCAGGAGAGACGTAGAATTAAGAGCAGGCGGCGGTGGCAGCGACGTCAACGAAGACGATGTTGGCGGTTGTTGTAAGCGTCCCCTATAACACAGAGGAAACGCGGTGGCGTTTGTGAGAGCGCAGGCAAATGGTTCTCGCAAAGAGCATTAGCACGACTGCGTGTTTGTTGTTGTTCTTGTTTCCGTAAAAGCGGCAAGCCGTGTTGCGTACTCGCGCCAGACCACTCGACGTCGCCGACGTTGTCCCTGCCTCTGCGCTCCCCCACTCCACCCCACCCCCGCACATGTCGACCAAGCACAGTGGTCCGTTTCGGACGCACAAGGAATCATAAAAGCATCATCGAATTGGATAAAAATCTGGAATATTTGAAAGCTGCCTAAATAATTTTGAAGTGGTTTCCATTGGACAAAAAGAGACCAGGTGAACCCGAAATAAAGAGCGTGAATGAATTAAAGAGTTATGTCATAAAAGGATAAAGTCAAATTTATTTTTTCGGTTAAAATAGTTGACAATTAAATAAAATGTACGTAGACGTGTTTTGTGTAGGAATAAAGTAAGATACTTTAGATAATTGGAAATCTATGAAAAACTAAACAACTTCTAACAGAATCAAAGAACACGTTGCTGCGGTAAGTATTAAGAGTGTTTTGTAATTTTATGAAATGCTTGGACGTTTCCACCTAGACCGGTTTTACCTAAATTTTTGGTCGAATGTTTCGAAATGGGTTTACAAGAAAAATATATTTTGAATATACTTAACAATGCAATTTTTCAGGTTTCTGTATGTGATCTGTTAGGTATTTGATACTAAGAAGGTAGTGAGAATTGGCGGCATAACGAAAGTTTTCCTTCTCTCAGTGTTATTCCTCAACAACTACTCACAATTTTTTCAACTTTATAACATTATTCAAAGATTTAAAATTGAAATATAAATTGCTTTGAGAAAAAAATTACAATCATAATATTGAAGATATATGACAGTTTCGAAAATAAATCTGAACTTTTGCAATTTTCAAAATTATTTAAGACATTTTAATAAAAACGTAACTGTATCATTTTCATAAACTTACTTCTATTAAAAAATAAATTGTAAAAAACATGTGCAGCCATTTTCTTAGTTTTGAAAATGTCGCAGAGTTGTCATGTAGAGTGCCCCAAAAATTGAAATAAATGGATGATATTCGTACTACACAACTAGATCTTACACCTGCTGTATTTACGAATTTTACGTCCAAACCCTTCAAATCCATGTATCATGTACTTCCATACCAGACATTTGGATTTTCTGATTCAAAACTGGGCGTCTCTTATCATCACTTGCACCAATTTTAACAAACTTTGGACACCAATAGACTTTAATACTGGCGTGTGTACAAAGTTACAGGTCAAAATAACTTTAAATAGGGATTTTGCGATCGAAAATTCGAAACTATATTGTTGAGGTGATTCCAGTACTTCCCTTTACTTCAGTATAGGGAGGAAACGTAATAGCAAGAGATTTTATGCCACAGCAACATTACATATCGTGTTCAAAGTTCAACTCGTTTCTGCAGTTGTAGCCGGCGCTCACTGCTCGCCGCAACCGCCGCCGCCGCCGTCATCACCCCTTTCGCGCTGCTCTTATCAACCGACGCACGATCCGCGCAGTTGAGCTCATTGTCTCCACCGCCCCCGGCCGCCGCTTCCCCGCCCTCACCGAAGGGCTCTTGGTAGAACGAGTCCTTCCCTCCCGCCTCTCCACGTCGTTCCGCTCTCCGTCAACCTCCATCCACCCCGCCCATACCCGCCCACCCCCGCCCACCACTGCCCATCTCCGCCCACATCCGCCCCACCTCACCCCACCTTCGTCCGCTTCCGTGCTCCTCCGGCCACCCAAACGCCCACCAACCACCCACCCGCCCGCCAACCTGCCCGCGCTGTCCCGCCCAGCTCCGCCCTTCTCGCCTGGCCCGCCCGTCCTCCCACCAAACTGTCCGCCCGCTAACCTGTCCTCTACGCTTGCCAACCTCCCCGCTTCCCCGCCCCTTCCCTCCCGACCGTCCGCCCCTCAAACCGTCCGCCCGCTAACCTGTCCGTCCCGCCCGCCAACCTGCCCGCACGCCAACCTGCCCGTCCGCCAACTTGTCCGCAGGCCTTTCCACTCCGGTTTCTGCCCACCTCCTTCTTTTGCCCACCTTCCTTCGCACTTTTTCCACGTCTGTCTGTTGTGGGACCCACCTGCTCGCCCACCTTCCCGCCCTTCCTCCCGCCGGCGCTCCCGCCCGCCAATCTGCCTCTTCTCTTCTCCACTGTGCTCTCCGCCCGTATCCGTACACCTTCGCTCACCTACACACCCACCCACTACTACTCAAAAGTCTACCCACCTGCCTGTCCGAGTAAGAAGTAGAGTACAGCAATTGTCTTTGATCGCCATCTAAACGGTTGAACGGCTTGGTATCAAAATGATATCCTGCAAAACCACAACGTTTTAGATGAGTTATTTCTCTTCTCTCCGGCTAAATAAGGGTATTATTAATTACTTGACATAATTTTGTTGTGCATCCATTACGTCCCACTGATGCCCAGCGAGAACGCGGAGATGATGGCTAAAGCTCTGCCAAGATCGCTAAAGCATTTCTCGCTTCTTGACAGAGCGTATTGATGACTTTCGATGATTCGATTTTTCTTCTAAACTGGTTCTCAGCTGTTTTATGGCTATGGATAAATCGGTAGAAGATGGTGGTGTAATGCAGAAAGTGGTTGGTCCAAAGTGACGGAGCAGATGATGTTAAAATCAATAATTTAAATTTTTATAGAAACAAAAATCGCACATATAACCAACGGGGCCTTGGAACACTCTAGCAATACAATGTAGCAACACAACATTCGACTATAAAAGTTGCTAACAGATGCAACCAGCTACGTCCAACAATACCCCTATGTACACGAACACGACAACAATGAGCGCGCATGACATGCATCAAAATTAATTGAACTAATTACTAGTTACATTTCTTCCCTGTCGTCCGAATTCTTTACTAACCTCCAAACTGCCCCCTCCACCAGTCATTCTATTCTCGAGAAGTCCCCCGTTGCTTCCACAAGAATCAAACCCCATCTCTCAAAGATCTGTTCCATCCCCCATAAACCAAAGAAATAGTTACCTCGCCTGTCCCCCCTTATGTTTCTAATCTCTTACCTTCCGCATCATAACATTAATAATAGTCGTTATAGAGGTTCCAAGTGAGGATGTCTTTGCTTAGAAATAAGAGGTGGTGCGCTGAGTTGAAATTGCTCGAACGTTTGGGCCCCAGTAGTGTATCCACGCATCCATCGATTGTATAAAATACATAAAAAAATAACACTCATCTGCAAAGTTTCAATTCCACTGATTTGGTTAAATAAAAATAATTAATCCCGGCAATATTGATTTTTGTTGCGTCTTCGCAACACGTCTGAGTGCCATGTTTGGGCCCAGAGGTTCTGGGGAACTTATCCTTGAAGTTTTTCTCTCCTCACATTGCAGTCAGTTTTATCCCTTTGAATGGGCGGAAAGTAACCGGGCTTCCAAGGCGGTCACCCATCTAGGAGTCCGTGATTTTTCGAATTGGTTAACTACCGTGATTTTACGGCGCGTAGTAAAGATATTCGGCTGACGACGCCAGCTTTTCAAATGTAAGCTTCGTGTGTGTGTGTTTAAATAATTTGTTGCGTCTATTTCACAACACGTCTCAGTATGTTGTCGTTTATCGTAAATGTAGAGTCCACGGAATAACTCTTTCAACTCACTTCCGCCCCGCCGAGTGAGTACGCGCAGTCGATGGCGCGCGCCGGAAGTAGCTTCGCGCAGCGACCGGCGCCGGAAGGGCTTCCTGCAGAGGTCAGCACCTCCGGCGGCCGGCGCGCTTCCTCACGTCTGCGCAGCTCCACGCGCAGAAACTTGCGCGCAGTTCTTTCCCTCCGGCGGGCGAGGCTCGGTCGGATGTGGGCGCGGGACTCACCTACCGATGCGTAATAGGTCTAATAGCAAGCGAGCGGTGGATCCGCTTATGACCAGCACGTGACGCGGTGGTGCTACCTTCCGCGGGTTTACCTCGGTTCTTTCGCGTGAATTCGATTCATTCTGGGTCAGTGACTCCCTTGAAAATGGCGCGACCTGGGCATGATTGCCAACGTTTCGCTTATGATACTGCGACTTCCTTCAGACTTATATTAATTTTGCCATGACAGTCGCGATCTGAACTTGGGAACTAAGCCTAGCGTATACTGCGGTTTTTCTAACTTTGCTTAACGACGTTCTTAGACGTGCCGCCAGATAACGCATGAGAGCGACCGTAACAACCAGTGCTTGCGATCATGCGACTTCTAGTGGCATGACGGAGAAAGACGCAAAATGCCATCGTGGCCATAGGGGCTTGAGGGGCAGAGTTAGAAAAACGTACGTTTCAATTCGATTCATACTACCTCCGTTTTGTGACGGCCTGTGGATGTAGTGGACAATTTATGTTCACCGTACACTTATGGGCACTGGAGTATATACATGTTTCTGCAGCCAGGCTCTTGTGCCTCCGAACGAGAGATTACCTTGGCATTTTTGATTTTATTTTTCGTCAAAAAAACAATAAAAACCCTACGACGTTTGGAGGAAAGTATAAACATGCGCACGTTTTCTTGAGGCAAAATTCCTTCTCTAGCCGTTTCCTTTTTGTAGTTAAATGAATTTGTAGTTTGATGAATAAAAGTACCAACAAAGCGAGGTTAGTAACGTTTGAAAATGGGCATTTTCGCTCCCGAGTTTTAGAAAACATATTTGCATCGGTAAACGAACCACAGATTTCAATTAACAGTAATTCTTTAAAAAATAGCAACACACAACCTCAGCTCTATTTCTAGCTGAACTAGCAAAATTAGGGCTCAACAATACTTGCGCACAGGCCCTTGTTAACGTAAGGGCCAGAAGGGCCTGGGCGCAGTGCACCCAATATTCAAGGGCCCCCGATAGTGCTTAAAAAATTATTTAATACTTAACTTTTCAAAAAATTAAAATTAAAAAAGTATAAAAAGTCATGCATAAAATGTGATGTATTGGAAAAAAATTGGCATAACGGAATGATGTGGCGCGCATCTTTGGATAACATTTATACTATGGAATGTTGCTGGTCGATGAGAAAATGTCACTCAGTAACGAGAAGTTTAGTTTTTTTTCAAAACTTTTCTTTAAATTTGGGGGGGGGAGGAAATCAGTAAAATTGATTCTGTAGGCTTCCGCGGTCGGAGTTTGTTTTATATAGGCTATAAGGGATGAGCCACGTCTCTATCGTGGTGGCTGACCTTTCGGCCAACATGTTGTGTCCTTCTCAATAGCAGTACGCTCCGAGGAAGGCCGAAATATGTTGGCTGAAACGTCAGTCACTACGATATAGAAGCGGCTATTTCCGGATAGCCTAGACAACATATTGCTAAATTCCTCACCTGTCAACTCTAGGGATCGGATTATTATGCAGTATAAAATGTCGAAATATGGCTTACAATAAGTAGTAAAACCGTGAAATATGCTAAAATACGCACTTAAAAAATAGTTAAATTATCTAAAAACATTACCTAAAGAACCGAAATACCAACTAAAACAAATAGAAATTACGTGCAATTCGTTTTGTGCTGGCGAACAAACAGATTGAATCTATCGCAAGCTCACAGCAAAATGAGAATTAGAAGGACAGAGAGTAGTAGATATTTAGCGAATGATTCTACAAAAGTAATATGAAGAATATGGTTTGAGTGGGCTTCTTTTTTCAATTAAGCAAGATACAGGGCTGTGATTAAAGGCGTCTTTCATTTATAATCGTAACTGAATTCTACAATCGTTTCTTTGCAACACAGGTAGTGCTCAAGAGGATAAAAGAAAAAGGTATTAATTCAAGATAATTCATAATCTGAATAATATAATATTCACTATTAAAATGTTTTCACCTTTCGAAGAAAGAAGTCAAACCAGGGAAATAATAAATCCTTGAAATTTGAAATTTTATGTATTATTGATCTAAAACCGTCAGGGACGACCCATGCAGAAAGTGTGGTTTTATGTGGGTTCTCCCATTCCCCTGCGACTCATTTCACCATTGCTCCATCATTCAAATTATACCATCACTAGGGACTACCCTTGCGGAGTGTATGGTTTTCTCACGATTCTCTCGTTCCCCTGCGTCTCATTTTATCACTTCTTCATCATTCAAAATATATCATCAACAGGGACGACCATTGAGGAATGTCTGGTTTTCTTGGGGTCCTCCCGTTCTCCTTCGTCTCATTTCACCATTGCTCCATCATTTTAATTGTAACATCAACAGGGACAACCATTGAGGAAGGTCTGGTTTTCTCGGGGTTCCCTCGTTCTCCAGCGTCTCATTTCACCATTGCTCCATCATTTAAATTATAACATCACCAGGGACGACGCATAAGGAATGTTTGGTTTTCTCCGGGTTCCCCGTTCCCCTGCGACTCTTTTCAGCATTGATCCGTCATTCAAAATATATCAGCAGAGACAACAGACCCATGAGGGATGTTTGGTTTTCTTAGGGTTCTCTCGTTCCCCTGCGTCTCATTTCGTCATTGCTCCATCTTATCATCACCAGGGGCGACCCACACGGAATGTGTGGTTTTCTCGGGGTTCTCTCGTCCCTTGGGTTTCATTTCACCGATGCTCCCTCATTCAAATTATATCATCATCAGGGATGACCCGGGTGTAATGGTCTGAGCGCTCAACGCCCCTCTCTGGGTGCCGGGATTCAAACCCTGGCTGGCGCATGCAGAATATATGTTTGTTTCCGGGCTTCTCCCGTCCCCCTATTTCTCATTTCACATTTTTCAATTTTTCAAATCAGAACAGAATCCATCACAAAGCCATCGAACCATTTACTTCGCGTACGCCTGAATTGAATTGTAAGTAATGAGCTTTTTACCATTGAGCGCGGCGGCAGTCGCCGTGCGAGTGTAGGCCGGATGTGGTCGCAGTACTTACCAATGCATGCGTAATGGGTCTAATAGTATTAAGCGCGCGGTGGATCCGCTTATGATAACTGAATGACGCACCGTCGACCCCTTCCGTGGGTTTCACGGGTGTGTGATTCGTACTACCGTTATCAGGCGTCCTGTAGTGTAGTGGGCAGTCCGAATATCGGGGTTCAAATCCCGGTCGATTCATGTATTGTAGAATATATGGTGGATGAAACAATTTTCTAAGGGTTCTCCTGCTTTTTCTGAATCACATTCCCACATTATTCCGTCATTTTGGGAAATTTCTTATAATCATCATCGCCCATCCATCGAAACCACTCATCTCAGTGTGAGATGTGACTGAAAGGATAGTTTGGCTAAAGCTAAATCAGACTTTGATGCGTATTCAAACTGCCTTGTTTGAAAATATTGGAATCAAAATGTATTATCTCAATGACTCTGTCCAGATGGAATTTGTATTTTTCAAAAGTGTATACTAAACGGAGAAATTCTCAGCATCATGTAGTCATATTTATTTATGGAAATGTCGGTCTCGCCAAGTCGATTGTCCCGGTGTCTCCAAGTGGCTTCCCCATAATTCACATTCATTATGTTTTACTATTAACCTATTAAATTATTACTCAGTAAATTTCAGCCCGATTAAACATATCCGTGAAACAAATTTTCCTGAAGCGTAGGAAATTATTTTTTGAAAGTAAGAACTGCACTTTCGTTCTTAACTGTACAGCTGTTGTCACATAAAAGGTTAAAATGGGTAACAGCCAAATTGTAAGTTCGAACTTTCTGTGCATTCTAGTTACGCTGAACGGAGGACAACTACAACAAGTTATTTCATAGTTACCTATTACAAAACAACATTCTCATCCAACTGCCCGTGACTGAGAAGCTGAGAGGTTAGATTTCCCCCAAACATCATCTCTAGCATTAACGTTCCGTGCGTTCCAAGGCGTGTTCATTCTAAGAATTGAAGGTATTGGCGCAGAAGGAACCGGCGGCGACAGTCGCATCGCGTCGTACTACAGGCTATTCGATCGCCTACAGTAAATATATCAATGATATCATAAATTACTATATATCATGTTCCACGTATGAAATAGAATTAGTGGATTTGAAAAATTGAAATTACATAATCCAAATTTACTTGCGAAATATCAATTAAAAACCATCCACTCTTTTAACGCAAACCAAAACAACTAAGTATGTGAACAAAAATTACAAAAAGGAAACGGTTAAATGAAGTGTGCGCAGGTGCGAAGGTGACGACAACGGAAACATATTTGTGAGGATGAAATGTTGGCGAAGTAATAGTTTTCAAACATCAGTGTTTACGAAATTTAACATTTTAGCAACAATTAGACTAGGCATTTAGCAGTCAATTTGTATGTCGTGTCAAAATTGTTATTTTTCAATATTCACCTCAGAAACATTTTGGGGTATCCTGGACTGTATAACGCACGTTCTGGAATTGTATATAAAATAAAATTAATTATTGCAAAATTGTCAGTTCCCACTTTCAAGTTTTGGGACATCAGATAACACTACTTCTTCAGAATTAAAAACATACGAAATTGTTTATAAATTTCCAAATTTTGCAAAATTTTTAATTTTCTTTTCTAAACGAGATGCAAACTTCCTTTATCCGATCAACGCTACGCCTTTCCTTTCCGAGGTACGTAACTGTTTATAAGAAAACAAAATCTCATGACAACTCCCATTTCTTTGGAAATTAAGCGTCTCGCGGCTCCCACACGTCTGCTCTTCAAAACATGTTCAATATCTCACTTACTTTCCCAGCTATACACGCTTAGAGTATATAACGGGGGTAGAACAGACGTACGACCTTAACGATCTCATATATTGCGGTGAAAAAAATAATAACAACCAACAATAATTGTTGGTGGTTAGATATTGCCTTTTTCAACTTCCTAACTTTCTCTTTTATTAAAAAAAAGTAGTGAAACACCTGTTGCTATATTTCAGTTGGTTTCCGTGTTAGCTGATAAACAATTCCTCTTGCAAATTTTTCCGCCGTAACTTTTGCAGGGTGAATATGAACAGAATATTTAATGCCTAATTTTTATATTTTCTAGGTAGTCTCAAAACCTGTGTACCGTTATTTTTATCGGCTGGCGAGAAAATTGATTATAAACACTTTATAAAGAAAAATATACTACGCAGAGACAATGTCTCGTACCCAGGACTCCTATCTACATTTTCTATTGAGAGCATATGGTACGAATGGGAGCATTCTTGAACTTTTCAAAATCTCGATTTCAACCCAGCGGCAGAATGTTTAAGATCCTCTTTTTTGGTTGTGTAAGGTCGCATGAACATCTAGGTCGTTAGCGATCACTATTGGGTTTAACATTATAATAACAATGAAGATAAAATGATATGTTGAAAGGACGAACACAAATACAACCATGTCCGAGGCGAGAATGAAAGCTGTGAACCATTGGTCCGAGATCGCCACGAAACTACTAACTTAGCGATCTCGGCCATCGGATCGGCTTAACATCCCTTTGTTTAACAATTTACGCATACATTTCAGAAATACTACTCGAGTCAGCTGTCAGCCAATCATGAACTCGAGAGTAAGAAGCGAGTCAGCGGTTGGCTTTGCTGAACATTCAGAGATTCCTCTGCTCCAAAAAATGTTCCCATTCTCCGCACCTTTTACGGCGAAATAGGCGGAGCTTCATTGAAGCGTCAATCATACTTCTCTCCCGCCCCGGAGAGTGCCTTCCTCCATCCATTTTAGGAGCAAAAGTATTGACATCGTGTATGAAATTGTGACAAATAATTAAATTACATACAAAAGCAAACAATAGTTTTACATATACATTAACGTATCCAGGCCCACAGTATTCACACGTTCCAAAAATGTAAATTCTTTTTATTTCTCTTAATTTAGTTTTAATTACAGTGCAGAGAATATACTAAATTATTTGAGATTTACAAATTATTTTGACATTTGTTTACTTTCATAGACCTTTCTCATTGTAGTAATGGAACTCAAATATGTAGATTTTACTTTCACATGTATGTACGTAAATACGGAATAGAAAGCAATTTTGCAAAGAAAAATACTTCGTATGTAGTATCGTATGCGACAAGTTATTATTCTGTTATATTGACAGAAGTTATCCCAAATTCATAATCTTCCTAGCATTCAGTAATATTTTTATACATCTGACCGTGATACCCAAATACTTTCGCAACTCTCCTCAGTATCCCAGTATCCGGTTGTTTTTGTTCATTGCTTAAAAGTCGAAATCATGGAAAAAATGAGTTTTCACAAATGATCCCCAAATACATAAATGCCGCATGTACTGTCTCATCTCATGACTTTCAGCGAAGTGCTTTTTTTCCTCTCCCCTCTCCAGTTTCCCTGGAGAGGTGGGAATTTATTCAATTCTAGTGGCTTACAGCAATTTACTCCAGCCGGTGAGGCTTTTGGAGTAGTTGGAGGGCGGTATCTTAAATATACTATCTTTTCTAACTTAAAGCTATTTACAATGCCTCTTTGGGCTATGTTACTTTATTTACAATTATTTATTTAGTTGAATGTAAAGTTCATAGTAATGTTCATGGTTCTTCTTTTTTATCATTCATTCTCGCATTCATACTTAAAGCTATATTTACAGACTCATTCATTCACACATTCACACACTTCACTTCACTGTACACTATACACTCTTTTTTTTCGCCACGGCGCCGAGTTTACTCAAGCGTCCGTCGCGCCGCGACGTCTTCGGACCCGGGGGGACCAGGCCCGACGTGACGCGCGTCCGCGCCGCCCGCGCAGTTGCCGGCGTCGGTGAGCGGCGACCGCCTCCCACGCACTGTCTGCTCCCCCGCGTCGCACAGCTCAGCGAGCTTGTGCGGGGGAAGTGCACGGAAGGTCAAGGCGACGTGCTGCGGGCCCTTTCTTCTGTGGAAGGTCCTGTGCACGCCGCTGTTCGCCGCTACGCCGGTCTCGCGCAGGATGCGCGGAGCGGACGGCTGCAGCGCCCTCGCGAGCGCTGTCTCTGCCCGCCGCTGCAGCTCCGTCGAGAGCTGATGGCGCACGCCAAGAACCCCGAACACGTCAGCATTGCTAGGGTAGCGGTCAGGTCCGGGAAAAGGAAGATGCGGGCGCGCCGCGAGGCGCGCCGCTATGTTCTCTGCGACCCGGATGGGACGCAAAGTAAGAGGAGAAGCGGCCGCGAAGACCTCGCACACGTACGCCCACAGTGGCGTACGCCCACGCCAATGTGACAGCGAGAAGATCATAGAATCGTGAGCGCTTTGAGTATTATGTCTGGAATATTCATAGTATTGTGTTGAAATGGGTTGTAAAGGGATACTTATACAGGGGGAATGTTTAATTGTGGGTGTTGACCTCCTCCCAGAAGATTACGGTCGCTGAGAGTGAATCATTTCCCCGCTGTGCGAATAGATCATAGTATATCTGGTATCTCGTCCCTTCCGGAGAAGCGCAAACATCCCGCCAAAGCACTGTGTGTACAGCCTATCACGCGCTTGTCTTTACTAGGAGGAATAACTCTCGGGGTGGGCTCCTAGGCGCTAGCAACGAGACGGTCTCACCCCCTCAGGAGAACCAGAACCCTCTTGGGCTGGCATCCTGATCCCGCTGCAGCGCAGTTAGGCTTCGCGGCAACCTCCCCATACAATACCTGGGTAATGGGCCGCGCTGCGAACTCAGATCCCCTACCTATCCGGGATAGTGCCGGAGTCAAAGTTGTTGTATGACAACACGCCGCTCACATGTGCCGGGACACAGAGTCCCTCCTCTTTTCCAGAGCCACTGCCACGATGAATCCGAGAGCCCAACAGTGAGCCACCTGAACTAAGGTTCGAGCAGCTCCGAGACCCCATCTACTCATTGCAAGACACTCCACATCGACGTGAGTTCGTCAGAACCAAGGCAACCTGACGGTACGTATCAGTTTCCCACTGGACTTCTATATGAGGATTTCAAAGCACAACGAAGGGTCTCCTTCGCCCGATCCTGCCTTAAGCTCGATGCGCCAGCGGCCCAACTGGTGGGTTGCCGGGTTGAGCCATGAGGTTAGCATCGCATTCACCATGAGATGAGTGCCACTGTAAAACTCAAGAGTCCGGGCGATCGTCTACAACTCTTCACCAGAGACCGTGTTCACCTACGCAGACACGATCCCCACTGCGGGGAGAGCGAAAGCCCCGCCAAAGCACAGAACAACATGCGATCCCTATGAAGCGGCGTCAGCGGAGAGAAGACAGCAGGGTCGCGCAGCTCCGCCGCCCACGCCAGGGCCGCCACGCCCAACCCCGCGCCCAGGCCCAGCAGCGGCCCCGCCAGTTGCTCCACGCGCAGCGCCCGCGGCCGTCTATTCGCCTTGCCGCTCACCTGGGGATGGCAAACAATCAGCTGCACCAGTCTCCTAGTTGATGCAGCACGTCCCTTCTCGCACTACGCTTGAGATTATAGAGGAAATATAAAAAAAATGTTGAATGGTGCTACGCGGTGTCTTATGGAGGGAATTACCAGAGGGAATTATGGGAGCAAAATATGAAAGGACAAACCAAATCAAGTTAACAACTAACAATTTATAAATAAGTCAATCTGAATCATTAACATTATGTAAAAAATAAAATCGTGCAAAATCATCAATCATTACTCAAAATCAAAATAAAATCATGACAAAAAACCCTTATTAATTAATTAACTAGTTGTTAACTTTATTCGGTTTGTCTTTTCATATTTTCCTCCTATAATTCCCTCCATAAGAGAAAAAGTAGCACCATTCAACTGTTTTTATATTTCCTTCGTAATCTCAATTGAATCGATCATACATCTCGACAAATCTCTTCCACTCACCATCCAAATGTGAACATCAACCTTCTCAACTCCTCCCATTCTATTTCTCTCTCCCCCCGCGCACTGACCAACACATCTCGATTTAAATATGAAATGGCTTAAAAACATTAAGGATGGCGAAAAATCGATGTTGTTAAAATATCATGTAGATAAAACATAATTTTGAACTCGTATCAACTAGTTAAAGCAGAACATTATTTATAAGTTTAGAACAAAGACATCTAACATCGAAACGTTTCATCAAAGTTGAAACATGGATATTTTTAACACAGCTTTTTGGCGATGTTTTCATCGAAATTGAAAACCTTTAGGTGATATATCGACTGTGTGGCGGATTGTTAACCTTTCACGATTTCCGAACTCGAAGGTTGACTTTCAGCAGGAGCAGGACCTGGATCCCATCCTTACCCGGTAGGGGAAAAATAAATGTGTGTGCTCACTCTAGGGCGGGAGTGACGTCACAATATATATATATAATATATATATATATATATTCCCACTAATATTGTAACGTTTCTGAAGCGGATTGACGATGCGCGCCCTCCCCCTATGGTTACACCCACCAGCACGCCCGCCGCCTCCAGACGCTGCCGCTGCGCGCGCAGCCACTGCGCCGGCAGCCCGGCCTCCACGACGCGCAGAACAAACCCGTTCACCAGGTCGTAGATGGGCGAGTCCAGCGCCACCAGCAAGCCCATCTGGCCGGCCAATGGCTCACCACGCGCTCCGCCACCTTGTGCAGCAGCATCTGCCCGTCGCGCGTCAGGTTGGGCGAGAGAAGGAACACGTCCAGCGCGAGCTCCGAGATCTGAAGGGCAGCCTCGCCCTTCGCGACGATCACGAGATTAGATCGCACGCTGCCAAGACCCACAATTTGAAGCTTGCGTCGAAGCTGCTCGAAGGCCTCGCGGTCGCCACGGCCTTGCAAGAAACGAGCGGTACTATTCTTCGAAAGAACTGTGCGCACAGCGTCCGCCACCTGGTGGAAAAAAACATTGATTTAGCTCTGACGTAAACGCAATACAGTAGACACAGTATTGTTCTTGTCACAAAGTAAGGACTAAAATGAAATTTATGAAAAATGTCACTATTGCACGTTAACAAGTACTCGAAAGTGACGTTGGGTATCTTTGTATCATTTTATGTTGGCAACATACCCAGAATTACCTGATGTGAATTGTGATAACGAGAATAGTGACGTATTTTTTATTTATGTTTGCAATGAAAACCAGTAATGCTGAAACAGCACGAACTTTCTCGCCGTTAGTAATTGTTATGTTGTACTATTTATACTACAATTTCTCTCCGTATTAACACAACCCAGTCTTCATTTTTCGTAAAACGCATTTCCAATCGTACAACATTTGGTGCGAAAATTAAAAAAGTTTCAAGAAATAGATTCTTTTAATTCAAAACTTTACATGAATAAGCGCGAGAAATGTAAAAATATATTTTTGGTATTGAATTCTGTGTACAAGGTATGCTGTGTATTTACGAACACATGGTAGTAACACATAATAGTTATTATCAAACACTATAGTTTTGTAATATTCTACACAAACATATATATGAAAGTATAAATTTACATTACGAACAAAATACGGCCGTCATTGCGCCTTACCAATGTGGTGTTACAACAACGGGTTACAATAACCGACAATGAGCGCTCATCTATTGATTTTCAAATTTAACACAAATAAAGGACGCAATTGAAAATTAAATAGATAAAATATAAGTTCTAACTTACGTAGCATCCAACTGCATAATTTGGAATTGGGCGACTGAAAGGTAGCAATCTTTATTTCATATTTATTTCAAATAGTTTTAATATAATTTCTGAAAGATAAATTTGTTAACTGTATAATGTAATAATCCGCCATTCTTTCCTATCAAATTTCACGCCCCCACATTAGGCTTACCACTGTAATACCCCTGTCTTATTTATTTTTTTTTTAATTTTAAGAAATCTTAATTGGAAACGCGAACGTGGTACATGTGGGTGGCTAGCTCAACACCAAGTCCACTGAAAGCTCCTGAAAAATAAGAATACTTACTCTCTGCATATGTCGTGGGCTGAAAATACCGCTCTACGAGGACTCGGTCGATGGATCTTATACTTACTCTTTGGTTACCAATAATACAAAGGGAATAATTTTAAAATACCTAATTTCTATTGAATGAAACGAGAATTTATATATGCACGTAACGACATGAAGTGTCGTACGTCTCTTTTTTATTCTTAGCAATTTTTCATTAATCTCTCACATGCATTATCATATTATTTACTTGACAATTAATTTTCCCTATTGATGTCCATTTACTAATTATTACAATTTTGAATTTTAATTATTGCTTTAACCAAATTCGTAATTACTCTTAGGGCTTGAACATCAAAATTTAACTGTTTTATGTCTTTCTCAAATTCGGGCTTCGCGGAAATACTTCTTTGTCCTTTCGGCGTCAGCACACTTGGCAGTTGAATACCAGTTCAGCTTCACAGCACCCTATCTTCTCCTGGATTCCGGTGTCCGCTTCAATCCACACTCGGTTAATTAATTATTCTAAGAAAACTTCCTACGATCCCGATACTCCTGAATTTTAACTATGTAAGTCTTGCACCGAGTTCCAATCTCAAAATTAAATCTTAAAGATGACGATTACTGTTCGTACATCTTAATCCTATCACGCGCCAATCTCGAGAAACTATAACTTCCAAGTACACAGTCCGACATCCGATCGCTACAAGATCCTGACACGAAGTGTTGTAAAAAATTCCAAAAATGTTCTATCTTCGTTCTTCTTTTCAAAAGCCTCTTGTTTCTATTCTTGTTCCATAGTCCTTCTCGTGTTTATAATCCCTATATTATTGCTAATTCATCAATAAATAACTAATCTCTTCTTGTGAACACTGTTCCTATTTCTTTATGCTATATTTCGTGATAATTTATTAATAAAACAATTTTCCCCATTCTCCAATTATATATATATATATATATATATATATATATATATATATATATATATATCATTTTCTCATATTTATACGTATTATTTCTCACGCCAAATTACGTTCTGAAGTGCACGAAAATTGAGGGCTTCAATAACAAAGGAATATGAAATTTTATACATATATATATTCTGACAATTCTCCCTTAGGCGTAGTGGCGCATAGGCAGACGTGCAGACGAGTGCTCGAAAACGAGCTTTTGAAAATCTCAGGGGAGCAGGATCTTACTAGTGAGAAGGGCTGACCAAACACACACACAAATTATCTATCAAAACACATGAATTTAATAAAAATCTAAAAATCAAACAAAAAATTATTACAAATTATAATGTTGAAACACTCAAAATACTTGTCCGTCTTTGGCCGATTAGAAACTGAATTTACTTATTGCAAAATACCATTTGCCTGAACCTTATTGACTTGTGCATAGTCTGCTAAACCATTTGTGGTATCTATGAGGATGACGATATGATGATGACAAGGAATGAAAGGATGAACATGTACAACCATGCCTGAGGTGGGACTCGAACCCGCAACCCTGCGGTTCGAAATTCACGTACCTAGTTGGATAGAGCATCTTGTTTGCGTGTTGATATTTTTGTTTCCTTCGCAGGAAGAAAGGCAAATATAGGGGATACTCAAAAATAGAATTCATTTTTTCCTGTATTTTTTATTTTATTTGTTTATCGATTGTGATTACACAAAATAAATGAGAGGGTATATGACACCTTGGAGACATTACTCCTCCCATGGTATTTTCGCTAAGGTATAGCCTCAGCGCGAATCTGTACAAAATTTTGCAACATATTAAACTGAAAATTTCAAATTAGACATACTTTGAATTAAAAATGCTTAAATGGATAGAACATGAAGCTGATGACTGCACAACACAACAATAATCACAAAGTATTGAAAAAAAGTTTACAATTTAAAAACTTCAATATGAAGTAAAATCATTGAGCTAGATTAAAACTAGAACGCAAAGAACTTTCCAACTCAATAATAATTTACGGAGTACATATTCATATATATTGTAATATCTGTACATTTTCATATATATTGTAGAGTTGCCATGTTAATATTGTAAATTTGTATTTAAAGTAGTCGCTAAAGACCTCAGTTGCCGATGCGACTTTAATAATAATTACAAAATTATGGAGTATCGAGAAAAATGTCTATAATAGACAATTATTATAAATGAAACCCTGGGAAACTCCGGGTGTTTCGGCTAGTTTAATGAATAAATTTCGGTTTTAATAAATATTACTTACTGAGATATCAACACTTTTTTCAGAAAAATTCGCAGCTCCCTGCAGAAGGAACAACCCCCCCCTTCCTCATTGGAAGAAGTCAATACAGCAGTGGACACGTGCGGCGAACCGATCTGAAGGCCATTGTCGTGCCCTTTAAAGGTCCTGATGTACATGATGATAATGTAATTGTTCAACGAAGTATTTTTATTGATTTTTTGTCTTAAAAAAGTACAGGAAACACAATGGTAGAAATAGGAAAATACCAATATAATTGTATTCATTTAACCTTATGCAGAATTATGAAATATTGATGACTTGTATTTCATGTGTAGAACATTACGCAGAAACAGAGTTAAATCCACAGGGTTCTTTCCGCGGTGTTCTATTTAATTTCCATACTTAAAAGGGGAAATATACTATATATTTACACATAGGTCTTCGGTTTAAATCAGATTGAGTTTCAACAAAACTACTTTCTTTTATCTCGGTCCTTGTCTTGGTATAGTGTTTGTACTGAAAATAATGTCAAAGTGTATTTTCTGCTAATCCTGTTCACGAGGTGCACTGACCGGGAGAGACGGCTAAGGGTCACTGCATTACCTCTGGCAGGGAAGTCCTAGATTTGAGTCCCGACGGTGGCAGCGGTACTAGCTTGTCAGCTAGGTCGAGTTCAGTCGATGTCGGGAGGAGAATTCTAGCGGCTGACTGCTCTGATCGGAGTTTTCCGTAGTTTCTCCGATCAACACCAGGCGAATGCTGGGGCAGCACCTTAACAAACGGGCCGAGGATTATGCGCAATCTTTCCTTCCTATTCATTGTCGTACCAACGCCCCTTACTTACACACTCGTACCCACACTAACATGTACCGCACTGCCACACATGCCGGGAGACAGGGGAGCTTAGAGCTTGTCCCAGCTGGGGCGATGCCCGATGGTGGGAGATAACTAGTTGAGAACTCCGCTAGCCGAGAATTGGTCGGCTCCGGATCTCGACATCCAGCAGGGGAAGATCACCGCCACCTCCCGAGGAAGAAATATGCACTACCCTTACGGGATTAATAACCTTAGCAGTTGACACGCCCGGAGTTACTAACAATCGAGATCCAATGAAACAATATACTGCAATTTTCATTTGTATTTAAATTCTCCGTTCTTTTGTGTCTATTCTCAGACCAGAATGAGGAGACGAGATTAGTGATGAAATGAGCTAAGAGAGTAAACATTTTGGACCCAAGTGTGGGTGAGTACAGTAATCCCTCAACATTCGGGAGAGTTAGGTTTCCCAAAACCATCGCGAATGTCGAATCCACGAATATTGTGTCTATCTTGTAATGAAAAAACTTGGGTTAGGTTCCTGAATATCGAAAAACTCTTTAAAAAAAAGAAAGAAACAACAACGATTGGAGTAGAACTGAGTAAGCACTACTACAAACAGAATCCACAATCCCCAAAAGAAGAAATAAAACAATATTTGAAACATATTTCAAAGTTGAAAGGGATTCGATGTAGGATTCGGTTGTTTCATCACCCTCCTCATTCTAATATCCAAATGAAGAGTTGCTGCTCCTCTTTCTCTCTTAAATTTCGAAGTAATAATGGCCTGGTGGCCTACATTATCTAGAGTGATTATGAATTTTACATACATAAAATAGGCCAAGAGAGAGTGAAGTTGTTGCGGGTTGGACATGTGTTACTGCTCTTGAAGTTTCGCTTTCGTACTCCTGAACGAGTGGGAATTCTGAATCTACTCCTTTCTTCATCGCCACATGTTTGCACATTTTTCCCAGCCTATAAACATTAACTTTCGCCCAGCTAGGCGTTCTTTGAGGAATCTTCCCGTCAGTTATGGGAGTTCCATGGTGATGCAGTTAATTAGGGGAGCGCGAATATGAATTTCGCGCGTCCCACTTAAATATATATATATATATATATATATATATATAAATTTTTGATTTTCCCGCTATCTGCGCTCGGCGCTTCCACTCCACACACTCCACACAGGAGGGCCTGGCAGACAGAGCGCCCTACAGCCCCTCCCGCCCCCCGCGCGGGCTCAAGAGGAAGCACTCTGGCACACGCCAACGAGACGGCTTTATATTGATTAATCCACTCGGGAAATTAAAACCAATAGTATTTAACTCTACATTCAAAAAGCCCATATTACGGTGATGTATCTCAAAAAGTCCATCGCATTTCCATCCGATTTTTCTTACCGCTTCTCCCTACTGGCCAATCGTAAACTGTGTCTGATCTATCTTATGTAGCGATCCTGAGCTTGCTCAGTCACTATTTGGCGATAAGAAAGACCTCGTCTGCGTGCTTCGCCGCGCGATTACGTAACCCGTCGCCTTATCAGCGGTCGCTGGAGGGGTGGCGGGGGGAAGACAGTTGTCCCCCCCCCCCTACGCGGAAAAGAAGGGGTTGTAACCGCGGTGTCAGGAGAGTGCGCAGAATGTTTCGAGAAGCGGCAGCGTGAGGTAGCAGCGTGAATTTGGAAGCTGATGGTGTGGGGCCGCGAGCTCCAGTTAGCGAGAAAGAGGTTTGGCCCAGTGGTGGCTAAATTCAC